>VWZT01012223.1:338403-355600 GCA_013397055.1 Pachycephala philippinensis
GGCGGCCGCGGGGCGGGATGGTGGCGGCGCCCGCGGCCCCAGCGAGCAGGTCAGTGACGGGGCCGGGCGGTGCGAGCGCCTCCGGTCGCGCAGCGCAGCCGGGGTGGGCCCGCCGGGGTGGCCGCAGCAGCCTCTCCATGAGCGCCCCGGTGCCTCCCGGCAGCGCCCCGAGGGCGGCGCGGGCCAGACCCGGCCGCGACTCCGGCCGGGCGGGAGGAGAAAGAGGTGGAGAAGGAGGTGGTGGCGGTGTCGCTGATGCTCTGCGCCTTGTGCTTTTCCATCAGGTGTTCTCCTTCTTGCTTCCCATGTCCTATTACCAGGAAGATTTCTTCAGAGAATATCTCAAGATGATGGCGAATATGGTCATCCTGAACTTGCTCATTTGTATTTCGCTGGCGTTCTGGATCGTGTCCATGACTGCAAGTACGTACTACGGTGAGTCCAAAGGCCGGGGAGAGGCTGGCATGGCACGGCCAAGGGCGGACCCTCCCCTCCAGGCAGGAGACAGAAAATGGGAAGAGGGGTGTGCACAGCCCCTTCCTTCGCCAGTAGAGCTGATAACCTCACTTCTGACAGTAGGTGATAGTGGTTTAGAAGATGCTGACAGCCGCTTACTTGCAGCTCCACCCAGGGATCATGGAGAATTTAAAAAGTTTGTATCTTTTGTGATTTCTTTCTCTGAAAGAAAGCAAATAAAAATTAAGAAGTGAAAAGAAAGACCGAATTGATAGAGGTCTTTCTGTATCAGGGAAGATACGTGACAGCATGGGAGGAATGCGCCAGCTTTCAAAACTATTTTAGGAATCAGCAACATCTGCAACATGCAGAACAGGGTGTGCAAGAAGGCTGCCTTAGTCGAGGAACAGAGAACGGGAAGTGGTATAAGACGATAGGGATGTATGCATGGAGTAGCTGGCTTAGGTGTGTACTGTCAGCTCAGCATTCTGCTCAGGCTGGCTGTGACTTAGGCGTGTGTAGTTGCAGGGACACAAGTCCTCTCTGTGGTCTCTCTTTTTGGCTCTAGTACCATTCTTACAGCAGTGTACAAAAGCGGCTGATATTGCCTGCAGTATCAGTTTAAGCCTAGAAGAATTTAACTGCTTTTCCAAGACAGGTAAGGACTTGTCGTTCAGATGCCAGCCAGTTTGATGCAGGAAGAGCTCCGGTGTCTTTGCAGTGTTGCTGAGAGTGCCTAGGGATTCAGTATGAACACCTTCAACTGCCCAGTGTCACCCTGGATCCAGAAGAAGCTATAATAAATACCCCACCAGTATAAGTTGACTTTTGTAGAGGCAGTTGCATGTCTCTGCTCAGTGTTTTTCAGTGCTCCGTGTTTTAGGATGGGGTATTAGTTCTGGTACAGCATTACATCTGTGTTGTCTGGACACTTCTACTTTGGCTTGTAGTGAAATGCCAGACATTTAGAAGGTATGCAGAAGCAGGCTTCACAACCAGGCTTTATTTGTGTCATTTGTAGCTACCCAAGTTGGATTTAAACATGCAGTTTCATTTATGTGTGTCTGCTGTCTAAAGATACAGGTTTTCTGACAGTTAGGTAGTCCCTGTTCTCTTATGTGAGTGGAAATTTACAGTATAGCATGTAGAGACCTGGTATCAGGTGAATCAGTAGGGCCTGACAGAAAGGAGAAGACTGCGGACAAATCCTCCTTTTTGTATGGAATGGTTATGGAACAAGAAGGACATAAAACTTCTGGTGTTCATTTGCCTGAGACTGTGGAAAGACTTTGGTTTTTCAAGGTGGTGAATGAAGCATATAGTAGTTAATGGGCTTAATAGATTCAGCCCATAAAAGTGGTGAAATTCACAGTCCTTAACATAAATATAAAAATACTACAAACATATTTTTATTAATGTACAGCTTATAGTAATTCTTAAGTGCCAAACAGTGGGTCAGATGTTAGTGAAGCTGCAGTGTCAAAGAACATATTCATTGTTTTATTATAGATCCTATCTTAGTCTTAACTTTACATTTAGTAGTAATTTAATACGAATACTTTTCTCCCCTACAAGGAAGTCCAAAAAGGTTGGTTTAAAAATGACCTTGAAGAGCTGAAAATTCTGTTAGTCAAGCAAAAGGAACCTGTTTGTGTTCCAGTACTGCTCACACTCAAGTTTGCACCAAGAGCTGCCTTGGTTTGTGATAAGCAATACCAGGCTACAGCACTGGAGGGCTCTTCATACACAGCAGGTCCTTGTCTTCTGAATTTCTGACTCAGCCCTGGGCTGCAAGACCCCCTTGCTCACCTACTATGGCTTTGGGGCTTTTCAGTACACAGAAGAGAATTTTTTTCTTATGAATCTTTACATCGCAATGAGTATTTTACTGTGATTCACAGACACGTTTGTCCTGCTTTGCACCAGGGGGCCCGTGTTTGTGCAAAGGTTGGGGTACTGCTGACACAAAAGTTCTTGTTGAAAACCGTGGTGTTTATCTTTCCAGCCTATGTGCCTGTGTGAAGTCTTTCTTCTGTAACACTGAGACTTACTTTAATGCAACATTTGTGATGTCTTGTATTTGTAAAGGAGATGTAATAAATAACTTCTCAAGATTTTTTTTTCTCATTTCAAAACCTACATTAACTATTGGCTTTAGCTTTTAGAAGTTTGTGGGTTTTTCAAACAAAAACTGGCACTTCAAACCTTGCCGAGATAGTCATCGGCTCAAAGTATATTTTAAAGAGCCTTACATCAAGGTCAGAAGAACTGAAAGGGCTGTTGTTTCATAAAGTGATCACACTACTTTCACTTTCACCTAGCAGACTGTCTTGCTTGTCTTTTTTTGGTAGTAGAATGCTGTCACAGTAAATTCAAATGTTAGTTTTTGAAGTTCATAAATCCCTTTTAGAATGGAAAGTATCACCATATTTATTTCTTGTCACATCTTGCTATTTTTTGGTAATTAATTTTAGTTCATGAAATACGTTTTCTTTTGATAGCTGAATAGAACAATTGAGTAGATAATCACAGATATATTGTTCTTCTGTTCATATGAATATCTTTCTTCTGAAGGATAAAAAGTTTTACTCTATATTAGATTGAAATTTAAGTATATACCAAGAAATAATGACTTTTCAGACACGAAGACATAAAAAAAGTTTTATGAGGATCATCTATAACCCTGTTATTTGATTTATCAGGTACTTTACGACCCATTTCTCCATGGCGCTGGCTTTTTTCAGTCTTGGTTCCACTAATTATTGCTACACAGGGTTTTAAAAAGAAGAGTCTTGATCACAGTGGTGCTTTGGGAGGTATGTTTTTTCTGAGAGTTAAGCTAAACCTTTAGTAAACTAAAGGTCTTTTTTATTGTTTGCAATTTAAGACTTTACCTAGTTCTGTTATAATAAAGTATAAACGTAAGCATTTATACCCTAAATTCATACTGTTTTGCTTTCTCTTTCCTGTTTAAACAGTCAAGTTAATCCTGTGCTATTGTTTGTAATTGATTTGATTAATATTATTATATTTGTATAAAAATAGAAGATTCTTCTAAACTTCAGTACAGTATGCAGTTAAATCACATGGTTTGGTTTAACATATAGAAGAATTCACAGAGAAACAAAGAAACGGCAGAGGTAGTGCTAAAGAAAGACCCTAAACTGTGTCAGCAGCCTTCCTGCCTGGTAGGAAATCAGTTAAGAGAACATGGTTCTGCTTTCTCTAATAGAAACGGTTTTAGGCATTTTTTGGCCTGGTAAAAATAAGAGAACTAAATCTGTACTTCACTAAAAACAGATGGCTGTTTCTACAGAGTTTTTCTTGACGACATGATAAAAAGCCCAGTGTAGTGTACAATAATGTTTATTGAAATTTGATGCAAAGTTTCTGGGTGAGCTGATTCACCCTTGTCATGTGACATTGTCTGAATTGATGTTCAGTGAAGTGAAACGGGTCCTCAAATCCTTCCTTCCCATGTCACTCATTTTGCAAATCTTCTGCCTGTGAGAGTTAAGGGAAGCATTTTCTAAACTGACAAAAATCTTTTTGACTTCTATGTTCCTACCTCTTAACAGCTCTGCTAGCCAGTTTATACTGGCATTTGCTCTTAAATGCAGCCATTTTCCTTTCAGTCCTTTAGAACTGTAATCTCATGGTGAGGAGTGAAATTAGGCCTCCCCTGTGAAAGGGGACATAGAAATGAATCGCATCAAAGAGCTCAAATACTTAAGAAAATTAGAGGTAAAAAGGTGGCATAAAAATCAGAAACTAAAAAAGAAAACAAAGAAAAGAATAGAGACGTAGCATCTGCTAAGATATGGAGGAGGGTTTTACAGGTTATCTTAGAGGCCTTGGATGTGGGATTTGATACGCAAACTGATGATAAGCTTGCTGATAGAGGCACAGCCGCAGCTATATATCTGCTCCTCATACAAATAATAATAATCTTCAGGCAGAGTACTTAAATTTCAATTATATATTCTTTGGATTCTGGGGGTTTTATTGCTTCTCTTTTATTTTTGCACAGTATTACTGATCTGTGGCAAAAGAAGGTCTTAAAAATCACATACTTCACCAGTTGCAGTAAAACTAGCAATTTGGCAATAGAATCTCTTATTGTATGATTGTCTTAGGTTTATCAGGAAGATATTCTTCATATTCAGAAAATTCAAAATAGTTAATTGCTTTGCAAAGTGACCATTGTTACATGAAGGAACTTTATATACATGAAGGAACTTTATATACTTTTTTTTTCTTCATAGGACTGGTGGTTGGATTTATCCTGACAGTCGCAAATTACAGTTTCTTCTCTTCTTTGTTAGTATTTTTTGTTACTTCTTCAAAACTTACTAAGTGGAAAAAAGATATAAAGAAGCAAATAGATTCAGAATACAAAGAAGGTAAGCCAAAATGCTTTATTTCTTTCAGATCCCTTGTGGAGAATAAATACTGCACATTCTTGTTCCTTTCAAAGGGTCAGATGAGATGGAACATCTAGAATAGGGAACACTCCTGTGACTCCCCTACACCCCTGTGAATATTACCAAGCTACTTTGCTTTTGCTTTTGTTCTTTATAATAAATTGTCATATAGTTTCTGTTCTGAATATGTGTCTTTTTAAATTTATATATGTGTATTTTACTTTTGCCTCATGCTGTTGCCTGAAATTACTAAAATTCGGTTTTTATACTTCAGGTGGGCAGAGGAATTGGATTCAGGTATTCTGTAATGGTGGTGTTCCTACTGAGCTGGCTCTCTTATATATGATAGAAAATGGACCGGGTGAAATTCCTATCGACTTCTCAAAGGAATACACAGCATCATGGATGTGCTTATCCCTTTTGGGAGCTTTGGCATGCTCTGCTGGTGATACATGGGCTTCGGAGATTGGTAGTGTTATGAGTAAAAGCAAACCAAGATTGATAACAACCTGGGAACAGGTTCCAGTAGGTAAGGTGTTATCTCTTCTACATGTTCTTAATATTTTGTTAATCTGTTTTGAATTGCGCATCCAACTTAAAAAGTTCCGAGAAAGACGTAGAAAAACAAATATCAGAAGTCTGGGATTAGAAGAGGTTATCAGGAATGCATTCTCTAAAATGGAATACACTCAGTTGTGTTTCTTTTGCGTCTTGTTGATGAGATGCACAGGTATAGCATCCATGGAGCTAAAATCATTCTGAATGTTGTCACTTGTAATCTCTGACAATATTAAAAGAGTTCATATTGCTAATTTGAAGAATACAAGTTATCAACTGATTTTTTTCAGACATTATTTTAATCAGTAGAATACATATATATTCAACACAGACGCTACAGAAGATTCGCTCCCTTAGCAAATCACTAATTTCCTTTAAAGATTAATAAAGTGAACTTTTTATCAAATGTTGTCTCTGTGGTGGATGTCGTTGCTGCTTTAAAGCAGTGTGCCTTTTTTGAGTCTTGCTGGCAAATTGATCAGAGGTATAAATCTTGTTGGGTAGGATTTAAATGCACGGGAATTTTTTTTTCTTTATATTAATTCTTCAAATTTTTTATTCAATGAGCTGTCAAACATCTTCTGTCTATGGATTTGGTTCTTTTATTTTTAAATATGTTGGTGAAACATGTCTTAGTATACTACTTCTGAAAGAGGATATTGCTTTAATAATATGCCCATCTCAAGGTCTGTTTTTTTTGAGCAAATCTTTTATTAGCCCACCACCACTTAGAGCAGACAAATACCAGGTGACATTGAGAGGTGTGCTGTCTAGTTTTATTTAACTTAATGCTGGTGAATATTTCTAGAGAACTAGCCCTAGAGACAGAAAAGGAGTAGTAACAGGCAGTAATAGTACAGGTTAAGCTGCTCAACAGCATAGTGGAAATTGTAGAAAGCTGCAGCAGCGGAGCCTTGTGGATACAGGGGAAGAAGATCACTATGAACAGTTTTGATTTCATGTAGAACATTTGAATTATTACAAGTCTTTTAAAACCAGTTTGTAAATCAGCTTCATTTTATTTGGTTTAGGTACTAATGGAGCAGTTACTTTAGTGGGCCTGCTCTCAAGTTTGCTTGGAGGCATGGCAGTAGGTATAGCCTACTTCATAACACAACTCATTTTTGTGACTGATCTGGAAATATCTGCTCCGCAATGGCCCATTATTGTGTTTGGTGCAGCAGCTGGCCTACTGGGATCAATTGTTGATTCGTATTTGGGAGCTACGATGCAATACAGTGGTAAGAGTCTTCTTTTTTTCTTTTTTTTTTTCCCCTTCTCCCAGTGTAACGTAAAATTGGACTTGAATTTCAAGAAGGGCTGAGGATATGATTTTTAAATGGAAAGAGTACAGAAATAGCAGCATGAAGGACAACGGGAGCAAAAGTAATGGACATGATAATGAAAAGGAGCAAGGGCAGTTGGTCCTTTTCCACATTTTGATTTGTTTATTGTAGCTTACTGTCTTGTTGATGACTGAAAAAGACCAGAGATAGCTAACAAGTTACCTTGGAAGAAGCAATTGCTGCCTGCTCCTTTTCTATATGGCTAATTATAGTAACATTTTATAAGAGAAAACGTCAGCTTAATTTTATCCATTTACTTGGATTAAGTTGTTACTGCAGAAGCTCCATTCCTAACTCTGAAGTCTTAGCAATAGGCTCAGATTTAAGAATTAAATGAGAAAATGTGAACAATAGTTTACCTTCTCTTTTTTTTCACTGCTTCCTATATAAGCTCTATAATATAGAGTACTGTTTCCTGTAAGTTAAGATTATCACAATCTAGGTGTGACTTTAAATAAAAAGACTATATGCATTTTTTTTTTTAAATTGTTGACTGGCTGGTTCTAAATTATTTCAGTGTTTACTCATTGCCCTGAAGGATCATTGCTTGTGAATTAACACTACAGACAATCTTTAGGCTAAGCCTTAAACTTACCCTATGTTTCAAAATTGTTTAGAAACCATATCTGACAGTGTTGTGTTTAACAGCTTGTTTATAGAGAGAACTTAAGTTTCCAGGTTTCATTGTTGGTATACTTGCTAACTGGAAGTCAAGGTGTGAATGTGCAGATGAACTGCCTGAGAGGCACTAGCCCTTGAGATCTGCCATTACAGTGAGAACTACAAACTGTTTGGCTATATGGCATTTTTTATGCTTTATTCCTTGTGATTCCATGAAAGTTCAAAATACAATGGAGTGTTTAACCATTTGATGAATTTTTAGATACTTCTGTCCTAAACAAGAAACACGTAAGCACTCAGACAATGTTTCAAGCTCCTAACGAGGCAGATGCATTAAGAGAATGGAGTAAACCTAGCTAATGCATGTCTGCATTTATTAGCATCTATTTCTTCTTCATTTCATGTGTTTTTTCCATGCTCAGCAACTTACTTTTTTAGCTGCAGCAGGGACAGCGTGCATGTTCCACGATTACAAATTCATAAGCATTGCTGGAGTATGTATACTATGTTACACACTTACATACTGTGGTATATACGTGATGTGATACAGGCAAAATTGTGCTGCTCATGTGAGGCATACTCTTAGGTTTTGTGTCTCTCCTTCAACCTGCTTTTTCATTCCCTTTTCAATGTGGACTCAGAAGGAAAACTCTAGTCTCTGCAGCATTTTGGAAAACAATAAATACGGCAGTGGGAATAAAGAATTGTGTATCTTTTTTTGGAAACAGTATGCTGCTACTGCTAATTCTTTCTGTTAGTGTTTTTCCTGTTGGTAATATTCCTAGATGTGGTGTATCTAATAGCCTGTGATACCCACTGTTTCTGAAAGAAAATCCACCCCTGCCTCCTCATTTAGTAATTAAAACTTTGAATAGCTGTGCAGAATAAGATTCAGATTTGCCCATGTTACCAGTCTATACCTATTCTGTAAATAACAAAGCTAACAGAAGGACTGTTACTTTACCTACTTGTTCATGCTCTGAATATACACTTTATGTACAATTGAGGGATATATTTAGAAAAAATTAATTCCAGTTTTTCCTCAAAAAAACTTACTACTCTCTAAAACATAGCAAGTGTTGAGAGTTAAACTATTAGACTTTGAAGTCTGATTTTTCTGTAGCTCTTTTGCATTATTTAAAGCCAGGTTTAAATGTATATTTCAAATGTAACAGTATTACCAACTATATACCTGCCAAGGAGGTTTGTGGTGGGAGGTTTTTAAAGTTTTGTCTGAGGTGCAGAATTTTTTTCGTAATAAAGTAGGAGCTTTATTTGAAATTTCCAAGTTGCGAGTGTTGACAGATAGTCAATCTAAGAATAAGAAAAGAAGGTTAATATAAAATATACTGATTTGGTTTGGAATGTTCCAACCTTAAATGTGTGCATGTGCACATACCCAGTTATATTTCACTACAGTGCGAGTTAAAATCAAGTGTTCTAGATCGGTGTGCTTATATCAGCATACAGAATGGTGCAGCTGGACAAAACATAGGATAATGGTGTGTGTACAGTAATAGCTAATGAAGCACAACATTAAGGTGTTGATAATACAGAGCAGAGCAAGAAATTACCTAAGTACTACAGAAAAAACTCCAGCTGCTGGTAGTATGGAGTGGTAGCCTCTCCAAGGCATCAGCTCAAAATTGCTGTGTAAATAGAATTTATAAATTCGGCCTTTGTAGGGAGCTTGTTTTCTGTCAGATTAGGTAATAATGTTGTTTCCATGATTTTCCTTTTAAAACAAATACATCTTCTTGCCAGAAAACATGTTGCTAATAAGCTGTTTCTGTTCAAAACAGCATCCTTGGCTTTAGAATGACTCTTGGAACAGCTTTTTCCTCTTCTGATTTAGCTTGTTTCATTCCTTTCTTTGCTGTGAAACTACACAGAGAGAGATTTGACAGAAGTGTAACTTCTCAAAAGTAACTTCTAATGTCAAGTATCGCATTTATACCCCAGTCTTTGAACATACCAAATTAAACTTACTGTAATTTAGTTTAGTCTGATGATGTCTTTTTACAGAGATTTAACACTGTTACAGTAAAATAAATTTAGGAGGGTGTATATACTGGGTTACTAAGTTTCTCCTCATCTTGGTTGGCTTTGTAAAGTGAAGTTTTTATATTTTCCCAGGTTTTGACCAGACACTTGGCATGGTTGTTAATCACCAAACAAAAGACTCCAAGCACATATCTGGAAAACCTATATTAGACAACAACGCCGTAAATCTTTTCTCTTCTGTAATCATTGCTTTGGTGCTTCCAGGCACGGCATGGTTTTTCTGGCCAAGGGGTTGAAATGGTTTAAGGTTTTGTGCATGTGATTAATTTATGTTCAGTCTTGCTCAGAGACTCCAAAGAGTTCTATTTGAACTCTCTTTAAGAGAGGGATCTGAAACTTTCGGAGAGCTGAAGGACTTTCAATCTCAACTTGTTAAGACTGTAAACCTCATGTGGCAATCGGCATCTCTCAGGAAGGTGCTTTGTCAATAACACTCTTGCTGCTTCTCAGATGGATGTAGGTCATTGCCAAGAGAGGTGAAGCACTTGATTCATTTATCCTCCATTTATGGAGCTGAAGTGTTGGTGTGTTCTCTGCAGTCTCCAGCATCTGGAAGGGCAAGAACCTGGAAACAGAAGTCTAATCCACATCAATCAGTGTGATGGAGCCTTCTGGCTACTGTCCAAGCTAGACACCAAGTACACTACAGCTTTATATAGGTAATGGTAACGTGGGTGAAGTGGGTAAATTCTGGTATTTCGCATTATCTACAGTATATAAGGTCTTTTGGAAGTATTTGGGCAGGGAACAGAGAATTCAACCTTGTTGCCTATTCTCTATCCTGATACTATCTCCACTTACCTGAGAATAAAGTTGATAAAAATGATGACACATACATAACATTTGAAGCAAAAATCTAAAGTAGAAACTCACTACCTGTTCCAGTAAGAATAATAAATTTTTCTGTGCTTTTTATTTCAAAACTAATTATATATATGAAGATTAGTCAATACTATGGTACTTAACAAATAATTTAAAATTAAAGATGACTATTGTGAACTCACATTCATCTCTTTAGAAAGAGAATGTTTTTTTCTATAAGCACAGAATTTTTCCATAGTGTTTGGCATTCTGACCAAACTACACTCTTTGGTTATTTCTCAACAGTGAAAATGTTTCCCATTTTGTTTGGGGCTTCTATTTAGAGATGATGGCCTCAGCCAAAGAAGCTACAGACATTATCCTTGTAGCAAATGGGGGAAGTCACACTTATAAACCGTTTAAAAATAGAAATTTAATTTTTGATGCTCAGGCTCCTGTGTCAGGTAATTCTGTCTTCCATAATTCATTTATAAAAATTGCAGAAGAATTTAGCCAGCACAGACTGTATTTAAACTTTAGAGATACCCTCATAATAACCTCTCACTGTTGACATTCAGAAGCGTGGGCCCATACTTTTTCTTTTATTGTTAGAGATAGGTGAATCTTTTGTATTGAACATCTGGGTTTTTTACAAGTATCTTGTGTATATTGCCTGTCTTAACTCAATTGACTTTTTTATTTTGTCACCTTTTATGGGAATATTAATAAATTTTAACACCTTCCATACTGAGTTTACTCTTTTGAAATGTAGTCTATATAAATCTGGAATTCATCACTGGAACTACTTCACTGTATTACCCAATTATAAAGATGAGATTTCAAAGTAGTAAAAGCTTTCTGGAAAGAACAAATTGTGTAGCTGCTCTATGTCTGTTCCTGTGGAAAGGCACAAAATACAGAAGTAATATATGCACTTAAACTGTAACAATAAACTTGGGAATTTTATGCACTGTTTGGATTTATGCTGCTTCTAAATAAACACTCTATTAGTTGTCTTGTAAGATTTTATTAATACTGTCATGGTTTCTGGAATTGAGCAAGATAAAATTTTTGTAAGATACTTTTTTTTTCAATTAAATGCCTTGTTTTTATATTCTTTTGTTTCTTGAAGTGAAGTGTACTTTCAGGCACTGAAGTGGACATGGTCAGCTTTTTCACTATTTTATATGGGTTCACTTGAAAACCAGCTTACCATAGTGAGAAGACATCTGATTTCATATTCATAGCAGCATGAAATGCTTTGATCTGTGATCATATGAACGAATGCGATCTGACTGAACTCCTGTAGTTAGCGTCTTCAAAGGCCATTATTTTGGATTTTTTTATTTGTCATGTCTTAGTGATGACACTGGAGTTGCTTTTGGAATTTCCACTGATAAGTTTCCAGTATACATAAATATCTGAGCACACTTAAACTCTGAAAAGGACAGCGTTAACTTTGGGTGTATTGAGTCTAGCTGATGCAAATATTGTTACACTTAACTACTTAGTAGCTGTAAACTGGCAAGCTTTGGAAGAAGTTGGAGGGGGGAGTAGGGGATACAGGGAAGAAGGTGCAGAATGTGACAAACTGCCTGTAAATTGGTGTGTGTCACTAAGAGCAGTTCCTGGGCTCACAGGGCAGCAGACAGAGATACCACCTGTCCAAGTGCTACTTGGAGAGACAGAAAATGCAGGAAGTAAAAACAAAAACGATTTAAAAAGGGGGAGTTAAGAGAAAACCAGGAAGCTGATACAATTGAAATTGCAGAATAGGTTACTGCAGTTAACAAATTTGATTCCATTCTTTAAATACTTGAATTATTACTTAGCTTCAGAACCATCACAGTTCCCTGGGATAGTAAAATAAAGTGGTGTAAAAAACAAAAGGGGTATTAAACGGCTGAAATGTCATGAAATATTGTTGGTATTTTACAGAACCAACTTGGGCACTATTCACATTACAATCTGTCAGGACTGGGCATCTCAGATTTGAAAGTAGAGTTTGTTTTCCCTGCATTTCTCCCAGCAGTACTTTGGTCCCCACGCAGCCTTTTCTTTACATTTCATTATCTAGCATTTTAAATTGCCATTAAGTCACTTTTCTTCAAGCAGGAGTTAACCTGTTTTACAGGAAATTTATTCCTTTAAAGCTTTGTAGGTATGTTACAGTCTCTGCTTCTGGCTATTGCTATAACTGGATAATATTTTTCAATTTAAATACTGCTTCTGTTGGGGGATAAGGTGCAGCTGTGGGACACAATTATGGGCCTGTTGTAATGCCTAAGTCAGAGAAGGTACATGAATTCACTCAGACTGCGTGGATCCCTGCAGCACTCCCAAGCCTGCAGCCACCCGCAGTAAATATTAATGCCAATACCCAATGAGGATGAATACAGCAATGTGGAAACAAAGCTGCTGAGCAAATGGCAGCTTGTACTTGGGTACTCCCAAGTCTGTAAAACTTGATTCCAAGTAAAGAAATTCCACCAGGAATATTCAGTAGCTTTTCTACAACATTCATCCCACAAAGTCAATTTTAGTATCTCCCCACTACAACCACTAACTAAATCATGGAATCACAGAACAGCCCAGGTTGGAAGAGAGTTTGAGAGATCATCTGGTCCAGCCTTTTGTGGGAAACTGATCTTTGGTGAGATTATCTAGCAATAATCAACCTGTCCAATCACATTTTGAAAACCTTTGATGATGGGCACTCTACTACATCCTTATGTGTCAGAGTTTTCCCTGAAACACAATAAGGTGGATGCACAGGAAAGTAGATGACCACCTTTATGTGAGTTCTGATCAGGAAACATTTTGTGACCGAGTGATGGTATGAAGCAAGTGTCATACACTTTATCACTTTGAAAATATAGTAAGTGTATCCTCCTATAGCAGACCACCTAGCAGCATTGCCTGCTCTGTGCTGTTCTGGGATTTGCCATTTTAGAGCAAGGACAAGTGTTGGATGTTAATCCAGGTGAGATTCCAGAAGTGAAGACTGAATTAACTGAAATGTGGAAGAACCAGCCTGACCCATGCTGAGGAAAGGGGAATACTAGCAGTATGAAAACAACTGCCAGTTTGCAGGGAGCTACCTGGCTGGACCTGCTGAGTCACCTGTGAAGCCTTGAATAACTCGTTTGCACCTCTCTTGTCTGGTGGCTGCTTTTTTGTGGCTTTGTTCACACAAGCATAAAGCAGAATTAAACACTGCAATGTGATCACTGTCCAAATTGGTCTTGGAGGTTCAAACCCACACCATTAGCAAGGATGACAGCGGTTTGAAATAAACAGAATGCATCCTGCAATTAGAGGAAACATCAGTAAAAAGCAGTAAGAAAAGTCTTCTGGTGTTCATTTGTTAATACCCTTTAGTACCTTCAATAACTATTTTTGTAAGGTCTTTGCAGTGGCAGTCCCAGCTGCAAAGCTGGGAAGATAGAAGGACGTAATAAAAAATTGTGCAACTGTGCTCTGATGTCTCTTGGTAAAGGGCTCTTGCTGTGCTGACTTATGCAGAGTTCAGTCCAGTACTAGAAAAGCAATGACTTCTGTCATCCTACTCTTTTTGTTACTACTTGTTTTCCTGATATTTCATTTTTTCACTTGTTGACTTCCTAAGTCCTGAAATCATTCCACTCTCAAAAGATGCTGCCATCGAATGCTCCCCCAAAGAAGCAGTAGTTTCAGTCTGCCTTAAACTGCCAAATGCCCTGGTTATGGTGCTCCCAACAGATGCACATCATCTCATTCCATTAAGTGTCCCATCCAAATATAATTTAAAATGAAAAAGTGAGAGGAGCTGATTCATGATGCATTGGGATGAGAAGTATGAGTGTTACTCACGTCTGATTTCTGGAAATCCTGTGTCTTTTGGTAGATGCCATAAGAAAACAAAGACATGGGTGTCAGCCTCTGACATGGCACTCAGTGGTGTCTACCCAAGAAACTCTGTAGTGGATTTAGCTTGTGCAAAGCTATGCCAGAAAAAAAAAAGCCTCCACCATCAACCAGACCGTAAAAAATGCTCAAAGCCTTTATCACAAGACAAAATGGAAATGTAATATAGTTTATTGTTCTTTAGAGTTTGAAGTTAAATGAACAAAAATATTCTCACATTGTTTGCCTGCAAATTTGAGTAATACACCACTTACATTCAAATAGGTTTGGTTTGGAGTAGATTAACAAATTTTTCGCTTGGGTTCAGAACTCACCTGAAATAAGAATGTAATCTAGAAGTTAAATTATATGCCTTACCTTTTTCTTTCCTAATGATGACAGTTTTTTATAATATATTTTAGGTTTTCCCCCAGTGGCGGAAAAATGGATGCATATGTGTCAGTCTATGCCCATGTCATGGAGTCTGCAAATCCAAAAATAACTCCTGCACATATGCCATTTTGGGGTTGTTGTCCCTAGTTCTTTGCAATTGTAATCATTAAAGGTTTTTTACAATTGTTAAATATCCTCTCCTGTTTGTTTTCTGCCATTATTTGAAGAAAGCAGGTTGGGTTTAATTCCAGTTTCCTTATCTCTTCCTCTGTTTTACCACCCTAACTCCTGTACTGGAGTCTGCAGCTTCCCTCTGATCCTGACTGTGAATAAGAGGAACCACAGAACAACAACTCTTTTCACAGCAGCAGATACAAAGTCAGTGTCTACTGTTCTGGACATGACACAGGACTGATCTGTTTTGTGCAATTATTTTTCTTTGCTAGTGCAAATAGTCATATAAAACTACTATTTGATGTCCTCTGGGACCTATAATGTCTCCCTTCCCATCCAGGCTTAAGGAAAAGGGAAATGTAAACCCACAAAAACTGGCAGTTAGGGCTGAAAGTTGCAGAAATAGGAGCTCCACTTTTGCGTTAAGGATTCTGAGGAGTGCTAAGGTACCCTCATATGTATGAGAGTTTAATGCAGAATTTACCGTTAGATTAGAAGGCAGTTCTGAAAAATCAGCTCAGCATCTTCCCCAGAATCACAGCATCAGTCCTGTGTGAGATCATATCAGGACACAACAGAGACAGATGCCCACCAGGATTATTTTATGACTCTACCCAAGAGTACCTAGAATAGGTTTCTTCCCAATTTTTTTCAGACAGGAAGGCTGAGAAGCAGAAATGTAAATTAACTTTGCCAAACCACTTACACTTACACTGTTCTGTCTTTAGTAAGAAATGGTCTGCTTAGTAATTTTTGTAAAGCCTCCTTGTATCAATGAGAACACTTTTATCTCTACTATGCTAAAGCAATCTTAATTTGAAGTGTCACAGGGTGATCAAAAGTGTCGGCAGGATTATCTACCTATGCCTTGTTTTCAACACAACATTTGTACAAATCTTTGCAGAGTTGCTAACACTGTTGTAATTTTTTGCCAAGGGTGGCATAAGGCATTCCACTGCAGCTCTGCTTCATCACTGTTTGATCCCACTAAGTGGAGAGCAGCGAGATACTAGCCAGCAAAATGTTCAAGCACACAGTTAATTTTGAACACAAGAGTAGTCACACTGAAGTATTAACAATCAAGGGGTGTGATACTGTTGTTTAAAGTTAAGCAGATTCTAACATCCTTGCTGAACTGCAGCCAGCATGCTCCTCTGCATCACCTGCAGCAGATGGGCCCCACTTATGTCAGGAAACTTCATTAAGTTCATGCACAGTTGCAGGATTGAGTTAATCAGTTTTATCTTTGATGACTTGTGCTTAATCTTCAAATATCAAGTAACTAATTCAGAATTATTGTATTGTTACTGACATCAGTTCATATCCTCCCTACCCTGGCACTTATTTTCAGGCTCAGAAGAAGCATTTCAGTAGTCTTCAAAGGATGTTTTAAAGAAGTGGAGGTGGACAGGCTATTTAAAATTGTGGCACCCAGAAACAAGTGTGGTAAAACTGCCATAAATTACATAGTGCTAAAACAATACGGGTTGAAAACAACCCAAAAGTTCTCTAGATGCAATGAGTATTTAAAGAGTGACTGTAATTTCACAGTTAGAAAGTGAAACAATGAATATTTGTCCAAAAGATGAACTGTAATTCACATGAGAATTAGTCAGGCAAGACATCATAATTAAATTAGACTAGAGGTGAGACTAGTTGATAGCAACAACATGTTTTAGCTTGGCTCTTAGTTCTGTGAACTTTGTGAAGTGACCACTTACATGAGCCTAAAAATGTATCTGAACAAGCAGTGACTCTCAAAACGGTGTGACTGGTTTGTGAGTGACAATATTCTCATCAATGTTGGTGTGGATTATTAATGAATAACAGCCATTTAACAATACACTAATCACGTGGTAGACAAGTGACATGAATATTCAATTATTAAGTATTACAAAATGTCCCGTCAACTAACTAAACAATGAAGGTAATCAGTATTTCAGTTTTTTATGCCACTGAAGACACTGTAAGCAAGCCCTCCTTTCCTGCCTGTAGTATTTCTTGAACTGAGCAAACAGAACATGGAAGGGTGGGGAGCAAAACAACCAGACGTTTTCTGTGGAATTCCCAGGAGCCTACAAAGTCTCAAAGGTCTCACTCCACAAACAAATTTCAAAGTGAGCAAATTACCAGAAAAGGAAACACCAAAGATTTGCATACCTTTTCCTTGGAAAATTGCATTAAGCAAACTGGGTTAAGGCCCAAGACCTCAACTTGTTTTGTAGTAATGGTATGACGCCTATTACTATAGGGTTAAAGTAAAATATAAAGCCCAAAGCAAAACACAGAGAAAATGGGTATGGGAAATGACACAGTCCCATACCATTTATCTGCAACTTCATCTTCACTGTGGCTAATGACATATTTTATACCGCCAGCACTAAGGACTGCTATCTTTGCCTCCAGACCTGTCTTCCTGGCTTTAGTGTCAGGCCTGAAGAGTCTGTAAAACCCATTGTCTTGGTTTAAAAGACA
>VWZT01012225.1:0-25542 GCA_013397055.1 Pachycephala philippinensis
AGGAGCTCTCACTCCAACAAAATCACTTCCAACTTCCTAGGAAATTCTTCTGAGGCACCTCCATCTATCCTTTAATGACTCGAACTGCCTGGCTTTTAGCTCTGGACAACAGGACAAATATTTGATAAGAGAGATAAATCAGGAAGCAGTGAGGGGATCCAGGAGCAGGGGGCTGGGACAGGGAGGATTTGGGCCACCAGTGTGTAATGCCTGGCACAGGTGGGGTCTGACAGTGATGGATCACCCCATCTCGGGGTAGGATGGAGTCAGGTTTCCCACCCAGCCAGAGATAAGCTTGAGTTTAGCTTTGTTGTGTCCCAAAAAAAAAAAAAAGGCTTAAGAGACTTTCATTCATTTCAAACTGAAGGCAACTCAGTTTTAAATCTGGGAGAAGACTCTAAACCAAGCACGGCATAAAAAGTAAAATATTAACCGGCTCGTTCCCTGAGTTCCTCAAGATTAAAATGCACTGCAGCAAGAAAAACACTTGCAAAAGCCCAGCCTGACTGTCAGCACAGCATCAAACCAACACAAAAAGCCACCACCCCCAAATCTCCAAGGTCCCCAACCAAACACAAGCACCAACTGCTCTCTGCAGAGCACTCAACCATTTGCACATCACTCCATTTGCCAGACAAGACACGAATCCATCTCCCTGACAACAAAAATAACATTTTTTGAGACAAAGAGAATGAGGGAAAACAAACACGGGCTCAGTAAAATAGCCACTGAGCTGGAAATACTTTGAAGCTGCTTTACCACCTATACTACAAGCCATTTAAAAAAGAAAAAATATCATCTTTCAGCAGGTTTAGGGCATGAACTGCTGTTACCTGTCATATCTGGGTAAGGACTCAATGACAAAAATCAATAATATTCAAAAAGTTACACAGAATAATAAAGTGTAGGTGTGTAAAACACAAATGAGCTCAGCAGGGCTGTGATACTTTTTAAACTTCAAGCAGCCACTAACCAAGATCTGGTTCCTACTTGAAAAGGTTCATGTTTTAAAAAGTGGTGAGCAAACAAATAAGCACTGTCATTTCCACCTTAGCCAGCACGTAGCCACCTTTCTTCTCTGACTGATATTATTGGAGTTTGATTGGAAAATCGCTGAAATTTGAAGTTTTGCTGAACTAACCCTGATGAGCTTCAAGGAGGCTGAAAACTGGGCACCTAAAATGCAGATTTTCTATCCCTCCAAGGAAATGCTGCAGAATAAAGAAGAGCCTAACAAAGACAATCAGCACGTGCTGGGAAAAGATATTAAACAGACTGAAAAACGTAGACTAATTAGCATGAGACTCGAGAAATCAATAACCAGTAGAGGATAAAATACTAATTAATAAAGAGAATTATGTAAGTTAGAATGAATGACCATTGCAGGCTCATAACACACCTTTGGGTGCACACATTCCCCAATATTTAAGATTTTAAGTGGGAAAACATCATCTCCCTTCCCATTTTTTCCTCTTAATGAAGATTGCTCACCAACTATTTAAGAGTGAAGCTACCACTGCTTTCCACCAGGTGCCCATCACGTTTCTGCAGCACTGGAATATCCTCTGGGCAACACAGGAGAACTGGGATTCCAATTTCATCTGAACTCCACGACAAAAAGCATCTCAGTTAACATTTATATAGCAGCTGTGGGAGGTAAAATCCCATGGGATCGTTTCAGGCCTCAGAGGGGAGATGAGGACCAGGCACAACACTGAAAAGAAGCAAGGTAGAGCAGAATAAATCTTATAAATAAATAAAAAAATCTTATAAATTTGCTTCCTTGGAAAACTCCAGGCATTTGCAAGGAGAGAAAACTCTGGAAAACTGAGTAAGTGCCAAAAAATGCAATCAGGAACCAGCAGGTTTTTTTGTCTTCTTTTTTCAAGGGAGCAGAGAAGAGGAAAAGGAAAAAGAGCGAGAGGGGAAAATACCCCAAGAAAATGAGTTCCACATGTTCAAGAGATTGTTCATTTAGCCATTGTAACTTGACTAAGGTTATTCTCCTGACAATGTGTATGGCAGAAAAAAAGAAAGTCATGCTACCCAACCCTAAAACACAAAGCAGATGGGCTTCTCAATGGCATTGGGATTTCTATTCCTCATCCAGCCTCTAGGATTTTAAGTAAAACTTAAAATATTTCTATTTTTTTTTTCAGGTTGAGAACATTTTGATCAATGAACTGCTTTCACCTTGCTGCATTTTGTTGGTCCTTCTCCCTTTAAGAGAATCTGAAATTATTTAACAGAAGCAAAATGGACCTGAGCCTTCGTTCTATTGTGAGAACTCTGGGTTTCAGTTTTCTGGTTTGCTTTCAAACTCACGTCAAAATGACTAAAAATTGGGGAAAATTTAAGCAGCAGCCCAAGACTCGTAAATAGTTGCAATCCCAGAGCCAGAAAGGTTTGATATCACTTTAGTGTAATTACTGTGCTTGTCCAATTTGGTTATAAATTCAATGTACAGCAAGTATGGAGAAAAAACATGGATCAATTGATGCAACATTCCAGCCAGGATTGTGTAATTTTACAGGAAAGCCAGGAAAAAATCCCAAAGCACAAAGGGAAACACACACACCAAGAGATGTAATTTTGTTTCCTGATCAGTTTTACATAATTAAGGCAGAGGCTGATGGGTTTTTCTTGGAGAAATGCTGCAGCACAGGAACTTTACTTGAATCAGAAAAAAAGCAATACCCAAGCAGACAACCTTAAATCCAGGGGATTTAAAGATCATAAATCACAGCACGGAACTTCTGTGCATGAAATGAATGGGCTGATGGCAACCTAATTACAGAGCTGTTTGCTTTAAATGTCCAAGAGTCTCATTTTTCAGGATCTCTCAGCAGGAACCATCAGCATCCACAGGATAAATATCCCAAAAGCCTTCCCTACAACCTCTTTGGAACGGGAGCTGTCTCCCAGTTGCACTTGGAGAGACACCCAAATTTCAAAGTTTAACACACACTGCAGTCCGTGTGCAGGTGCTTGCACCAGAACACCCACATTTTTGTCAAGAGATAAATAATGGGTGAGTAAAAAGAATGAAAAAGACTGGCAGGACGTGATTACCTTCCTGTGAGTCAGTGTCTGGAATAAAAACGCCAAGGTTGCTCTCATTTATGGTATTAGTATGTATTAATAAGTACAGAAGTTTTAAGGTCACCTGTTTAAATACCTCATTTGCATCATTTTTATATGATGATTTGTTATATTATTTATATTTTCTATGATCCCCACCCCTCCTTTTTGAGCAGAAAGGAGTGGGTGCAAACTGGTGCAATTTTAAATTCTTAGGTTTAATCTCTCGCTTGAAATTTAAAAGAACTTTAAAAATAACTCCAGAAGATAAACACTTTGCATTAATTATGTTAATGATTCCCTCCAACCTGGAGGTGAAGTTATTTTCAAAGAACTGTTCCATTTCCAAGACACACCAGGAGAGGTGTCCTGAGGACCTCAGGAGCTCTCGTCCCACCTGAGCAGTTCTGCAGCTCTCTCCCTGGGGACACGAGGCCAGTCCCAGGGCTGTGACCCCACATTTAAAGGGGGGTCACTCACCAAACACTTCCAGAAGCAGAGAGCCCATTTAAGCTGCACTCATCTGACCTTGGAATTTTAAATCCCCTGGGAGTCTCTGTGGCCTTCAGGAAACACCATTTTGCCACACTTCAGTGCTAATGAAAAGAGAATTACTCATCCACCAGCAGTAGAAATGGATATTTTCCCCTCTGCTCCCAAAACAGGGCTGGAATGAACTCAGACTGTGAGCACACTGATGGATCTGACAGCTTGGTATTCCAAGAGCCAGAATTCCACCTGGAACCAACAGCAGCAGCAAAAATAACAGTGTCCTGCAGCCCCAAAAATAAGAGGCAGGTGCAAAGTAGCAAATAATTCCTGAGTAAATAAAGCAAAGAAGGTAATCCCTGGAAGAAACTGCTCCAGCACTTTTCCAAGGAGCTGAGCATCCCGAGGTCCCCACAGTCCCTAGGATTGTTCTTCCCTCGTTTTTTCAGGGAGCTGTAGGCCAGCACAAGTCCCAAAACCTTGGGAATGCTGATTAACTTCTCCCTGGTGTTGAACTCGTTATCTCAGGACACAGGAGGAGGCAGAGCAGCCCGCAGAAAACAAATGTAATCTTCTGGAAAGAGCACAGCCATTAGATGTTATCAGTTTGCAAAAAAAAAAAGAAAAAATTAAAGATTGAGACTGGAGGAAGCTCATGAATTGAATTCTTACAGCACTTCAAAGCAATTTGTGCATGAATGCAAGCATTTATTCTTCTAATTAAAAAAGGGAAAAAAGCAAGCAAAATAGCAAGCCATCATTTACATGAAAGAGGGGGGAGTAAAAAAAACCCCAAAAAACAACCAACAACCAAAACTCCAACAAAACCTCCAGTGTTAATCAGGCACAGAGTGGATTCCAACCCAGAAAAGGGAGAGAAAGCTCCAGATTTAATGAGGGAAGGTGCTGGAGAGGAGCAGAACTCGCCTCGGTGCTTTCTGCAGTCTCCTGCCAAGCAATCCCACAGGAATTCCTACATCCAGCCTTTGGGAGCAAAAAATGATCAGATGTTGTGCAAAGCAGGGCCCTTTATTCCTGCCCTCTCTTTGTTTTCCAAACAAGCCGAAATATCGTTTATCCTAAATAAAAATGATGACCCCAGCCTTCTAAAAATGAGCTGTGCTGAAATGATCATAAATATATTTACCTTTCGAACACTGAGTAGCAAGAAGTTACACTCAACTCCAGTTTAAAAATCAGAGTCCTCAAAATCAGAGTCCTAAAAATCAGCTCCTCAAATCTGAGGAGCTGTGAATAACAGCCCTGAATGATTTCGGTGTCTGAAAATCGATGCCTCAAATTAGCAGCTGAAATTTGTAAGAACTGCACCTCCCCAAATAATCTCCCTAAAGGCATTTCACCTGTGCAAAAATAATGACCCCAGCCTTCTAAAAATGAGCTGTGCTGAAATGATCATAAACATATTTACCTTTCGAACACTGAGTAGCAAGAAGTTACCTCAACTCCAGTTTAAAAATCAGAGTGTGTGCTCTTCTGAGGAGCTGTGAATAACAACCCTGAATGATTTCTGTGCATGAAAATTGATGCCTCAAATTAGCAGCTGAAATTTGTAAGAACTGCACCTCCCCAAAATCTCCCTAAAGGCATTTCACCTGTGCAAAAATAATGACCCCAGCCTTCTAAAAATGAGCTGTGCTGAAATGATCATAAACATATTTACCTTTCGAACACTGAGTAGCAAGAAGTTACCTCAAGTCCAGTTTAAAAATCAGAGTGTGTGCTCTTCTGAGGAGCTGTGAATAACAGCCCTGAATGATTTCTGTGCATGAAAATTGATGCCTCAAATTAGCAGCTGAAATTTGTAAGAACTGCACCTCCCCAAAATCTCCCTAAAGGCATTTCACCTGTGCTAACACAACCCCTCGGGTTACTATGAGGGATTTTTTCAGTTTCCACTCAGACATCTCCTCCTGAGCCAGGAGAGGAGCTTTTTGCAGCTATTTCAATGCCAGGGATGCTCCTTGCTCCAGATTCCCACAAATTCAAGCCACACATCCTTGGAGTCACTGCAGGAGCAGAGTTCTGCTGGGTTATCCCAGATTTCCCACTGGTTATCCCCAAGTTTTCCAGGGAGAAATGCATTACCTGCAGAGTTCTGCTGGGTTATCCCAGATTTCCCACTGGTTATCCCCAAGTTTTCCAGGGAGAAATGCATTACCTGCAGAGTTCTGCTGGGTTATCCCAGATTTCCCACTGGTTATCCCCGTTTTCCAGGGAGAAATGTGTTACCTGCAGCTTCAGCTCTGCTTGGAAAAACTGCCCATTTGGGGCTTTTTATTAGTGTTATTAATCAAAGATACAGGAAAATATGGGAGAAAAAGCACAATGCAAAAGAGCTGCAGAGCAGAGAGAAAAAAGGAAGAAGAAAGCTGCTTTCAGGATGTTTAGAAACAGCCTGGGTTCTTTTGGAAGATTGTTTTTTCCTCTGTTCTGAGTTGTTTTTACCTCCCCAACACAACATTCCAAGTCCAGGAAGAGACTGGACTGCAAACTGCACAATCCCAGCTGTGGAGGACGGAATTAATATCTCAAATTGAAATCAGATTCATGTTTTGTAACCTAAATCTCACCAGATCTTGCTACAAACCTACGAGCACAGTCCTGGGACCCTGGCCATCCACACAGTCTTGTGATTTCTGGCCGACAGAGCACAGCATCACGAGGACAGACAACAGAATGTGGGAGCAGATTTCCACTGGAAAAAAGGAATTTAAACTGGAGGGAATGAGCTTTTCAGAATAAAAACAATCCAGGAAGGTGAGAGTGGTAGCATTAATTCCTTTCCTGATGTGATGTCATTGCCAGTTGGGTTGTACCTATTAAAAAGATCAAAAAGGCCTCATGTGCACACACATTGTTAAAATTCAAGCAGTGACAGAGGCAATTACTATTTTTCATTCTCTCCATAAATATTATTACAAGCTGCTTTTTCACAAAACATTTACAAACTACGAGGCAAACGCCACTGCTCCTGGTAAATGAGCACAATTAAACCAATTTCTCTTTGAAAACAGGAGAGAATTACTTGACCTCTTCTTTTAATCTCGAGCCGTGTTTAACTTTGTCTAAATAAAATATTTTGGAATCTCTGGAGAAAAGGCTGCTCGTTTACTCCAAACAAATCTCTGCTGTGATTTCCTTCAGTGGTGCCACTTCTATGAACTCTCTTCTTTGAGAAGCACTTGTGCTGATCACGGGTAGTGTCATCTTCATTAAAGATAATCAAGAATCCCTAGGCAGATATTTGCACTTGAAATTAGATGTTTGATAATATTTCAACATTTCCTAATGTCCATTCCTGTTTAATTCTTGAGGATGCACATAAAATATGGATCAGTCCAATCAGAAATTCAGAATTCAGTCCAATTTTCCAATCAGAAATCGATGGGAGCACGAGGCCGACAGGACTGAGTGGCAAACCTGAAATTGAATTAAGGATTTAAGGCTGGATAGAGACCACCTCCAGCTCAGCAACTCAATAAATTCCCTTTCTTTTGCCTTTCTGTGCAATTATCTGTGTGTTGCACATCTGTCTGAACACGCAGGAACGACACCATAATCCACTTTGGGATCGGGATTAGCGGGTTCAGGCTCCAAGGAGAAATAAAGGCATTAACAGTGCTTTGAATGGAGAATGGAAGTAGATTAATGCTACTCAGGGAATGAATATTCCTGTTGTCTCACACTTATTCCTACACTGGTAGCAAGATTTGACAGTCAGGAAGTGGAGTGGGAAAAAAAAAAAGACTTAATGGGCTGAAAAATTTTCATTACGCTGATAGCGATAATTTATCTTCACGAATTAATGAGTAAATCTCAACTTTAATAAATTGCTGATACCCAGGAAAGAACTTTAGCTCTCTGTTTCAGCATGGAATCTGTATTTTAATTTCCATGTGTGTTTTCACAAGGCAGTTTTTGCATTGGGAACTGACAGACACTGGAACAGCTCAAAACTCCTGTCTCACCTCCCCAGCTGGACTTTTATTCTGTTTTTTCACTCCTAACAAGGACACAAACACAAGGTTCCAAAATCAAAAGCATCAGGCAGTAAAAAAGTTCAAAACATTCCAAAAAGTGATGTCTCATCCCCAAAAACAAAGGATAAAAATGAAGTAAGGGTGCAAATTTCTGGGTTAGAATGAATTCACAGAATATTGCATTTCTTAAAATGAAAAATTAAGTTATGAAAATTCTCAGAGCTGTGAGAGGCAAAATCCTTTCTCCAGTGTCTCATAACACATTAAATCGGGGTTATAAATTATGGGATGTGCTCCTGTTTCTCACTTGCAAATGAGTGAAGAATAAGTGGCAATATGAAGCAGCTGCCTGGATCTTGCTGTATGTAAGTGAAAATGGTAAGAATTGAAGCAAAATTTAAATTAAAAACGACAATGTGGCCATTGTAACAATATCATGAAGTACCAAATAACCACTCCCACCAATTCCCACTGTCCTTCCCACATTTCCTGGCTCTGCAGCTCCTCATCCTGAGTACCAGACTTGGCTCCCTTCTCCGTATGCTCCCACTCTCACCCACAAAACGTTTCCAGTCTGACGGAAAACATAAATTTTCCAAACATATCTCATGGAAACATAAATTTTCTAGACAGAAGAGCTCCCACGGTGTGTTTGGGTTCACTCTGCTCCCCATGTTCAGAGTTCCGAGCAGGTGACCTCTGCATCAACCTAAAAAACGTGGAATGCCAACCAAATCCTCCCCAAACACCAAGTCAGGGAGTAATAAATTATAATTACTGAACTTCAGGACAGCTTAGGAGTGCATTCTGATTGATAAACACAGCGATCACTAATTGCTCATGTTAATTGGGTATTTTTTCATGTATTTGCATCCAATTTCCACCATTCTTAACCACAAGCTCTTTCTATAAAAGTGATTGGATCCTCTCATTTAAATAACCAAAAAAGAGCAGGAGACTCCCCAAATGAAGCTAAAAAATACATAAAGTGTAGAAGAAACTGGGGGAAAGAAGGTTCCTGAATCAATTTTGATGTGTTCCTTGTGGAGAGAGTGGACAAAATGAGACCAGTGGTTTCTACAGTGTCAATGCCATTTTAAGTTTACAGGCTGCAAAATTAAGTTTTGCTTTCAGAGTTTGGCATGTCCTGGTCAAGCACTAAAACTGCCCTGAAAGGCAAAACCAAAACAAACCCAGACAAAACAACAAAACCCAACCTGCAAGATCCAACTGCTAACAAAGCCCTAACGAAAACACAGATATTGGTTTAAAAAAAAAAAACAACCCAAAGCTGTATTTAACACAATCCCCCCATTAATCAGCTATTGTTCCACCTGTTCTGGAGATTCATTTTATATTAATTTTACACCCCTGCATTAAAAAAAGAGCTTTCTTTGATATTCATGGAATCCCAGACTGATTTGGGGTGGAACAGACCTTGAAGCTCACCCAGTTCCACCTCATGCCATGGGCAGGGACAGCTCCCACCAGAGAGGCTGCTCCAAACCCCATATTCAGGAGATAAAACCCAGATTATTTCACTTGGTTTGAAGTATGAAGATGAAATATTCCTCATGGAAACTTCAGGAGGAGAAAACAACCCATGGAAACAGCACTGACCAGCTGGAAACACTTCCAGGACCAAGAGAGCTCACAAATTCCCTATTTTAGACTGTTCCTGCAACTTTCCCATCCAGGTATTCAAAACTTCCCAGGAAAACCAAGGTAAGCCACACAAAGGGACAAGAAACACATCACACAAAGCCCTGTGACTGCAGCAGGAGCAAACACAGCCACTTGACTCAGAAAATGCACCTTGAGCTGGATTTATTCCTTAAATCAAAACCAGACGTGAGATTCAAACCATTTATCAAAGGAAAAAATGCTACACCAAGGTTTGATGAGCCATTCACTTAAGAGCTGGATTCGATGATCCTTGTGGGTTCCTTCCAACTCAGAACAATCTGTGATTTTATTTCCCACTATTTTAAATATTTATCCCCCTTGCCATGCCTTGGAAGATTGTTGTTCACCACAGCAAGGTTAACACCCACCAGAAGAGGCTGCTCAGATTTAAATTTACCCACCAAAAAGAGAAATTGATTTTATTTCCCACTATTTTAAATATTTATCCCCTTTGCCATGCCTTGGAAGATTGTTCTTCATCACAGAGGTTACAGGGAGGTTAACACCCACCAGAAAAGGCTGCTCAGATTTAAATTTATCCACCAAAAAGAGAAATTTCTACCTTCTCCTTCTCCACAGGGGCATTTTTAACACACACTGGCAGAGGAGGAGCCACAGCCACGCTGCAAACAGCCTCCAACCCCTCATTTTTTGGGGTAGAAACTTACTGAGCAAACCAAACACAGAAAAAAGAACACCAAATTGCCATTTTCTTGCCCAGACAGGAACAAAACCCAGCACCACATCTCACAGAACAAGAGGTTCTGCTCTGATTTTACAATCCATTATTTATTACCACATTCGTTCCAGCATATTTCTAATTAAATACGAGCTCCCACCCCCCCCAAAAAAAAGCCACATTTAGGCTTCCAAAAATTCTTAATTTTCCTTTCAATGAGGTTTTACTGTATTTCCTTGTCCTTGGAGAGTTTTATCTGGGATTATACACATGTACCAAAACACAGCTGTTCCACTTCTTGGCTCCTTTCTTTTTTTCCCAGAGAAAAACCTGCCTCTATCAGGCACCCAATTAGCTGCTCACTATCAAAAGGCTGCTTGGGCCTTTCATCTGCTTGAAAACTGGATTCAAGTGAGAGGGTGTCATGGAAACTGTGTCTGGGGTCATTTCCTGTTGCAGTTTTTCGGTCACCAAAAATAAAATAGCAATAACAATAATAAGGGGATTTTTTTCCGATTAAAAAAATGAATATTTGTTATCCCAGCTTGCAAAGCAGCAGCTGTGTGAAAAGGAAAATTGCATTATTTTTCATGAGAAATCTTCACCAGACAAAGCAGAAACTGATTTCAATTCAATGTTCAAGTCTCTCCTAAAAAATTGAACATCACACATGCAGAACACAAAACTTCCAGCAAGTATGCAGTGAAATTAATGAAGAATTTAAAATTAAAAGCCCAGCTCACAGTACTACCACAGAGTGTGTGTTTCTCTAAATATTTCACTGAGCAAGTGGGATAGAAAATTACAGATAATTGTATATGAGATTCTAGCTAATGAGCTAAGGACAGTACCCAAAACTAAAAAAAAAAAAATAAAAATGGGGAAGTTCATGAACCAGGGAGCTTTTTATCCTTAAGATGAGTCATAAATAGAGGTAATTAAAAATAAAAAAAATAAGAATACCTTAGTCCTTTGCCAGATTTTCTTGTGTTTTGATAAAAAAAAGAGGGAGAGGAAATAAAATACCATAAATTTGCACGCATTCCCAGGTAACGGATTTTTTTAAACAGAGAATTAAAGTGGGGGAATAACAGGGAAATACAAATAACTCCTCTTAGAGAGGAATTCAATCAAAGATCTGACTTCTGTGAGAGCTTTTCTTTGGTGAGAGGAGATTGAGGCATACCCAGAACACGTCCATTTACGAGCACACCTAGGAGGGTCCTCCGTTGGTTTATCCAGAAAATGCTACAAGTTCACGTGGCAAAAAGGTGCTGAGAGCTTTGCCTCCAAAAGCTTCTCCCAATTATTCAGACGGAATTCTCACTCAGCTCCATGACATCAATGCAGAACGTTGTGGTTGATGCTGAGACAAGAAGAGCTTTCAAGTCCCAGAAGAACAGAGCCCAGCCCACTGCCTTTCACCCCGTTCCCATTCCCTGTGGCCACGCACGTTCCTCTGGCACTTCCCAACTGAATTCCCTTCCAATCCCTTTTGATGCCTTAGGTTTTAACTTTTATATTTTCAAATCCTGCATTCCCAGTGTGTAACTCTGCAGTGTCCTGCAGCCTGGGAGCTGCTGCTCTCTCATGCTGAGACAGACAGAACAAAGCCTCTCCAGGCTGCTCTCCAAGGACACCCAGCCCGGCCTAGGCCCAAAATGTGTAACCCAGCATCTTGAGACGGGGGGCAAGCTGAGGGGAAATTCCATCATTAGCTAAAGTTTAATTGGTGAAATTGGGCTGAGATGCAAATGGAGCAAAGCTCTAAAAGTGTGAAGAACTCGTGACTCGGGGTCCATCTTGGGTGCAGCCTTTGGCCTGCCCAGGGTGTGCCTCTGAAGGCCTTTCCAATAAATATCCACCTTTATTCCCTTCCTCCTGCCCAGTCTCTGTTTCTGGGTTGGCTCTTCAGGCATCACTTCGAAGGCACCTGGGTGTAGCCCAGCCCTGGCTCTTGCCCTCGGCCACCACACAACCAAGAGCTCTGCCCCTGGAGGAGCTGCAGATGCTCAACTCCAGCCAGAAGAAGTTTGGCTCTCTCTCGGCGTGACGGAGCCTCCAGCGTGGCCACAGCTGGAAAACCATGAGCACATGGAGCAGATGGAGACAGACAGCTGGTGCCCGAGGCAAGGAGCAGGGTGAGGTTCACCACACACATCTGCCTGGAGCTGCCCAAGCACAGGTAGCACCCAGTTCTCCTTCACCAGGATGTTTTCTTGGGAATCCATGAGCAGTGTTTGCATACCAACAGGGGACATCAACCTTTCCCACCAGGGCGGGTTCAGGTCGGACATCAGGAGGAATTTCTTCCTGGAAAGGGTGGTCAGGCATTGGAACTGCCCAGGGAGGGTTGGAGTGCCCATCCCTGGAGGTGTCCAAGGAGCTCCTGGATGTGGCACTCAGAGCTCTGGGCTGGGACAAGGTGGGGTCAGGCACAGCTTGGACTCGATGGGCTGGGAGGGCTTTTCCAACCTTAATGGTTCTGGGATCTGACCAAACTAGAAACCCTACTCCAAACACATCTATCCAATTCCTAATTTAATTAAATATGTGGATTTTCTCACGTATGTTCCCTCACCCCAACCTTTTTTTTTGTTAATAATCATCTTTTACTTCATATTTACTCAACCATTTCCAAACCAGAACAGATTTCCTGAGCTTTTTGCAGGAGCTGAAGCTCTCTCTGCTTGCAACCCCACGGAGCCCCACGTGAATGAGCAACAATGCAAAAGGAGACGTCTTTATCAGACAACTCCAGGATTTTTTTTTTTTGCTGAAGTTTTGCTCTTTTTGCTAATGGGAAGTTAAATATATGTCCACTAAATTCTCATTCTTGTCAAGATTATTGCCAGCTCAAGCTGAACATATCCATGACCTTGAAGCCTTCTTTTTTGAGGAAGAAAGGTAAGGTTAAAAAAAGGATTTTTAAGAACCACAGACAGGAAACAAAACGTAGCCGAGAGATTAAATAGAAGATGAAAGACAACATCAAATCTGAGTTTTATAAAACAATAAATAAATCAAACGCTGTTGTGCTAAGTGGCCATTACAGACAAACCTGAGAAATAAAGGGACTGAGAAAAGCTGTCGCAGCGTGCCCAGGTGTGGATGCTGCTGTTGCTGCCACAATCCCGGCCGTGATTCCCGGGAAGGCCGAGGTCATTGGGAATGCAAAGCCCCAGCTGGGATAGGAAGAACTGGAGAGTTGGGTGCCCCCCCAGGCAGGGCCCTCCCCCACTCCCATCCTGCTCCCCATTATTCTCCACTCAAGCTGAAAGCCACGAGGGCTTTTCCTCGGCCACTCCGTGTCAGCCAGACTTGGGAAGCTCGGCAGGAATTGCTGAGAGATCCAGGAAGGCACAAAAGCCTCCTGCCACAAAGGGCCCTTTCATCTGGGCCGTGTGTCCATTAAACACGTCCTGCTAATGTGCATACGTTTTATAAAGTGATTATAAAGTGAAGGCTCAGTCACTAACTCAGCTGCACAATAAGATTTTTTAGGCTAGCACTGGAAAACTGGGATTTGAAATGAGGAGCTGGGAATGCTGCACAACTCCTGAGTAACACTCCTGGTACCCGCTACGACAGCTGAACGTGGATTTTCTATGTTTTAATGCTTTGATTTTTTTATTTGGTGACACTCAGGCACCTCACACTGTTCAGGAAAACATGGAAAAGAGGATCCAAGCTAACTCAGCTGCACAATGAGGTTTTTAAGTCTAGCACTGGAAAACTGGGATTTGAAATGAGGAGCTGGGAATGCTGCACAACTCCTCTGAGTAACGCTCAGATAGGCCTGGTACCCACTACCACAGCTGAACGTGGATTTTCTATGTTTTAATGCTTTCATTTCTGTATTTGGTGACACTTGGGCACCTCACACTGTTCAGGAAAACATGGAAAGGAGGATCCAAGCCCTGGCAGCATTCCTGCACCAAACATGATGCTCTGAGGACACTGGAATCGCTGCTCTGACAGGTTGGAAAGAGAAAGTTAATAAATAAATAATAGAAATAATAGATCAGATCTTGCTCTTGCACCACGGATCAGGATGAACTGGTGAGCTGCCACTCCTGCCCTTATCAACACCAAAGCAGTACACAGCCAGTTTATCCTCTTTCTCCATCTCTTCCCTCCCTTTCCTTTTCCCACAGGGGCTCAGCATCCCCTGAGGTTTTGGATAACTAAGGTAGGTATAGACTCCTGCCAGCTCTGTGAGAAAGCAAGTTATCTTCTGTCCATCAAAGGAAAAAAATATTTTTAAAAAAGTAATTTAAAAAATCTCTTTTTTCTTTCTACATCATCAAAGCAAACCAGAAGCTGAGAATCCTCCCCAGTGTGGGTGTGGCTGTGGGCCAGCCTTGCGTTCCAGCCTGTGCAAACCACAGCCTTGCTATAGCAAGGTTTCCATATTTTAAATATATTTTTAGACTTAGGGCCCGGTGCTGACACTGGCTCTAACTTCATTTCTGAGCAAGGATCCCAAACAGGCTGCGAATCTATTTTCAGGATTCAAATGAAATGTTGTAAACCAGCAGCAGCAGCAAAACTCCAACCCAGTTCCTCACAGGACAAGGAGAAAGAGCGGGTGGCTGCAGAATTGCTGGGGTTTGTTGGACCATTATCAGGTGTGCACTTCATCCACCCAGATTCCTGCCAGGAATAGAGAATTCCAGACTGGTTTGGGTTGGAAGGACCTTAAAGATTATCTCATTCCTCTCCCTGCAATGGCAGGGACACCTTCCACTGTCCCAGGCTGCTCCAAGCCCCATCCAGCCTGGCCTGGGACACTTCCAGGGATCCAGGGGCAGCCACAGCTTCTCTGGGCACCCTGAGACAACATCTCCTCCAAATCTCTAATCTAAACCCGCTCTCTTTCACTTTCAAACCATTCTCCCTTCTCCTATCACTCCATGCCCTTGGCAAAAGTCCCTCAGGGATATCTTCCATCAAGCACAAAATCCCAGGGGATCTGTTGCCATCCCATTATTTATTCCCTGTGCTGCTGGAGAGGTCCCTGCCACACCAGAGCTGCCACCAGCCCACCTCAGCCCCGTTTGCAGGGCACAGCCAAGTGCTCACCCGGTGCCACGGGCAGGGAAGTGGCCTCCAGCACTCCGATGGCACTGGGAAGCAAGGAGCCAGGGAATGGCAAACAGGGAATGACAAAAATGACACAAAACAAGCAAAGCAGAGGGCAGGAAATGGTGCAGTGACACGGGAAGGCAGCAGGAATCCAGCCCTGCTGCTCCTTCCCCCTGCACAGGAGTTTGATGTACAAACTCCACAGGAACCCCCTGTGCTTCCCAAGGAGCCATAGCTTGGGACCAAGACGAAACATTTTTTGCAGGAAGATGTGGATTAATAAAAAGCAGGGAAGAGCCTGGAATGAGCCTGACCCAGGGTGTGCACCTGCACTATGGGCACACGGAGAACAGCTTTCTTTACAACCCCAGAGAATCCCAAATGAACACGTTCCTTCACTAAATATTTTAATCACTATCATCCCTTTCGAGCTGCTTATTTTTCCTCTTTATCCTGACTTTTCAGGCTCTCTGAAGCCATCCAGACAATACAAAAAGCAGGTCTGACATCTCAAACGAGCCTTCCCAGAGCAGTTCTGCCTCCATTTCATCCCCATGCCACATCTTCCCTTCCCAAAATAGCTGCTACACCTTTGCTCCTCAAGGAGAAATCCACCATTCCAAGCTCTGAAAACCATGGCGATGGATGCTGGCTTTCATTTATTTTTGGAGGCCGAGTTTCTATTCTTGGAAATGTAGGAAAAAGCAGCGTTTCAAAGTCTGAGGTTGCAATTACCAGAACTTTTTTTTTTTAAAATATATTTCTAGACTTTCAGCCAACCACTTGCTGAATAAATACATAAATATGAAGGGGGAGGCAAAATTCTATTTATGTGACATCACAGTGAATCGATATATTAAAATTCATGAGACTGAATTTCATACCAAATAGAAATAAACAACTGGTCATTTCTATTTCTATTAAACAAGTTATCTCCTATCATGGCTGTGCTGGGGTTACTTTAATTTTGGCTTTGCATCCAGTAGTTTTAATGGAAATACAGCATCACCAGTATGTCAGTATTTAAAATTTCAGAAACCAAACACAACTTTTGGAATAAAATTCCGTGTTCCCAGTGGTGAGCTCAGCACAGCAGAGGTTCCTCGGCCAAGAACAGCTGGATCATCAGTGAACTGAATTTAACAACTTCAAGACCATCACGCACATCCATCAAAGCAGCTGCTGAAATGATCTAGGGATTATAAACTATAACAGCAGCAGAATTCAAAAGGAAGAGCCAGAATATGATAATTTATAATTATAGTTTCATTTCAGTCAAAAATAAAAAACTAAAAATAAGATTTTGTGTTATCCCCACTTGCACTAATAAGCAGTAATTCAGAAGGGAATTCAATTCAAGGGAAGGTTGGCTATTTAAGTGCCATCAGGTTTGTATTTGCAACCTCCACCTTGGTGAAACTCATCTAAAGCCAAAAAACCCTGACAAGTTTGCATTTCCATCCTCCTCCTGCAATGGATGGGAATATTCACTTCCTTCCATTTTTTTCATCATAACCTCCTTCAAGGAAGACACAAGAGACTGTGTACCCAGGAATAGCATTTTCTAATTTTAATCAAACAGATCAAAGACTGAAATTTACAGTTTCAAACCAGCTGCCTGACCACAGCTGCATAATGTGACAGACAAGCATCCTCAGTGCTTATTCCTGCCTGCACCACAAAGTGCAGCTTTCCCTGCAAACTCCACCAAGCCAGACCAAGGGAATAAATCCCACATCACACCTGGCAGTCCTGGAGAGCCACTGGCAAAAGGAATAAAAGACATCTACCAAATTCATATTCCAGACAATTCCTCGAGCAAACAATGTGCCCAAGGAAGTTGAACTACCTACAGCTGTAGCTTATTTAAATTAAATATCCTTTCATTGTTATAACTGCTAAGTGTATTAACCTCAAATTAAAAACCTTTCTATTTTTATCCTTCAGTGCCTTCCATACCACACAAAAATCCTGTCTCCAGAATGTTGGTTTGGCCCCTCTGGAATACACCTGTCCATGAGGGCTTGGCCAGACTGTTGCCAACTGGAAGCTGAACCTGCAGCTCATGCAGCAGCTTCAGCCTCCAGTAACAAAATATGAACTGCAATTTAGGATCCACGGAGTGCAAGTGGCTTTTCCTCCTCATTTCACACTCCTTGCAATGATGGGAGATCCTGCTTCTTTCTTATCCTCCAAACGGTGTTTAGCAAAAGTCAGAAATCCCACATGATTTCCATATTGGATAAAAGAGGAAAAACAATCTGCTAATTCCCTGACCATGAACAAGGCAATAAAAATATCCTGGATGTGGCCTCCTTCTGTACCAACCTCCCACCAGCAGCTGCCCCTGTGCTGGTTTGCAACGGACAGGCAACCACTGAGAGCAAATACTTCAGGAAAACTTCCTTTTGTTCCCCCAAAATGCACAATTCCATAGCCACACCACAGAATCCATTGTAGGCTATTCCCAAAAAGCTCTCCTGCTTCCAGCACGTCCAACACCTCAGCAGCTCCTGCAGCCCAAAAAGTCTCACAGCACTTGTTTTTCTCTTCCAGTACAAGTCAAACCAAATTCTGCTGAGGATTGGGGCTCCCTCCTGTTCCCAGGGTTTGGGAAGCATCAGGAGCTGAGCCATCCCACACTGGAGCAATCCCACCCTACACCCAGCACCAGGAATGGGCCCTGGGCAGGAGCAGCTCTGCTGGCATCCCCCAGCTCTCCTGCAGCTGCAGCACTGCTTGAGCAGTTCCAGTTTCTCATCCATCACGTGGAAGGGGAAGGACAAGGAATAATGAGGCAGGGTGGATCCCACAGCTGATCCCTGTTCTTCTGGGAAAGGATTGGGGGAAAAGTGCTCTGATTTGGACAAATCCCAGACCTCGTGCTAACTCACCATCCATTCCAGTGTCAAATGCTGCTCTGAGACTCCTGCTCCATACACTTTGGAGTTCCTTTATTTTCCAGCAAATAAAAAGCAAAGGGCTCTCCTGGCTCTCCGTGTGGTCTTCCCAAGGGCTGGGAAGCCTTTTCCAACCTTGGCTCGGAGCCTGCTCCTGCTTCAGGCAAACAGGCTCCCACTCCAGCTATTTTTGGGAGTCTGTCCCCTCTCCCCCAGCCCATCACCACAAACACCTCCCCAGGTTTTGTTTGATTTAACTCCTGAGGTGAAAGTACAGCCCAAGAGGAAATGTTTCTAATTCTTCCTGTGCTGAAAGGGAGAGAAGCAGGGACTGAGCAGGGCCAGGGAGGTCACGGGAGCACCTCAGCCCTCTGGTGTGGTACCATCACATCATCTCTGTCAAGCTGAACTTACCACCACATGCAATTTGGTGTGAAATCCCCAAAAACCAGCACAAAAATAACCCTACCGGGGCGAACACACAATGAATTCTGCTTAAGGCATTCCAGCTCCTAGAAACGTTTATGGCAACTTCCAGATGTGTCTATTTTAAAGTTCTTGTTTTTTTTTTTCCCCTGGCCTCTTTCCCACCTGTGACAATCCTAGGTACAGCCAGAAATTCCTACAGCATCGCAGGGATATGTGCAAAAGAAGGTCAAAACTGGACAGGGAGCACTGGCTAGACAGTTCTGCAGACATGCTGAAAGGAAAATTAGTTTTTTATCCAAAAGGTGGAAGGGGTTCAAATCACACAGTCCAAATCCATGAGCTCAGAGTGCAACAGCACCACGAAAAAGCTGCTTTTATCAGCTGCTCCTGGCTGGGAAGCTGCTAAAGGGAGATGTAATAGTTTGCTTTTACTAATTATTGTAATTGTGCAAATAGACTTTCGGAAAATCACTTGGGAGACTCTCCAGAGTCCTTCCAGGCAGTTGATAAAGTGACACCATTAACACTTTTCCTGGGATTGGAAACGAGTGTTCCTGATTTGTGGCACCAGGATTATTTCAAAACTCAACTCAGATTTTCACTGCTAAACCAGACACATAATTTCATCCAGATTTCTGCACAGGGAAGAACACACAGAGCACAGGATTCAAGCAATAACTTGGCTTATATTTAACATCAGAAAAGGCAAGTCTCCACAACAAGCATAATGTTTTTATACTCTGTTTTCCATGGAAAAGAGATCACAAGGATATGCTTTCAGATTTCACTAACACTACATGTTATTGAACAACAATAAGCTACAGGAAAATGAAGACTGAGGAATGCTGGCTCTATATTTTTACACTTTATTCTGCATTAAACCTACAATACAAGAGCTATTAATCAAAACCTCAGCAAAATTTTTGACATACAAAACAAAGGCTGATACATCAGATAAGTTACTTAAATTTTAATCATTAAGTTATATTATTCATGTACAGAAAAAAAAATAAAAGAAAAAAAATTAGTATTTTCCCATTCAACTGCATCAAAATAAATCATTTCTGGGCCATTATCCAAGACTTTGTGAAGTTCCCTGAGCAAGGAAGCGTTGCCATTTCCAGGCTTCACAGAGAGCCAGGCTCAGGTAGCCCTGAATCCCAGCTCCAGGTATGGAGTGCCCTGACAATGGAAATAACAAAATTTGGGGTACTTCCTTAGAGCTGGGCTCTTCACTGACAAGGCTCCAAGCATTTCTCAACCAATTTTTCCCCAATAATTGACCAACAAAAAAAAAAAATCTGTTTATACTTAATTCTCCCTTTTAATATACAGCTATAAAAGAATAACTGGGAAACACACACACAAAAAAACTTGCACAGTATTCCATTATTCAGCCCAACTTTATCTATCTTAGTAAGCATAATTTTTGCAACTCTAAAAGCTGTCTCAGCTGAACCTAGAAGCTTGGACCATCGTTTCAGTGTCCTTGCTTGCTATACACTTTTACCTTCTTAGAATTCCTGCAGGCAAAGCTAAACTCTTTCCCTGTAATTCTGAAACTTGCTTTTATTTCTCAGGCCCTAAAAATCCTTTTACCTTTCCCTGTGTTTCCTACAATACTTAATTCTCCCTTTTAATATACAGCTATAAAGAATAACTGGGAAAAACACACACAAAAAATTACACTTTTTTTCCAGTTCAAACACAGCTTGCCTCTCCAAAAGATGAAAATTTCTCAATGTTTTTGACAACAAAAATTAGGGTTTTTTCTCCCCAGTGCCTGGCCAGGCTACGACAGCAGAGCAGCTTCTCAGGCACCAACCACTCCAAGAAAATAATTTTTCCTTGTGTTATCAACCCTGCCACATCTGAGATTCCCAAGCACTTCCCAGGATTTGTGAATTCCTGCTGTCCCAGGCCGGGGCTGTGGGATCCTTGGGCACAGCTCACTATCTGCCAGCCCACCTTGCTGCTCCACACTCCCAACTTTTATCTGGCCGGGCCAGCTGCATTCCCAGTGTTTGAAGTGCAATGTCAGCCTTTGCTGATGCCACATCACTGAGGATGGCCCCAGCCTTTGAAGAGACAACTCAAAGCCTAATTAAAAATTCAGATTTGGTCTCTCTCCCTCTGCCCTTCCACCAGGACCTCTCGCTGTCTTTTTGAAATGTTTTATGTCGGGGAAAAAAGGGAATGTGTGTGGAAAAGGATGAAAAATTTGGGCTGTCGGAGAGGCTCGAATAAAGCTGCTGTAGCTGGATTCAAACTAAGACATAATCGTGTAAAACAGATGAGGTTTTGCTCCACTGGTTTCTACTCTGTAATTATTACTACAGCACACACTGCTGCCAAATATTAAAATAAGCCAAAAAGGTTCAATCAAACACTTAACAGCTTTCCCCACTTACGCTATTTTTTCGGATTTCAGCTTCACAAGCTGAAAATAATAGGAAAAAAAAAAAAAAGAAGCTTTTTTTTTTGTGCTGTCATTTGGCTGAGGGTGCACAAGGTGCAGGTTTCAGACCTGAGTTTTACACCACTTGTGCAAGTACCTCATGGTCACCACAGATTTATTTATAAAGATCCAGCAAAAGAAGTGGAGAAATGTGTGAAGCCCCTGATTTCAGAGATGGAGAACCACAGTTCTGGCATTTCAATTGGTCTGCAGGACAGCTCAAAATGGGATTTATCTCTTCTAAGTAGTAAATCCATTAGCCAGAAGACAATCCCATTGGAAAAAATAAATAATACTGCAGTCTGTCAGTGCTCGTTTTCAAAAGGATTAAATAAACAGACAGTTCTGGTGACTCCAACTCTTTGCCATCAACCAGAAATCCTCAAAGAATGTGGATTTTTCAGCCCATATAAACCCCTGGACATCTCCCCGTCTCCGTGTCGTGCTTGTCTGAGCACAAGCTGTTCTTCTAGAAAAACATATGGCCAGACAAGCTATTAAGAAGATAAATAAATAAATAAAATGCTTGCCAATCAACCAGCAGAAGCCTGTACTAAGCTGTTTGTTATTTTACACATCGCTGCATCACCTGATGTATTGATATATTATAGTATGCACATTATTAATATTAAAAATGAACAGGAAAAAAATGACCAGCAAACTGCTATTTTTTTTTTCCAGATTTAAAATGCATTTTTTTGATTCCAGCTGCCAAGATCAGTAACAGACAATGAGAAAGGGCTGTGCTTCCTGCACAGAGTAAGAGTTAAGGATTAAGATGGCAGAGCTGCCTTCACAAATATTCGAGGCCCTCTGGGCCTACAACTTTTGTTACTGTCTGCCTGGAAACATCAACATGCATTTTGAGAGTTATAGAGGCATTTAATGCTTTTCATCTTCAAAGCATTTCTTACTCCTTTCAACTCTGGCTGCAAGTATTACATCCCTGTTTTGGAGATGGAAACATTACCTTGCCCTGCACTATCAAAAACTATTTCTCACCTCACCCCGAGCAGATTTAGAGGGTTAAACCTCGCCAAAACCAAACCAACCACTCACAAAAGTTCTGATTTATTCTATTCCTGCCTTCACCTCCCAACTAAAGAATTTCAGTTGTTTCAACCAACAACCTACCCTGTAATTTCAGCCAGGTCAGAGAAGCTGGGATCAGACGAGCCAGGTAACAGGGATGGTGAAAGTCCACCCGCACATCAGGTCATGCCACAACCACCAATTTAGTTACAATTTTAGTATAAAAGGGCTCTTAACTTTTAATTAGTGCACAGTGTCAGCTCTGCCCAGGAGAATACATTACAGGACTGTCACACAAGTACTCATTGAGCGAGCTCCAGCCCTTGGCAAGCGCTGCTGTGGGATCTTTAGGATGCAGTTTGCCGAGGAATGACAAGGAACACAGCGGGGCAAGCGGAGCTGGGACTGCACACTGCCTCCCAAGGGTGCAGCCTGCTGCCAGAGGTGTTCCCTGGAATGGCAGGGATGCTGGCAACATGTGCTCTGGCTACTGAAAAAACGAGGGAGCAGTTACAGGTGACTGTGGTACAGCCCAACCCATGATCCTCTCCAGCACCCTCCATCCCGCAGGAGGGAGAGGGAAGATAAGAGATCGTGGCGAGGCTGCTTCTGGTTGATTTGGGAAATTCCTTTGGGCAGAACCATAAACAGATCACCTCTGCTGCTCAGGGCAAAAATCCATGTAAGGGTGTGTGTGTACACACCACTCATACCCCAATATGTGAAAGGGAATACACAGACTATTAAGACACAGCAACATCATTAACCGGGGGTTTGGCAGAACTGTCAGACAGAGCGGGAACAATAATTAATCAGAGCAACACAGAAAATCAGACAACTGATGAACTTTCTATATTTAAGCACTCCTGGAGGAATAACACAGGCAGACACCCAGGAACCCACACACACTGCAGAGCCCAGCACGTGTTCTCACTAAGGGAATCCTTGGTATGGTACAAACACGTATACTCTAATTGGAAACTTAAATAAGAAACTATGAAGCTGCTGTTCTACACATTCAGCAAATGATGCAACTCACGAGTTGTCACCTACACAACATGATGCTCAGCTGCTCCAGGCAGTACCATTCAAGGAATAAATTTATAAATGAAAGTAGAGCACTTGCATGGGCGAGGAAACAAAGCACTGCCCAAAGGTAGCAGTCAGACGCTGCCCTCATGCAAGTCTCTGTAAATAGAAAGCAGTGGTGTGAGTGCCAAAATCAACTGTCACACTGGTGCTGCCACCAGACACCTCTCTCACGCTCAGTCTGCCTGTAGCTTCAGCCTCCATTCCAGCTGTACCTCACTCCTCTCAACGATGCAAAATAATGTGATTTTATGAGAAACACTCAGTCCTCAGTGCTGTTGGGGCAGTGCCATGAAGCACAGGTAGAAGGAGAAGGTATCCCAGGAAGGAAACACTGCACAGAGGAGAGGAGCTGCTTTAGAGCACCCACAGAAATCTGATTTATTTCCTATCTCACAGCTTCCACGTTCATTACTCCCTGCCCCTTCTCACAGGCATTTAAGGCTCACAAATTCCACAGTTCTCCTCTTACCTCTTCCACTTGCTCCTCAGGTGTCCGCTCTGGAGACTCCACCTCATCCTGCCTTCCTGCACTTGTGGAGGCTCCGTCTACACTTCCCTCTTTTCCCAGACTCCAAACACACCCAACCAACCTCTCACCTTCACTCTACTGAAGCATTTCCACCTGCTCCTGCACTCATTGGATGCTTCCTCCCCACCTCCAGCTCAGAGCTACCCTTCCTGCAGAGCCCTCTGGTGACACCACCTCCTGCCTATCGCCAGGATGTGCAGATGTGGGAGCCACAGCTGGCACGGACCAGAGCGTGGGGAGAGCACGCAAGGGAAGCATTAAATCCTGCCACTTCCTCCTCTCTGGTTTATGGAGCGAAATAAAACCGCAGCTCGCTAATGGCTGAGTATCAACCCTTCCTCCTGCTACCACAGCTTCCCCTCACTAGCCCTGGTTTGGGTTCTGCCTCCATGCCACCCTCTAAACCAGGACAACACCCTTGGATCTGTATCCAGCTAAAGCACGAAACTGTTCTCATTCTCCTTCCAAAATCCCACACCTCTTTTCTGCCAACACAACCTGTCTGCATCAGCCCAAGCAACCCCGCTGTGCTGGCAGCCCTCACCTGGCACCAGGTGCCCACCACCACTTACCAACAGCCCTGAACAAGCACAAAAAAAGGGGAACTCTGTGCCAGCTACACCCAGCCCTGCCTGAGCAGGCTTTGGGAATTTCAGCCCTAAAACCAAGTGAGAAGCACGGGCTGCAGTGACACATGTCATAACATTTTTTGTTCTACTGTAGGAGGTCAGCAGAGAAGCTTCTAAAATCAGGGGAGGTTTGTTCCCACCGGTTTTTAATCTTAAACAGCTGTAACAATGTTTCAAGGGGGAGCAAAGGACAGGCTGGGCATTAGCGTGATGGGAGTTGAGACAGCCAAAATATGAAGCATATAAAAATAGAGCTCAGTATGAAAAGGGTTTCAGTTTAACTACCAATTTCACCACATTAAATTACTTTAGGGCCTTAAATATCCAACTAATAGTAAACAGAGTTTTAACATTATTTGCATCCCCGTGCACTGGCATCCAGATTGTTCCTGAGCTCGGATCATGGGTACAATTCTTGGAAAGAAAACCTGGCTCATCCTATGGTTAACTCGTGTAACAACATATATTTTTATGAGCTGTTTTTTTAAATACAATGCACGTTGACATGATCGCATTACAATTTTTTTTTAACACCAGAAACGGATTTAGCAATGCAATTATACTGACTTCATTTGCATTAACAGAGACTCCACCAAAGCAAAGGATTATGCTTATATCTTTTGAGGGGAAATACATACATGCGTATGCACGGCAGAAGGAAAAAAAAGTGACTTCCTTGAATTCAGTACATCAATAATGCACCTTGTTAAGTGAAGTCATTTAAATCCGCGTCTTCTTAGCATCAAGGACAAGAGACAGCTCAGTGTTTGCCCGGACAAAACGAGCCCTAGGAGGCCGCCCAGCACAATGATGGTGCAGAGGTGAGAGAATGCAGCCAGTTTAGAGAAGATAAAAGGCCATTTGGGTAGAGACCCCCGCTGATCCTATGAAAGTGTCTCCTTTTCAATTTGGGAGGCTTTTAAAACTGCATTTGCTACTGACCATACCTTCCCCTGAAAGCCGCCTGGGATCCGATTTCACTTTTTCCCCCCCGGAGAGGGTCAGCAGCCGCCGGCTGTACCGCAGGTACCAGCGCTGCCTGCAAGTCCCACCAGCCCCTCGCAGAACACCCCGCAAACAACACCGAACTCCCGGCAGCGAGAATAAGCTTCCCCCGAGCCCCGCCGTGAATCCAGCATCTCCATAAACTCCTCCGGCCGAACTCCGGGGCCGGCAAGCATCGCCTCCCCCGATCGCAGCGCTCCCGGGCTGCCCGCAGCTCCTGCCCGCGGGATGCTCGGGAGGGACCGGCTCAGCCCCGAGCCCCCAGCCCGGAGCTGCCCCGGGGCACGGCGGGCTCAGCCCAGAGCCCGGCCTCGGACCCCTCCGCGGCTGCGGGAAGCGGTTTTGGCTGCTTCTATTGTGTAAATTGCAAATAAACCAAGAAACTGCCCGTACCCCGCCGCTACGGCCCCGCTCCCTTTCAGGCGGGGGAAGAGGGGACGGGGA
>VWZT01012225.1:26321-42797 GCA_013397055.1 Pachycephala philippinensis
GGGCCGGGCCGGGCCCCCCGCGCCAGCCCCGCCCCGGAGGCCGCCGTGCCCCCGGACCGGGCGGGGGACGCGGACCGGGGCGGGCTGGAGCGACCGCGAGCATGTTCCGAAAAGTCAGCGCTCTGCCTCCTTTTATTTTATTCAGTCTTTTAAAAAACTCTTTTAAAACTTTGTTTTTCCCCCGTTTATTTTATTTATTTTGTTTTATCAGCGTGCAACGTCTCCTTTCGCAACGCCGAGCACGAAGCCATCCGTCCCCCCCCACGGCGCCGCCCAGCTCGGCCTCGTGTGGAGCAAGGAGCCTTGAGGAAATGTTTGTCGTGCAACTGACACGGGCAATAAACAAATAAATGAATGGAAGGGACGGCGGCAAAGCCGAACCCACCCCGTGGCACACACAGCTGCACTCCCTGGAACAGCGGCACGGATAACACAGCAAGCCGAGATACCTGGAGGAACATCCCCTTTGGGGCAGGAAATCAATGAATCACAGAATGGGTTGGATTGAAGGACCTTAAAATCCATCCTGTTCCATCCCTGCCATGGGAGGGACACCTTCCACTGTCCCAGGCTGCTCCAAGCCCTGTCCAGCCTGGCCTTGGGCACTTCCAGGGATCCACAGCTTCTCTGGGCACCCTGTGCCAGGGCCTCCCCACCCTCACAGGGAAGAATTTCTTCCTAATTTCCAATCTAAACCTAATCTCCTTCAGTTTAAAGACATTCCCCACTTTGTCCTATCACTATGCCCTTGTCAAAAGCTGTGTTGATGCCATGTGGACAAGCACACTACAAGCCTTATATCCAGTGACACGTAGCAGCATATTGAAATCCTCAAATCACAGAATCAGGAAGTTGGAAAAGACCTCCAAGATCATCAAATCAACCATGAAACCAGCACCACTAAGCCGTGTCCCCAGGTGCCACCTCCACACACCTTTTGAACACTTCCAATGATGGTGATTCCATAGTTGGCCTTACCTTCCTTCCCCCTTCCCTCCTGACCATTAGCAACAGAAGCTACAACCTCAGGTTGTATTAGGAAAACTCAAACAAGGAATAAATTTTGGGAGTGAAAGCGGAATTTCCATTGTGCAGCACCTGGAAGTGCTGCCCAGCAATCAACAAGCCCAAGAAGCCAAACACCAGGCACATACAAAACACCCTCTAGATTTACTCTTCATTAATTAACACTTGATAATTGTGCAGGTGTAGATAATGTTTAAGTAAATCTGGCCTGTAGAGACACAATGGCTTCAATAAGCCACATCCACAGTTAAATTTGTGAGAGTCCTACCAGAGTCTCTTGTGTCCTGTAGCAGTAAATTCCAGGAATTAACCATTCATCCAAGCATTAATGCAACGTGTTATTTACTATCAAGCATTAATACAACATATTATTTAGTATAATCATATCCTATTCCCCTGAAATGTGGTTTCTCTCTGCTTTAACAGTTGATTTTTTGACTTCTCCCAGGTGCTGGTGTCCACAGCAATTCCTCACCCCACTTTGTCAAGGATGGGAGCTGGGTCAGACCCGAAATTCTCCTCCTGCAGGACAGGGCCATGGCCCTGCAGCACCTGCTGGCATCTCTGAGGGACATCAGTAAAACTCTCATTTGATTTTAATAAATGAAATATAATTCTTCCAATGCAAAAGCTGCATCAGCTTATCCTTGGCTTTTGTTCATTTAGGTGATTTATGAGTCTAATATAATTTTTTGTTATATATATATATATATATGTATTTTTATTCAATATTCCTGAGAATACTGGTTCAGCCAAAGCAATCCAAACCCAAAGGACGCCTCTCACAGCTGCCCTAATTGGTACCTTGTATTTCCATTGCTGAAGCAGCATTTGCTACCTGAAAGTCAAGGATTTTCCTTTCCATCATGCTGAAGCTTCTGGACTTCTGTTGGAATATTTCCCTGGGCCCAAATGAGAGGCAAAACTCAGCCAAATTCACTCTTAGCAGTGGTTATTTTCATATTACATTTTATGTTATTTTATTAGATTCCCCGGCATAGGACAGACAGGTTTTAAATTACCGTGAGCAGCCAAATGGTTTTTCAATACCTTGGCTAAGCTACAATTTAAAAAAAAAATGTTATTTTATTTCTAACGATTGCTACATGTTGGAAAACTTCGTATCTAAACTTTGTTACACAATGAATTATCAAATCAAGGTCACAGCTGGAGCTCAGTCGGTCGCCAGTTGCATTCGGAGCTCAGAGGATTTCCAACTCATCCCATTCCTGCACCCATCACAAGGCTAACACCACAAACAGACTTTTTTTTTTTTAATAAACTAACCCCAGGAAATGAATGAGGCAATTGTCCTTCTGCTTCCAAAGCCTCAGGATGCTGCTGGTGGCGAGGCAACCGACTGAACAGGTTTCACATTTTCGTGTACAACCAAAACTCATGGAGTGCGCAGCCCTGGAGGCAAACCCGACCTCCTCCTGGAGTTCCCGTGTGCTTCCTGCCTCCTCTCTGGGTCCCTGGAGGAGGAATCCAGCCTCCAGCAGGGCAGCAGGGAGCAGCCCTTCCCTCCAGCCTGCACGGAGGAGCTGCTCCAGGATGTGGGAATCTGACCCAACACGGAATTCCAACCCAGGGATCCACCAGTGAGGTGTTTCTAAATCGATTCTGCTCATGCTCAGGGTTACATGACAAAATATTGAGGGAAAGAGAGGAAAAATTTCCCTCTGAAATGCCATGGGGGAAAGAGATAAAGAAAAGACCCCAAAATTGAGATTCTGTGATCTTTGGACGTGAGTTAAAGCTGCCAGTTCAGACAATGTGATGTTTGTCACCTTCTCAAACCAGGGCTGTGGATGAAATCTGTCTCCTCATTTCATCGAATCATGGAATTGCTAAGGTTGGAAAAGACCTCTAACATCATCAAATCCAACCATCAACCAGCACCACCTCCATGTTCACCATTAAACCGTATCCTCCAGTGCCACATCCACACATTTTTTGGACACTTCCAGGGATGGTGACTCCACCACTGCCCTGCACAAGCCTTATCCATGAAGAAATGTTTCCTGTTGTCTAATTGAACCTGCCCTGGTGCAACTTGAGGCCATTTCCTCTCATCCTGTTATTTAGCTTTGGAACAAGCCCTGGAGAAGAGGAGGATCTCATTCCTGCTTGGCTTGTGGCATCCCAAAATTGGAGTGTGTGCATGCTGCAGGCTGGAGGGGGAAGGACCCGTAGGATGAAGAGCTGAAGGTTCTGCTCTGCTGAAAGCATCAAAAACGCAACCACTCAGATCTGCAAAATCGAGGCCACGCTTGAAAAACATCCCTTTTCTTTTAGAGAACATGGAAAGAGAGCTGCAGTGCCAGTGCTGGAGTATGGGAAGAGGAGGAACACGTGTCAGATATAAATCCCAGCCCCACGGTGGGACAGCAGCACAGGCAGATGCCAGCTGGGTCAGTCAGGAAACAGAACAAGTGGGATGGCTCTGGAATAGCTGGAGCACGCCATGGCCCCAGAGAAAAGCCCTATTCCTGTAGGGAATGACTCAATGTGGCTTATTCATGGTCTATCCCCCCTGTAGGGATCAAGACGTTACTGAGAGAGCTTCTCCAGTCGCTCTGCAGATAAATATTTCATTTCTAGTCTGAAAACTGGGATCTAACTGGAAATAGGGATCCACGTGGATGCAGAGGTCTCATCTCCCCTTCCCTCCCTGTACTCTCTCAGCAAGGTGGGAGCACCACACATTGAAAAAACGTGGTTCGACCATCAGAAAATCTCCTTAGAAGTGGCACTTCTTTTATGACACTGATCTTCAGGCCTGCAAGCAACACAATCAACACTCCAGAAGGCTATAAGGTCGTTATAATATAGTTTGGAATAATAAAATAGTTTGGATCGATATATTTGTTTGGAAGCCTCATAGTTCCTGCCCAATCCTTCTCCCAGTCTGCAGCCCTTCCCTAACTGGTCGTGTGCAAACTGCACATCCAGAAACCCTCATAAGGATGGAGCAGCTCCCAGGCCCTCACCAAGAAAGAAACTCTCTGTGGCTCTCATCTCTAACCTCAAGGCAAAAGCTAAATTTAATCCTTTGGTATAAATCCAGAATAAAAATACAGAAAATTGAAGTTTGCGTGAGACTCCTCCTTTTTGCTTAGCTGCAATTCTTGCCCTGTATCATCTCCCAGCTCGTGTGCTTGATTTTATTTTCTCATCTGATCCCTTTTCAATTTGCTTTAATTCGATTGTGGTCATCAGCACGCAGGCCAAGTCTGAGGGCTTCATTTCCCCGTGTTGATTTCCATGTTTAGTTTCCCATCCCTCTCATTACGCCTCTGAATATTTCCTCTGGAAGTTACAGCTTTGTGTTAGTTTTGGCTGCAATTCCTGCTTTCCCAATAAGTTTGATCTTTGCTCGCTCCTGAGAGTTACAAGTTGCACACTGGATTAAGCCAAGGGTAGCCACTCTCATTCTTGGATTTAGGGTGGAATTTTTCGAGTAGCAATTGATTCATGCAGCTAGAAACTGCTCCTCTAAACCTTGTTTGCTTCTGTGCAGACGACAAACCATGTTATACATCAGAAATAACAGTTCCTTGAGTATATTTCATTAATTCCTGATTGGGAGAACATCTGTATAACCCTGTTTTTAGGTCCATTTTCACAAGTATCAAGCGCTAGGACCTTTAAGACTCGAAACTCCGAGTTTTATCTCCTAGAGCAACATCTGCCCACTTAATCAGTCATTCCCCAGGAGATTACAACCAGCAATGAAAATGGAAAAAATGCCTTGGTCTCCTCCCTGCGCTGTGAGTTTGCCTGTGAGAGAGTTCTTTCCACAGCACCATCATCACCAGATAATATATTTAATGAAAGCCATCACGTGCGTGGTGTGGGATTTCAAAGTGAGCGTTGTGCCCAGCTGCACAGCTCAGCACCGGGACAGCCTGATGTGAGCACAGAATTGCTGCTGGTCTCTCATTTTATACTGAATTTTATCCTAAATATCCCATGTATGGTGGAAGGGAGGAAACAAACTCGAAGGCTTCAAACTCTGGGCATTGCAGGGCTGAAATGTTTAAGGAAGTGTTAAACACAGGGAGAGGCAGAGGCATCCCTGCCCCGAGGAAGAGGCAGAGGAGGGGTGGGGTGGGTGCTGGGAGCTGAGGATCTTGGTTTGCTGCTCCTGCAGAGAGAGAAAATGGGAGACAAAGCCAGAAACTTTGGAGCTTTCTGGTGTTCCAACATGGAATTTACAGGTATTTTCCTACCTGTCAGTTATTTGGGATCTGGGCACAAGAACATCTCTTTCTCCTGGAAAAACCCCACTGTGGGAGCAGGGAGTTAAAGCAGAAATTCGTGATACAGAAAAAATAATCCTGGAATGGCACAATGAAATAATCCCATCACAGACACCACTTACCACAGTGCAGTCCAGCAGTTTGGGGTTATTATGACCATATAAAAGCAGATGGCATTTTTTAACCAGCAGTCCTGGCAATTTGGAAGTCATGACCTTTATATAATGCCATAATTACCTGAGAAGAGCCTGTTTGGCTGTGATCAGTTCACCTGGCACACGCCGGGGTGTTCATCCTGTTCTTGCTGTTCCACACCTGAGCCTTGGCTGTGCTTTCCCAGGCAGCAGGAAAGGTGCTGGAGCCTCTTCCCCAAATTGTGCTTCCACAGGCTCACCACCTCACCCCAGCTCTAGGCTGGGGAGCTTCCCTTAGCCCAGCACATCTCCTTTGTCCATAAAATATCTGGGATAACGCCTTTCAGCAGCACAGCCCCCAGTTTAGTGGGAACTCTGGTAGGGATGGACGTGGTTCACCAGGAATGACCCCAAAAAATGGTGAAGGAGAAGCAAACTCCACTTGAAACAAGCTGAAGGAATTCTTGGAATACCCCTGGTTCTGCCCTGAATCAAGACCATATGGATTATTAAGCATTATTTCATGGTCATAGGTGAAGGGACAGGCCCATGATGAGAAACAAAGGATACAAATTTCTAATTGCCATTTCTTGATCTCTTCATTCTTCCACGGTTCTTCTCATTCAGGGTTATATTTTAGCTACTAATGGGTACTTATAAAAAGTACAGACCTAAAAGCAGGTACTGGAAAGAGCAAACATGATTAGGAAGGTGCTGTCAGTGAGATTATTGCTCAAATCAAAGCACTGCACTTGCACTTCTTTAATGTTAGGATAATTTGAAAAACGTTTCTAAAAATAGCATTAAATAGCTTCTTAAAAAAGAAAAACCAACTTGTTTTCAATTTCAATGTCATTTTGTACCCTGCTCTGGACTGAGGGCACATTTCCCTCAGCAGCAGATGCTCAGGAGCCACACGTGAACCCTGATTATATGTGAGCAATAGTTTTCCAGAGACTCATAATTTGGCTAAATTTGGATTTTCACAGGTGTTTCAAAGGACACATTCTTGGCCAGTGTGGCAAAACTTAACCAATCTCAGCTTCTCTCTTTCCTCAACAAAACAGCTTTGTGTTTTTTTGTTTCCTACAACCTCAGTTGTAGAAATGGCTGAACCTTTCAGCACAAACATCTCGGAGCTCGAAGTGAAAAATAGCTCGGAGCTTTGCAGCACAAATAGGGGAAAAAGAAACACTACCCAGCCTGAAAACCTGGATCTTATCGTTGGGAAATGGCAGGCAGCCTTGGGAACAGGCACTGCTAGGGGCAAGATTTGTAATAATTCTGATACTCTAATCTCTTTATCTTCCTGCTGCATCTCTGCTTTCATCTCTGTGTTGATGCCATGGAATTCATGGCACCATTTTTTTTCCCCCCTTTTGCTTCGTGCTGGAAATTGGAATCACTTCATTTTTATTATTTGGATTGAGGATGGTGTGCATTCTGTGCTGTCCTGGGCTCAGGGCTTGGGATGAGGTGTGGGTATCCCTTCCCTGGGCTGGGGGAGGTTATTCCTTCCCTGGTCCTGCCTGAGGATGGAACACGGAGCAGTGAGAACCTTCTAAGGACATGAGGAGACAGGAGTGTCACTTTATCACCTCAAGATGGGCTGGATGGAGGGATTTGTGGTGACAGGGAGGACGTGAGAGCCACCCATCCCTCTCCTGGCTCCTGGGAAACTGGATCTACCCCAGCTGTCCCTGGCACGGGAATTCCTTGAGATGCCTCCTCTGAATGTCCCCCTGCTCTCTGAGCAGCCACTTGAATCACGATATGGCAGCTATTAATATCCCTGGCACCCAGGGCCCGGCTCCTGGGGACAGGGAATAACTTCTGGACACCTCCTGATATGGTTTGTGGAGCACTTGGGAAGCAGGCATTTTTTGTATCCCTTTCCTTCAAACCCTCTAAAAACTATCCCCTATAACATCATCACTCTGCTGTGACTGTATGTGACACCTCCTTTTCTTAGTTGAAATTATTCTTAGTTGAAATTATTATATCTTGATATTATTCCTATAATACCATCACTCTGCTGTGACTATATGTGACACCTCCTTTTCCTAGTTGAAATTATTCCTGCAAATTTTCAGTCCTGTGTTACCCCTCTAAACCTATCCTGTGGCCAGGACTGCAACCTCGATGGAATCAGGGCCACTTTTAAGCACAGGAATTAATTTAATTCCCAGATCTGCCAATGGACAGGTTGGGATGCACCTGAATCAGTGATTTTTGTCATGTTACCAGGTAAATATGGCAGATCTTTGTCTCCCAGAGCTCCCTCTCTAATTAGAGGAGGCAGCATTCCCTGGGAGCACAGAGCTCTGTGCCCCGAGAGCCGTCCCCACGCACTTGGAATTCAAATCTCCCAGCTCCTGGAATTCAAATCTCCCAGCACCTGGAATTCAAATCTGCCAGCTCCTGCACACAAACAAGGCTTGGGAAGAGCTGGAAGGGAGCAGGGAGAGCGTGTGGTCTGACAGGTTCCACCAGCCTGGCTGGCTCAGGGATGAGGCCGGGCACGGAGGAGGCTGGTGAGGAGCATTCCGGGAGCTGGGGCTGAGTGTTCAGCACCCCCTGGGTCTCTCTTTCTCCAATTCCCGCTGTCCTGGGAAGTCCTTTCTGAATTTAGGGCAGGGTGGAGCTCCCCTCACCGTGCTGGGGCATCACTATCTTCCCAGGAGACACCTCTGGCCACTGGGTGCATCCCCCAGCAGCCAAATTTCCAAACGTGGACACCGAGCTCTGCTTCCCTCCTCTGCGTTTTCCATTCAACATCACTTCAAACAATCCCAAAAAACAAGGGCCAAAACATAATCCCAAAAATGAGTGCCAAAACATAATTCCAAGAAACAAGGGCCAAAACCTAATCCCAAAAATGAGGGCCAAAACAGAATCCCAACAAACGAGGGCCAAAACAGAATCCCAACAAACGAGGGCCAAAACATAATCCCAAAAACAAGGGGCCAAAACAGAATCCCAAAGAACAAGGGCCAAAACAGAATCCCAAAGAACAAGGGCCAAAACAGAATCCCCAAAAAACAAGGGCCAAAATCCAGCGCTCTCTCCTGCCTCGGGAACACTCCCCCCATCCTCTTCCTCCTCCTCCTCCTCCTCTGCCCCAGCACATCTGGAATTCCTTAGCCTTTAGCAGCCAGGCTGCAACAGGATCCACAGCAGAGCCTCGGGAACACCTTGAGCTGGTTATGGCCTCTGAAATTAGGCAGCCAAGAAGGGGAATTCTCTTTTATTACCTTTTTAGGAATACCTAAACAAACGCTGGAATGACACAATGTGCAGGTAGTTACCTTTTCAGCTCAATGGCTTGGAATTTCAGCACTCATTAGGACCTGCAGAAGTAAAGAAAATGCTTATTAGCCAAAAAAAAGGACTGTTTTGAATATCTCTATCTTGCAAGATCTGACTGTAAATGTAGGATTTGCCTTTTTCTGGGGGATGTTATTGGAGTGGATCAGTGACAGGCTCTAAACAAGTACCCAAATTAAAAAAAAAATCGATATATTTGTCTTTTTTTTTGTCACTATTTTTAAGACCACATTGCTCGTTTGTTTTGTGACAGCTTTTACTGCATTTTTTGTATCCCTTTCCTTCAAACCCTCTAAAAACTATCCCCTATAATATCATCACTCTGCTGTGAATATATGTGACACCTCCTTTTCTTAGCTGAAATTATTCCTGCAAATTTTTAGTGCTGTGTTATCCCTCTAAACCTATCCTGTGGCCAGGACTGCAAACTCGATGGAATCAGGGCCACTTTTAAGGACAAAAATAAATTTAATTCCCAGATCTGCCAATGGAAATGTTGGGATGCACCTGAATCAGTGATTTTTGTCATGTTACGAGGTAAATAATAAACATTTTCCAGTTTGGTGGAAAATATGAAATAAGAACGTGCACACTTTAGACTTAACATTTTTTGACTGATCAAAAGTATCAGTCAAATAATGATATTAGATAAATAAGATATCCCTGATATCGGATAAATAAGTATCCCTGAACTGGGAAAAAAAAACCCCAACCCAGCCATAGGAGAAAGTGGTTTTACCTCTGTGTTCAAACTATAATTGTATATTCTAAATTGCCTGGCCTAGCTGCTAATTAAGCAGCTCATTTAGAGGCTGGTTAAATAACAGTCCCAACATGCCTGTCTGGGATGGATCCAGGGAATCCAGTCTCTTACCTGCTCCTGGAAGATTTTCCTGAAAGAAAAGCCAGCAAATGTCCCTGCCAGGGTTGATGACAGACAGCACCTATAGCCACACTCCTCCAAAATAATTATTATTATTATTATTCCTGATTCTTTGGGTGTTGTTTCAAGTGCTGCAGCTAATGAGGAAGTAGAGAGAGAGTAAACCCTGAGTAGCTGATGAATATTTTGTAGCTGATGAATATTTTGTTGCTCCACGCCTCCAGAGGTGTTTTTGGCTCTCTCTTTGCCCGTTGCTGTTTCTGCTTTGCTTTAGAGCAAGAGCAGAGAGCAAACTCCAGTCCTGCTGCTGGGACAGTGCAGATCCTCAGCTGGAATTCTGCTCCCACCTCAAGTTAGGCACAGGCAGAACCCAGAAAATCAGAGGAAATCAGAAATCAGAGGCTCAAAGCCTCAGTGATTTTATTGAAGAAAAAGTTGAAAGGAAAATATATAGGAATAAACTGAAATTGTGCATAATCCACAAGGATTAAAATCTCAGCCCAGAGACCATAAAAATTCGTAGCTGCTTTTTTCTTGCACTGTTTGGGATTTGCTGGAGAAATCCTCTGGAAGGCTGAAATGGGTATTCTGGGTTTTAAACAGAAAGCTAAGAGGGCAAGAAGTGAAATCTCCTCACCCCCATCACTTCTCTGGAGTTTGGGCTGTAAAATTCTTCTTTCATGGCACCCACAAGTGCTGGTGAGAATAAATTTTACAAACTGGGAGGAAAGAACATTTCTGTCTTTGAAGCTCAGTGCTGCTCTCTTAAGCAACACAGAGCTGCAAATCAGAGATTTCTTTTCTCTCCTAAATTAAGTCTCTGCTCATTCTTCTCACTTGGTTATTGACATCATAATCAGAATGCAATTTGGTAAATATTTCCAGATATTTCCGAGCTGCACAACACGCAGAGTCTAGACTTCATTAAAGAAACAAAGAGAGAAAAATCCCAGCTGGTTTTCCTTTTCCATCATCGGGATTACAATATTTATCAGTTTGGCTCTGCCTTCTGATCCTTATCACAGATTTCTGCTCCACCACCTAACAAACAGCTGGATGTGGTCAAGAAATAGAACTTTTTTTCCCTGGTTATTCGTCATGGAGGTTGGAAAAAAAAAACTCTGCTGAAAATGCAAAGGTCTTCTGTGGCATTAAGGAGAAAATTGAGCCTTTATAAGGAATCCTTAGTTAATAAGTGACTGAACTCATCTGAAGGTTTTCCATGGCTCTGTTGCAGCAAGAGGAAGTTTAAAGGGAAGTTGTGCAAGGAGAGGTATGGAATAATGGGGTCAAACTCCATGGGGAGTACTGCAGTGTGGGGCACCTTCAGCATTCCTGGGAGGGATCCTCTGTGAATATTCCCTTATTTTGGGATCCTCAGCACATGGAGAGAGTCCAGAGGAGGCCCTGGAGCTGCTCCAGGGCTGGAGCTCCTCTGGAGCCAGGCTGGGAGAGCTGGGGGTGCTCACCTGGAGAGGAGAAGGCTCCAGGGAGAGCTCAGAGCCCCTTGCAGGGCCTAAAGGGGCTCCAGGAGAGCTGCAGAGGGACTGGGGACAAGGGATGGAGGGACAGGACACAGGGAATGGCTTCCCACTGCCAGAGGGTAGGGATGGATGGGATACTGGGAAGGAATTGTTCCCTGGGAGGGTGGAGAGGCCCTGGAATAGAATTCTCAGAGAAGTTGTGGCTGCCCCTGGATCCCTGGAATGTCCAAGGCCAGGCTGGATGGGACTTGGAGGGATGTGGGAGGTCCTTTTAAAAAAATGCCTTTTACAAATGTCCCTCCCTGTGGACTTTCAAAGATCCTTTCCAGCCCAAACCACCCCACAATTCTCTGCAGGCTCAGCAAGTTCAGCAATCATTGGAGCATCCCGTTGATCCCAGTGACAATCCCACATTTTGCAGCCCAGAAGGTTGATTTGCAGGGTGTGGCCACCACAGCTGAGGAGTGGCCTTGTGGCAACCATGGAGGCCAGAATGGCCGTGGGTTTGTCTCAATCCCACATGAAAATTACCTGATTTCATGAACGGTGAGCTGAACAATTCAGCATTCTCCATCCATTCCTGGAGATGATTTTTATCCCAATCCAAACAGAAAAAAGGGGTTGCTCCCGTGTGAGTCACGAGGAGTGGGCAGTGTCCAGGGCCTGCCAACAGCAAACAGCAAATAAATGTTCCTGCAGTGGGAGAACTGGTGGGAACTTGCCCCAAAGCCTCCTGTGAACTGGCTGCTAATGATTCAGCAGAGATATGAGGAATACGTGTCTTGGATAAAATTCCTGATCCCCTTATCAGTGAAACACCCAACCATGCTGCAGAATCTGTCTGTGCCCATCAGCCTCATTGGAAACGACATCGTATTTAACGAGAGGGAAAAGCACAACGCTGTTTGTTGTCCTGGGTGGATGCAGCTCGTTGGGCTCGAGCCTTGCGAGGATTCTGCCTTTCTTTGATCATCCTATCACCAGTGGCCCTCTCCAATCTGTGCAGCCCTCCCTCCTGCTGGCAGAAACAAGGCAGAGACAAATGGCTCGCCAGGAAAATGCCCTTTTTGAACAGCAGCAATGAAAAGATCTCCCAGCAGAGCCTTTGGTTGCTTTCCAGGGGGAATGACAAATTAAGATGGGGCACAGATAGCACAGCCTCAGATCCATCAGAGCAGAGGCACGGATCACAGCCCGTGTTTCAGCTGGCTCTTCTTTGGGCCTGGGTCTGTGAAGGCATTAATTGTTTCATTTTTCTTATCTATTATTCAGCAATTAAGCAAATTGCAGTTGCAGGTCTCTCGTGGGAAGAGCAGCTGGTAAAATAGAACCTCGAGCCAAAGGTGCTCACACAGCAACGTGAAAATATTTTCCTGAATTCTCAACAGACCCAAATGATCCCAGGTAGAACAGAAGAAATTTTCTATGGGAGAAAGACTTGAGCTTGGGCAAAGTGAGTATATTTTAAATAATTGTATGAAAAAGGTTCGTTTAGGTGCATATCTCTCTCTTAAGGGTTTGCCACAGAGATATCAAATTTATTTGACACTGGCCAAATTATACTAGGGCAAACTCATTAATATTCATATAGATAAGAGCCAAACTTATTCCTCCTTCACATCACTGATCTCAAAAAACCCTCAATCAGATGAACTACTCCAAGGCACCTTTGCACTCACTTTGAAATTATTCTAAATTAGATTAAATTACCCCAGAGTTGTGATTTGCTCCCATCAGTTCTGATTTATGAGTCAAATTAGTTTGAACCGAGCAGTAGAAAAGTTTCTCTTTTTATTTTTTGGTGGAGTTATTGGAACACTTTCCTTATTTTTCATTTCTCTTTTGGGGTGTCCATGTCAAATATATTTTAAAATTTATGTCAAATATATTTTTTAAAAAACAACAGAAAAGAGAAGTGTTGAGAGCAAATCCAGCACAGTCTGGGAAATGAGTGACATGATGGTGATATGGGAAAATCACCTGGAATTCAGAGCTGCTGAGAAATGACAATGAGACAGAACCACCTCAAACACTCTCCATCAGCAGGAGAGCTTTCATTTATTCCTATTTAGAATCCCAGGATGGTTTGGGGTGGGAGGGACCTTAAAACCCATCCCATTCCACCCCCTGCCATGGGCAGGGACACCTCCCACCATCCCAGGCTGCTCCAACCTGGCCTTGGACACTTCCAGGGATGGGGAATTTAAATCCTTCCCACAGCCTGTGCCAGTTTTTCACCCTTAAATGAGCAGGTTATCCTTAGTTTTACCCCAAATGATTAAATTATGCAGAGAAGACGTTGGAAAAATTGAAGAAATGCATAGAAATGCTCAAAAAGATCCTCAAAAATGTTTTTTTCTAGTCATTAAAGATGAGAAAACACAAACTGGCACAAATATTTAAATGATTTTTGCTCTAGCCAAGGGAGACAGAGGTGTAGCCACGCAATTAAACGCTGCCCTGACTTGCTCAGAGGCAGCACTTTAGAAACTGAAAATGTGCTTTTTGGCACATGCAGCTGTACACAACTGCAGGAGTCAGCCTGGGACAGAGCCTGGGTGTACGTGCAAACAGATGATTCACTTAAAAGGGATGCTTCCCAAAAAATACTTACCCAAAGTGGAGTGCTTTTCCCAAATCCGGCCCTCTGGGGCAGCTGGAGAGGTTTGGGGAATGGGAATTTATCCCTGGGATGTCCGAGGGACACTTTGTGTAACTGGGACCATGGACAACAGGATATCACATCCCTCTGGGGTTGCTTTTGGAGCTGGAATAAGGATTTGTGGCAGGAACAGACACAACAGGGCAGGTGGAAATGTGCCAGGCTGGGTCAAGGAGGATATTGTGTCTGAAGGAGCGAGGAATGCGATACAATATAGAGCTTGGCAAGAGAGGGAGAAATTGTTTGGATTGAAATAAAAGATAAAAAAAGACCAAAGAAGGAAGATAGGGAACTATTGTAGCCCATCTGGAGGAAATCAAAGAGCAGCCAGGAATATTGATGCAGATGGAGAAGCCTCGTGTTGGCAAAGGGATGTGGTGAGGAGAGCTGGGATGGTGCACGAGGCACGGGGCTCTCCCACCTGCTGCATTTCAATTATTCCTTGATTTTTTTAAGCTTTTTGAAAAGTTTCAGACCCACAGCCAACGTTTCTCCTGCTCTCTGCAGCTCCAGAGGCCACCCAGCCATCCTCCTCCTCCCTGGCCCTGCCCTGAGGTCACCTCAGTGATCCAGATCCAGCTTAAAACAACCCCTCTGGGTTAAACTTTAAAAAAAAAAAAGTAATTTAAATCCTGGTCAATGCCACAAGATGGTTCAAAGGAGGTGGAAAAGAGAAGGAGCAGCCAGGGATGGAGGTGGTGGGACCACATTTCTGTGGGGCTGTGGACGGTGCTCACCTAATCCCACTGAAAATACAACATAGCCTTTTTCCAGAGGAACAGGATCCACCAGGATTCCCCTCCCTGCTCCCTCCTGGACATCTGGAGGCAATATGGGAGGGGAGGTCAGCGGCCCCACACAGGGGGGAAAAAATTCATTTAAAAATACACGAATAAAGTCCCAACATCCAAAGGGATGCAGCACAGAAGATGATACAATTTCATTAAAATGAACTCCGCATTTGGAGCTTTGGCAGCTTCAAAGCCCAGGCCCTGCTCTGTTTTGGGGAGAAAAAAGCCCCCCTGGGGTCACCTCCGTGCTGTGGGCAGGTTGGCCAGGCTTCCAGTGCAGCAGGTGCCAGAGGATCCCACACATTCCTGGCTCCTCTGGTGGGACTGGAGTAGACTGGGATGAATTCTGAGTCCTGGAGCAAACAGAGAATCAGGGACTGAGCGAGGCAAAGCCAAGGAGCTGAGCAGGAATGGGATGGGGATGGGTGCCCAGAGCAGCTGTGGCTGCCCCTGGATCCCTGGCAGTGCCCAAGGCCAGGCTGGATGGGGCTTGGAGCAGCCTGGGATGGTGGAAAGTGTCCCATGGCAGGGGTGGAATGGGATCATCTTTAAGATACCAATTCCATCTTTAAGATTCCAATCCAAACCTCCCCTGGCCCGGCCTGGGTCCGTTCCCTCTCCTCCTGTCCCTGTTCCCTGGGAGGAGATCCCAAATCCCCCCCGGCTGCCCCCTCCTGTCAGGGAGTTGTGCAGAGCCACAAGGTCCCCCCTGAGCCTCCTTTCTCCAGGCTGAGCCCCTTTCCCAGCTCCCTCAGGAATTCTCCAGCCCCTTCCCAGCTCCCTCATAACAGTTCCTCCTCATCATCTTCCTGGTTAGAGGAAAATACATCCTGCAGAGACACTGAAAATGAACACGATCAAAAAAAGGTGCCTGGATCTCCCCCGGGACATCCCCTGACCGAAATGGCAACACTGCATGAGGTGACAGTGGGAACTGGCACTTTTAAAGTAACTTCTCCAATTTTCAGACAAATTGGTTCCATTTTCAAATGGAAAAAAGAAAAACCCTACGAGCTTTAAATGATGGAAAGAAGCTGACACGGCCGGGGGAAGGCTGCAGATGTGCTTCCTTCCCATCAGGATCGGGTCAGGCTCTCTCCAAAAGAGCCTCAAAATTCCCAAAATATCACAGGCAGGCTGCAAATGCATTGAAAATGCTCAGCTCTGACTGGCATGAGGACAACAGGGAGATAAAAACAGGGAGAGCAGCCGGAAGGAGACAGCCCAGGAAGGGAGCAGGAGCAGGAGGGAAGAGCTCTTTGTGTTTGGGAACAAGGCTGGCACCAAGATCACGGGCAAAAGTTGGCCAAAAAGATCACGGGCAAAAATTGGCCAAAAAGATCACGGGCAAAAATTGGCCAAAAATTGGCCAAAAAGATTATGGACAAAAGTTGGCCAAAAAGATCCTGGGCAAAAATTGGCCAAAGGCACCTGGGACAGGAGGACAAGCCCCAGAGATGTGGGGGTTGGGATATTTATCCAAAAGAATGATGCCGGGAGAAAAGCTGGGTGAGGTGGGCCTTACAAAGCCAGGGATTTGGCTTTCCTGAGCTGAGGGAACCTCAACCCTCATGGTCCAGCCCCTCATTGCTGTGTTTCCATGGTCCTGGCAGCAAATAGCAGGACAAATAAAAAAATTGTACACAGAAATAAAATAAAATCATCCATGCAAATGAAATAAAATCATCCACGCAAATGAAATAAAATCACCCAGGTAAAAAAAAAAATATCACACAGATAAAAAATGGTGCGTTAAAATAGAATAAAATCCTCCACACAAATAAAATAAAATCATATCGGTAAAAAAAAAAAATCACACAAGTAAAAAAATTGTAAAATAAAATAAAAATCGTCCATACAAATAAAACAAAATCATCCACGCACACGCAAATAAAAAAAAAAAA
>VWZT01012230.1:0-11344 GCA_013397055.1 Pachycephala philippinensis
TCATAAAATCACCCCAAGACACCGCTTCATTTTCAAATGTTTGAATTAAGCACGTTGTTCTGAAAACAATTGTTCAGTTGGTTCACTGAACCAAAAAGTATTTTGTGAGGTATTTGGAATTACACAAAATGTGGAAACTGTGAAATACCTCTGGAGTCCAGGCTGGAGCTAGATGGTGAGCAGCTCAAATATTTCAGTGCTACATGGATCTATAGGGAGGTTATGGGAGTTCAGGTGTTCTAAACATAGACACTTTTTTGATCTGGTTTTGTATTCAGACACACATTCAGTGTGTCAATTCCATGTCTAAGAATATTTCAACATAGCAGAATCTCTTAAATGGTCTGTGTGCTGCAGCTATCACTTCAGACACAAATTGGTCCATCTAGCTGTGTGTATCCAGGTGGATGTCCTATTTTGCTTGTTTCAGCCAGCATTTGCATGGGATTTCTGCTTTGTATTGCTTTGGGATGTGCAGCAGTGTTTCATATGCCGTTATCTAACTAGCTTTTTCTGTTTGTTAGCAGTTCACAGAGTTAAACCCAGCTCTCTGATAGTTTACTTTTCTGGTGACTCATGAGGAGAGTCCTAAGACTCCGAAGATTCATTGTGCAGGAATAGCCCTCAGAGACTACAAAGTTAAGAGCTTGTGAAAGGATCTGAAAAGACCACACTGGGTAAAAAGGGTTGGCTGGAACATGAAAAATTATTTAAGGAAAAAGAAAACAGAAGCAGAATGCTTGCTAAATGAGAGAATTTTTGTACAGAGAAAGTGGTTTGGACCAGCCTGAATAAAATATCATGTTTTTGATTTTAAGTAGCCAAGTCCTATTGTATTCAAGCCAGAGTTCATTAGAGCAGCTCCTGACTGAAGTCTGCATTGGGACCACAGAATGAAAATATTCTGAAGAGAAAGGATGGTTATAATATTGTCATAGGAAGAATACAAGGTATTATAGATCCACAATTTAAGTATTAAAATAGTAAACCACAATCATCTTTAGTTAGACAACTTCTGCCTTCTTCCTCCTTAATTTTCCATCTGGAGGCTGCAGTAAATGATAGTAGTATTGAAAGCATTTAATGACATGTGTGATTTAATCCTCAAAAATCTGTCTGCTGGCTGTATTTATAAACACCTTCTGTAAGTGCCAAATATATGTGTGTGATGATTCATTTGTCACACTAGCCTAATCATTTTTTTATTCATTTAAGACTTCATGGGAATCTCAGTATTTCATGCTGAAGCCCTATTTCATGCTGAAGCCCTATTTCATGCTGAAGCCCTAACTATGTCTTACTTTTATTTATAGAATTCAACTGTATCACAGTCCTGTTTCCTACCAGGAACAGTTTTTCAAAAGAAACAACACCATACATAAATCCCTTGGTTTATATGCATTTTTCCCATATTGCCACTGCTAAGTTGTACCTTATTTTTAAAGTGAAACATGAATTGGCCAGCCTTGCAGCCAAATCCAGCACAGTAAAAGATATATAAACAGTGAAAGTAACATCTCACCAGCCTTGGAAGGGCTATATTCATGGTACCACAGCATTAACAATTTTGTTCTCAGATTCTGAGAAGTATAAGGGGAAGATTGTTCTCTGTTTCAAAACAAAAAGCCTTTTTTTTTTTGTCTTTGAATCCAGTAATATCTTGCTTATGCCTTTGCACTTTGTACTGTCTGCAAAAGGGGCACAGTTTTTTGTGCAATTTCAAATTCAAAGTGTCTCAGTAAGCCAATGACATCAGACACAACAGCTTTCAGCAATTTCAAGTTCACACTAACCATTAAACCTGCTTATAAAATCTATTACCTCCAGGTCCTGGTAACGAACACACTCAAGTTCCTCATCTTGACCTTCAGGGGTCTCATTACACTTGAAAGCAGATTGTCTCAGGTATTTAACTCTTGATTCTCAAGATTCACTGGAAAGGCAAAGGCCCCCACCAACAAAAGGGGAAAGAAAGGCACTAATGTTCTCTTAAAGAGAGACATTCTTAGATTGTGACGTGGAGCTTCTCTCTCTACAGACATGAAAGATATTCAGGAAGAAATGTAAACATTACTTCTACTTAACAGTCTTTCTACTAATTGCAGCTTCTAGGAACAGTGGCTAAATGATGATAGATGCAACGCCAGAGTGAAAAGAAAGAAATGTAAGATGTAGACAGCTCCCTAGAAAAAACTGTGCAAGAAAAAGAAAAAAAGATATATCTGTTTTTAACCTACATTTGGCTTTCTGTAATTTTCATAGGGTATTCAGATACAGCAGTAATTAATAGCATGAATTAGGCTACACATCCTTGCATATAACTACAGAACTGTACAGGAGGCACAGGTTATGGACTGCACACACAGCCGTAAAATCTCAAGACAAACTGAAAGCAGCTATGAAAGCAAACAAAAGAAATCACCTTTTCAATCTAGTTGCATTTCCAAAATAATTTCTGCTTTGTGAAAAATTATTAACTACACCTCCAGGACAATATTAACAAATATAAATCAACTTTTTCTCAAGGACCAACTATAAAACTCATACCTTTGGCTTTTCTCTTCAGCTCTTGAACTGTATATAATGTTCTATACATACATCTATTAACCCTAGGCATTTAGTTATCTTGAGATGTTTTTTGTACTCATCAGATTTCTATGCAGTTAGATAAAGTAGAGAAATACAGGCCAAATAGAGAGATAAATCATCTCTATTTTATATGAGGTGTTGACACTTATTAATTTAATGTTCTCATGAAGCCATTCAGGGAAACAGTTTAAAAATACAAAATCAAATCATTGGAAATTAACATTATAACAAATTCAGATAAGTTACCACTACGAAGTGTGCAGGGAAATATTATAGTAAGACTGACTTTCTGAAGATGTATAGCCTCAATACAATCAGTGAAAAAACTAAACCTATTGTTTGCTTTTTGCTTTATAGTATGATTTACTGGTTTTGTGGGGGTTATTTTTGTTACTTTGGTTTTGTGAAAGAAAATAGTAATTACACTCTACCTTACAATTTCCTTCTTCATGGTCACAGTCAAAATTCTAGAACACCTATTGGAAAGCATAACTTGTCCACTGTAGGTATGCATCTTTTCTTTCCATTTCACTGTGAAAAGTTCGTTTAAGTGAGTAGCAACAAGGGTAGTAAACTACTGTTTAGTAGAAATAACAAAAACTTAGAATGGGAAAAAAAGATTAATCTTATGCACAAAATGTTGCCTTTAGACTCAGAATACTTTTGACTTTCTCCTGGCAAAAACTATGTCATTAAGTAAAACAACTAAGTATTTTTATTTGCCTTTTTACATGTGTAGACTAGGCTTTTCCAATGATACAAAACATACCCAAGTAATGATCGGAGGTTGAAAAAAGGAAGCTATAATAGAAGCAAACCATTATTCTATATAGTTTTCCTCTTAGATTTGTATATATACATATACTTAGAAGACATTTTAAAAAGGTTTTTTCAATGTCTCATACAAGAGTATGACTTCTGCTTCTATCAGATTTGCACAAAATAAATGACCAAGGAAAGGATGTTGGAAAGCTGTAATAAAAGAGGTAACTGTAAGGGATGAAGCCAGATGAATTTTTCCTAAGATTTTGAACAGCAAAATGTTATTAATAGACCTTTTTTAAACTACCATAATGTTCCAGTAGCATAACAATGGTTACTGGTAACTTACCTATTTACTACTCTTCTAGTTTTCATAGTCTTTATTCGTGTGCTACCACGTTTCTACAGACAGCTCGTATCCACTGAAGAGGTTTTTTTGGTTTGTTTTGTTTTTTTCTTTCCTTTCGTGTGGACATTGCTTGCTTTATCTTCAAGGCAAATGCACACATTGATCCAAATGTGTGGCCTCTAGTTTAATCATCATTTACCTGTGCTGGATCTACATTTCAAAAGTAATATCCTTCCAGGCCCTTTTTCTTTTTCTTTTTTTTTTAAAGTAAGCCCTGAATTTTATCAAGCTGTCTGAAGCTGAGAGAGCAATCTAGAAGCTTGTAATGAATGAAGCTTTTACTTAAAAAAATTCTTATTGGTCACACTGTGTAAGTAATGTTAAGGAAATAGAGCTTGGACTACTTTTCTGTAGAAACTTTCTGCATAAAGTATAGGTTTTAATTCCCAACTTTTTTTTTTTTTTGCCATCTATGACAGCCCCAAACTGCAAATTCTTGAGTGCAGAAACTGGTATAAGTAGTCCTCATCGCACTCTGGTGATTTTAGCAAAGCAGACTGAAATGCCAGAAACGAACATTAACAACAGGGAAAAAATTAATAGTTCCATAGAAAGATGAAGTGAAATCTTTGTGGTGAATTTCCACATGCTGCCTGACATCTGAGTCCAGGAATAAAAGTCACTGCTGGGCTTAGGCTGCTCTGTCCTTTGGGGCTCAGCCTTTGCAGACACACAGAGGGTCACAGCAGCCTTGGGGTGACCTTGCATTGCCCATGAGACATTTTAACCCTGACCCTGAATCTTTTTGTACTGCATATCCACTGTGCTGAATTTTTTATTTGCCACAATATCTGATGTTACATTCATATATGAGGCCTGCCAAGCTCCCCTGTGATCAGATATCTTCCTCTGAACCTCACCGCCATCTAGAACTCTTTCAAACATTGAAAACAGATTAAAAAAAAAGGCTAGCCTGAAGCATGATAACATGGCAGTAACTACCAGGAACAGCTGCATTAGATTCCTAACTTAAGATTCCTGTTCAACGCATAATTTGAATGAATTTTCTTTGGGGAAACTTTTTAAAACCCATTTTAAAAAATTAATTTAGCTTCTATGTTTTCACATTATATTTCAAATGCAAATATTTATCTGAGATCAATCTTGACTTTTCTAGCTTGTCTGCTTTAACTTCTCTTTTTGTTGTTGAGAGAGGGTGTGAGTCTATGGGTGTCAAAACCACTGACTGGTTGTGGTGCTTGTCATACAAGAAAAGTGAACTCTGAAATTTGACAATGTATCTGCATTTTCAAAGTAACCAGTCTCCCTTTACCTGCAGTAATTTAGGAGTATCAGCCTGAGATGTTTCTGTCTTCCCTACATGAGCAAGTTTACCACGTAGGGGACTGGAGGAACACCTTATATCCTCTTCTCCATTATGTGGACATTAACCTGGACTTTAATTTTAATGCAAAGTGAGTGAGTGCTTCAACTGCCTCAGTCCTCTATTTAGCTTACACATATGGCAACAGAAGACAAAGTGCCTACTGTTATTTGTTTTCCTGTTGGAAATAAGAAGAATATGTTCCTAAGTAGAAAATTAAATCAAAATTGAGTATCAAAAGCCTTTAAAGGCACTAAAAACTGAACAGCTTTCCTGCCAGCTAGCACTATCCACAGCCAGTACATGCAAACATAAGAACAGTGGGCAGGATTTTTTTATTGTGAGTGCAAGAAAGAACATTAAGAGGCAAAAGAAAACAAATCAAAGCCAGGGACATTTACCTGGAAAGGGAAAGAAATGGATCCTGTCTAAATACATGTTCATCAGTCGACTATTTATTTATTTTTTGAGAGAAATACATCAAAGATGAAGGATATTTATTATTTAAAGGAGGTATTCTTCCGCGCCTCCTGTCCTTGATAGCAACCATGGTTCCACATGGAAATAAATAAGTAACCAAAAATCTCCAACTGATTAAGAAGGGTTGGAAAAAGCATCCAGGAAGGGCACTTTGATAGCTTAAAAGGTTTGCAATAGTGTTCCTGCATCTGCTGTGCTCTGATACTTATTTTTATTCTCATTTTATTACTCTCCTTTCTGCCCGTGGAAGGTTATATTTTGCTATAATTACCACAAGCAAATCTTTCTTTGGCAACACATATAGTGATTAATCGCATTTTCTTTATTGCAGTAGTGGGTGGCTTTTACATATCCTCTTTTTATAGATAGCCTTTAATTTTCTGTATTACAGGCAGTACTAAGTAGTTTGCTTGTAGAAACAAAGATAACAATTAGCTACATATGTTACTGAGCTGGAGCTTTCAGGCTGCCTCTGATCTTTTTGAGGCTGCAGTATCTCTCCTTTGCAGTTTGTGTAACTGTGACAAGGAGTGAAAGAAATACCATCTCCCTATGATAGAAAATTGGTTTTGTAGTGTGCAAGTTAGAAATAAATTCTTGCTTCTCTGTCCTAAAACTCGATACTGTAGTAACTTAAACATTGGATGAGTCAGCCTGCTCATTAAAGTTGGAACCATCAATGAAAATGGTAATACAGAAATTGCAGTCCTCCAGAGGCATAGAGACAGGGAGAAGCAAACTGCCTGGCTGCTGGGATTTAGGGCAGATTTGGCTATGAATTCTCTGGTATGACTGCAAGCCATACTGTTCTGTCTAAAACAGGAAAGAAATATTCAAGATTACTGAAGTTAGGCTTTGAAAAGCATAAGTACTGAGTCATTGCTCTGTGTACGATAAGAAACCATAAAATTCCGCGTGACCTATGTGGTTTCATGTACGTCGTGTTTGCCAAGAGTACGCTTAGAAATCTCTTGAGTAAACCCTGAGGGTTTAGGCAGTTTCTCCACAATACCTGGAGCTGTACTTGGTTAAGGCTTGTCCATTTAAGATGCTTTTCCTCCTCCACTACCAGCTCCTAAGAAGTTTTGTGCATATCCTAGAAAAATGAACTGTCGTGCAGGGTAGTGCAAGGGCAGCTGAATATCCCAGTGACCACAAAGAAATGGAACGCTGTTGAGGCCGACAGCTAAGCTGAAGGCTTCACAGATCTTAATTCAGAGATGATTAACTTCTATTCGTGAGAAAAGCCCATGAGAAAAAAAAAACAATTTATCCATGAAAATGTAGTATCAACAGAAGCAAGAAAGTTAAGCAACGGAAGGAGAAAACAGCAACATTTCTGCACCTGTTATTTTTCTGCATGCTTGAATACTTATGCCATAGGTGACCAATAGTATTATATTGTAGTTAAATAATAGCCAACGAATCCATTGTTGTAATTTAGCAGCCAATGAATATGTAACACGAATGATAACATACAAAAGTCAATAAAGCGAGATTGCTTTTGGAATAAACAGATTTTTGCCATGATCAAGGCACTATACGTGTGTACGTGTGTTGTTAGGCCACCCCAACAGCAACAGGATGCTTCTTAGATTACATTCTTAAAAACGTATTCATTCTTAAGAATTCATTCATTAAGATCAGAAAGATTATAAAAGACTATTTGAAACTGTAGATAACATGACAGTGATTAACAAGAAAACTGAACTACAAGAACCTTTAGTAAGAGTGTACTTACACATATGAGAGTATTTCTCAACTTCCTTTGTTCCTTAGTTAGCTTTGAAATATCTAATGAGCTCTGGTGGGTTGTTACAAGTACCTTTTCATTGTATCTGTTGCTAAAGATGACTGCCAGAGTCACCTGCAGCACCTATGGCTGACCAGGTCCTCCTGCAGATGTCTGCAGAAGTCTTACTGTGTTCTCAATTTCAGATTCCCTATTCTCATTTTATGTGTTTAGATGATGGGGCAATCCCCAGAAATGTGGTTATTATATTCCTTCCACCCCCCACAACCAATGTCATGCTGATAATTCTGTCAAACAACATTTCTGTGGATTTTCTAGACTCTGAGGCAGTAACAAAAAAAAACCCAAAAAACCAACCAAACAACCAAACAACCAACCAAACAAACAAAAAAACCATAAGCTATAAGACACAAAGGTAAAACTTTTTATTGTGAGAGATGTGAAATACAGAGTCCTCTCAGTGATGAATCCAGTGCTACTTTTTATGGCACTGTGTAAGAGCTGAACATGATATAACAGTTGGTGAATTTAAGTACATAGTATTTGAACTATGTTTGCTCTTTACATCTCTGTGCATGCACGAGCATTTCAGGAAGAATTGTCTGGGAGATTCTGACACCCTGGTTTTCCCATATGAGTCAGTAGCAGTCAGAAACAACTTCAAAAGTTAATATTCCTTTAAGGAAGAACAGACTTTGTAAGATTTGTCCTCATTTAAATACTATTTAAATATAAAGAGCAATATCCTAGCTATGAGACTATGCCATCTGAGGATTGGGTCCAAAGACTGCAGTCATGTAATTAGCAATACTCGAGGCTACATCTTAATAAGACCATCTGGAAATTGAAGCTGTTTCAGAGTAGGGATATCCACTTTTCAGTGCAGTTTCATGTAATTGTAATAAATCAGTGTGTGTGCTGCACTAGAAGCTTGTTAGTTTCTAGTTGGAGGTTATTTTTAACCTATAAAACTCTAGGGCTAAGATGCCTGCTGCTGGTTAGTATTCCTAGAATTAACCTGAAGGTTTCATTCCTCAGAGACTTGGTACTTGGTTACCTCAGAGAGGTGTACAAAGCCTATCTTAATTTTACCAGCATATGAGAAAGAGGCAAAATGAAAGATTTAGGATGAACAGATGTTGTGATCACTTTTATCATGAGGTCAGGAAAATGTCAGGGGTTTTTTTATGTGGGTTTTACTTCTGATTGTGTGCTAAATAATCCTCACAAAGGTACTGGGGAAATAGATGGTCCCTTCACAGAAATTGAGACAAATATGTAAATTATTTCCAAGTAAATGTTTTCCCTTGAAAACTAGGAAGGCTATAAAAACCAATGCAGGTGCAATTTCTAGCTCTTTAACTCTGGATTCCCAAGTCATCTGATGAAAACTTTTCAGAGAAAGCTCAATAACTGCATAAAAGTCTCCATTATTTGGAGAAACTGTAGAACTGAACCACTCACTCCATAGATTAACTGGAGGACTAAAAGTGGTTTTTTATCTAAAGGAATAGAGTAGGTCTTATTCTTGTATCACTTACATGCAAATAAATAAGGAGTAATTTCTCTGAAGCCAAGGGAGTAGTGCCGGTTTTGAAAACATATAAAGAATTGTCAGAGTAGTGTCTCGTGTAATGCTGTAAATACTATGCAGATCTATTTGCATACATAAAGTATTTCTCTGCAGGGTCCAACACTGACTTTTTTGACCTGCCCTGCATAAGTACTCTGTCTATTTAAATAAGGGATAAATAGACACACAACTCCATATTTGTCATTGCACTCAGTATAGATGGCAAAGGTGAAAAAGTGAGTCCATTAGGAAACAATGCCTTATGCAAAATTACGTTTTAGTTTTATTCATAAGTTGAATCACTATAATCCTTATACTTGAGGGCCATATTGTCCCTGAGATTTGGGAAATGAGATGGGAAATTAATATTTCATTTTAGATGGCTCAGAGTTTTTCAATGAGATGTAATATAATAATGAAAAGGAAATGTAGTTGGCTGATATATACAGTTGTTTGCCCTTCTGAAATACAACTGAAGTGTGCAATGTCTGAGCAGTGTCAGGGCAGTGGAGCTGTTATTAATGGTGCTACGCATTCTTCTCGGAGGCAATTCAAATTACACTGTGCAGAGCTCCAAAACTGTCCCTGCTGCCCTGATGGTGAATCTACACTCATTGCTTTAAAAGGGTCTAAATTAGGTTGCATTAAAGGCAGGGATTTCAATGCCTGCTCCTCTGCATTGTAGAATGTTCCAGTGCATATGAAGAAGTATGACACTATGACACATAAAATGATATCAAGGTCCTATTTTCTGTTTTGTTCACTACCCCTGAGGTAGTGTTTGCATAATAATGACTTGTGACTCTGCATAATAATGTTTTTCCAAGAAGGTTTTGAAGTGGATGCTTATTACAGTAAGAGATCCACTGCATGATGACTGCAATAGAACCCGTTCATGCTGCAGTGGATGATGTTCTGCATCAAAAGGCATTTTAGTTTAAGACATGTATATGTACATGTTTGTTCAGTAAACCAGAGCTGAAGTGAATTCCTCTTTTTTTTTTTTTGTTGTTTTTTTTTTTTTGTTGTTTTTTTTTTTTTGTTGTTTTTTTTTTTTTGTTGTTTTTTTTTTTTTGTTTGTTTTGTTTTATTTTGTTTTGTTTGTTTGTTTGTACAGCGAGTGGAGGGAAAAATGTGCAAAGCTTTATTTTACATCCTTAGGATAAAATTCACAATATATAAGCTCAGTAAAGTTCAGTGTTACACAAGTGACAAATTTGTATGAAAGTGAAGCTCTGAGAAGAAAACATTCTGATCTTTATGTGACAGACTAGACTGTAAGGCCTTTTATAAGACTGCTGTCCCTATCAGCTCAGGCACTTCCAGCTCCTTTGTGCTGTATGTAAGGCATGTAACGATCACTGTATTAACATAAATACTGACCTTTTCGGTCTGTCTTCTGGATCTATCGCTGAGCATTTTTTACAGGCAATCTTCTGCAATGACCCACTGAGGACATGAGTTACTGACTTCAGCTAGAGAGTCCTGGTTATTCATTTGCTCAGCACCGGCTTGTCCCAAGATTAAACTTTTGCGTGATTTCCCAAGAGGATGTCTATTTAAACAGCTTGCCTGCCTATCTTTCACCTTCTGTTCTTTGTGCTTGAAGACCCCATCTGTTCCATTAAGGCACTGCTCCATTTTTGCTCAGTCTTGTGAATGAAGTAGTGAATGAAGTAGTAAAAACATAATCTCTGAATTCACCCTGGATTAAAACCCTAAAATAACAGGATACCTTTTTTTGTGTATGTACGTATATATGTGTGTTTGGGTGTATTTTTGTGGATGACTCTTGGGGAGAGATGACTTATCTAAAGAAGTGGTCTACAACTTCCTCAAAGAGTGGCAGTGGCTGGAGAGGTATTGATTCCTCTTTCTGGTGACCAGTGGTAGGTAGCTGTCAGGGGAAGTTCAGACTGGATATTAGGAAGAGGTTCCTTACTGAGAGGGTGGTTGGGCACTGGAACAGGCTCCCCACAGCACCATGCCCATCAGAGTTCAAACAGCATCTGGACAATGCTTCTGGTCATATTTATGATCCTGGTTCAGTTTTAGGTAGTTCTGTGAGAGGCAGGGAGATGATCTTTACTTGTGTCTTTCAATTTGGGGAACTCTGTGATCATATGATTCTATGTGGTAAAAAAACCTCTGAAATTGCATAATAATGCTTTTTCTTCTTCACCTTATGTTGACTTCTCTTTAGAGGAAAAGGAATAAACAGTACAAGAAGACACAATCACCATAGTTGTAATTGTTATATATATTCAATTATGGCATAAATATATATGTATCTAATGGTATGTATTTTATAAATACCTAATATATTATATTTAATGTTGTCTTGGTTTAAAAGACAGGTATCTATCAAAGGGAGGCAGAAGCCCTCTCTGGAATGGATAATGTAACCCCCGTCCCCCCAAAGAATTATTATAAATTTGAAATTGAGGGGCTTTC
>VWZT01012230.1:11391-23211 GCA_013397055.1 Pachycephala philippinensis
GTTATATCCAGGTGGGAATGCCCGGCTCCTCCCTCCTGGGCGGAGCATCCCACAATAGTATCAGATAAGCCATGAGTCATCTGATGGGTCTTAATTGCCTATTGGCTGTTATCAAGTGGGAGTCGTTAACAAGAGATAACAGGTTAATGGCTCACAGCTGCTGGTAATAGAATACAGCTATGTTGTAACCTAGGACAAATGTATATTATGTATATTTATTAATTTATGCTAATCTACTAATATATCTGTAGTATTTATACTTATGTAATCCAATGGTTAATTGTTATCCATATTATTGCAGCAGGGGGACAGCAAAGAAATTAGGAGTACTGAAAATATACTGCAAAAACTGTGCTTAAAAAGGTGTCATGTAGATTGCAGTTTCTGAAATGCTAGATATATGCAAACTCACATTGCTGACCCTTCTGATCACCTGGATACTGTGGTCCTGTTTTCATCTTTATCACTGCTGTACAGGAATCTGTATTAAGTGGTTAGCGAAGATTTATTAAAAAAATCAGCTCCACTTCTGTGATGACAGGCCAGGTACCTGCTTTTAAATTATGCTTTTGGTAGTTTGACTTTATTTTAGCAGTGTGTTGACATCCCAATATGAGCATTTGCTTCCCTTTCTTCTAAGTGGAACTATTGATGAACTACCTGTGTGTGCTTTCAGTAGAAAACTACAATGACTAAAGCTGTAAATAACTGGTGTAAAATGCAAAAAAAGGTAATTTTGTTACTAAAGCCATTTGGGTTATCTCTTAATTCACTCCTACCTCTGCTTCCTGAGGTTGCTGTTACTATGATAAATTAATCTTCATTTCAGTGCATTCAAATTCAACCAGCTTAATCAACGTTTTTGTGTAATAAAAGAACTTCAGACATCCTGTCTGCACTTGTCTTTTGCCCATTAAGTCTGTATTAATGGAGGAGACTTTTAAAAGTTATTGGCATATAACATCAGATGAGATGTTGGAATCAGCGAAACTAGACAATAATCAATTTAGAATAATTGATGGTGCCTCTCAAATAAAGTCACAATGCACAGCAAAAGAGTAATTTTTTAAAATACAAAGAGCAGAGGGAGCATGGAGGTGTTCTGAGATTAACTCAATAGGGAGATTTCAGATTCTAGCACAAATATGTAACTGCTTGCTTAAGAATGGAGAACTGCAGAGGCAAATGAATAAAATAGCATAGAACACAAAAAACTTGTAAACCAGAAGCATCTCTGAGTCATTTTGAAAACTTACTAGGCCTGAATTTCTATATGAAAAATGTCCCAATTCCTCAATTACTTCAGCTTAAAATTTAAGATCAGAAACTTTCAGGTATTTCTCAGCAACAAATATTTTCATGTGCTCAATTAGATAATCATAAGAAGTATGCAAGCCAATGTTTTAAATACATGTATGCCATGCTAAGACAACATTTCTTCCTGACTTGTTATAGTTTCTTTGCTTACTGTTCAAAACTGATGCATGGGGGATTGGTAACCTTACTATTTATACATGACAACTTCTGCATTTGAACACTACAGAATGCAAGTTTATTGCTGCCAGTGCTCTTCATATATTCTTTCTTTCCTTCTCCTCTCCTTCTGGCTCTTTCATTTTGAACCTCGAATCAGCATTCCATGATGAAATTATTCTGCTGTGAAGACTGCAACTTGGAGCTGAATTCTACCATTTAAAAAGCACCACTTTGAATGTGCAAATATTATGTATATTTACTTTCACAGTCTTCAGTCACCTTATGTTTCATTACAAACCACTATTTTCACAAAAGAAAAGAGAAAATTAGGAAGAGACTTAGTATACTGGAGTGTAAAAGTATGTGGGATATGAAAAATAAAACCAAACTCTTCACTAATCATAAGTAAAAAGAACATTTAATGCCTAACAGGGAATGATACTGCCTCTTCAAAACAAGGGGTTTATAGCTAAATCAAACAAAATGAAAGAAAATCTACTGATTGATAACAGCAAAACTCATGTAAAAAGATGTTTTTTAAAGTCATTTTCTCCTTCATTAGTGGAAGAGAAGACTTTTTTTTTTTTTTTTGTGATATCAGAAAGAGACAGGAAGATAGTGGAGAAAAAGAGATGAAAGACTAATAAAAACCAAATCTCATACTTTTAGATATAAATTATGTAATTTATTTAGAGGCAGTAACAGTATGTAGGGTTCAGTTTTGTTTTATTTCAATCACATTTGTTTAATGATAGAAAAAATACCAAGGACCAGCCACCCTATTGTCCATGTACTTTCAGGAGAACAAGACAAAGTACAGAGGACCAGTAAAATACCTTCATTCATGAGCAAAGCTCCTTCTCTGTTCTTTTCTTCCACCTACAGATGCAGGAAGAAATGTGGAAAGTATAGCCTGTTTCAAAGGAACTTTTTATTTGGTGCGGTCTCTAAGTACCTGGAAGCTTATTGAGACTTTCATACAAATTGACATAGCCTTGGGCTTCCCTAAGCTTAGGGGATCAAGGCTGCCCTGAATTACTAGAAAAGACATCAAATTTTATTTCTCTCCCACTGGCAAACCTCTTGCCTTTGGGGATCATCACAGAAACCTCTGAATAAGAGCCAGCTCGTGCCATGCCCAGCATGAAGAAGAGGCAGAGAAATCTTAAATTCATCTGCAGTGTGCCCAGCTGATGATGGGATTGCAGAAAAGCTAAACAATCAGGTCAGAGAAAGGTAAGGGGGACAAGACAGTAACATACCAACACAAGATGTCTTTCAGTTGGATGTTTTGTATTCATGGCTCTAGAAACAGAACTAGCAGTGCTTCATCGCAGTGACTGCAGTCTTGTAAATGGCCTAAAACACATTTTTGAAACCTTCTTAATTTTTAACCAAAACTATTCTCCTTTGGTAGTGTGGTACAATAACTAGTAATTTTGTAGGGAACACAACACATTGGTACTGCTGCAGGTATTGTTGACTTCAGCATCCTATTATACATTATTTAAACAGGAACATTTACATTTGTGAAAGCTACACTGAATCTTATGACAGGAGAGTACATGACAAGGGTGTTGAGGTGGTTATTTAAGGTGTTTTTCCCCTAGGTAGGAAGGTTCATGGACAAGAAAATACTTATGCTATCTATGATGTAGTCCTGCAGTTTTACAAATTATATGTAAGTAGCTCCCGTAATTCTTTCATGAGTTCATATTTTCTTTAAGATGGGCTATAGGAAGGATGAACACAATATAGGCAAATCTGATAGTTGAGAGAGAGAGTGAGAAAGAAAGAAAGAAATTTCAATATTATGCCATGCCTGCTGGGTTGGAGTTAAAAAAAATACAAGTGCACGTTTTCTTCCCCTGTAGTTAATACGCTTCTGTGAGTATCCTTTTAAGTAATATACATTCTTATTTGTTTCATTAACTTCTCTTCTAGAGGACAATGCTATATAGTTGATAGCAAGGGAAGTTGTGGAGAAAACAGACATAAGCATTGAGAACTTTCATACAGGAAACAATAGGTTTAGCTTTATTTTTCACAAACTGTACTTGGTAAAAGTCCGAATATACTCAATACCTAGCTGAAGAGAGTGCCAATTTGTGTTCTTTATATCCTGTTTACCAGATGTTGTCTGATATTCAGTAATACACAGTTTCTATAGCAACTGCAGGAAAACAAGGTACAAATAATACAATACTAAAGAAATTAAAAGGACAAACTCCAAGATATTTGGGGGAAAAGAATTATGCACAAAGCACCTTAAATAAATGTAGTTGCTAGCATCCTGCACTTGCATATATATGATACTGTTTTTGAAACCTTTCAAAGCATGCACAGTTCATCTGATTGAATTTTGGCAAAATACAAAATACGTCAAAAGTGTTTAATAACCTAATATGCTTGCATTTGTGAAAATTTGCTCTGCGTTCATCTGAGATTGAAATTGAACCTGAAGATGCATTTTCTTTCCACTTACTTGTTCAGAAAAGCTTAAAATAAACAGACCATGAAGAGAGTATTCATATGGTATAACAGAACATCCTAGGCAGCACCCAAAGAGGATCCTTTATTGGGTCTCAGCTATGTGCCTGCAGTCCAGTTACAGCCCCAGTAACAGTGTCCACAAAGGAGCACCAAACATTTGAGTCTGTGATATAATTAAGACAGTGTGGCTTCAAACAAGGATGTGCTCAGTACTGTCAGTGATATAATGACATAACATGCATTGAAATAGTTACTGAGATGGTGCCCAAAGATTCCTGCAATGTGGAAAAACATGATTTAAACCATAGAAATGATACTTTTATCTTCCAGTTGTTGTTTGAATATTAGCTCACATAGACTGAATCTGAGTTAATGCACCAAAAGTTACAAAGGAAAGTTTTAGCTGAAGTCAAAACCATGGAAAGCAGTTACGATGAAAAAGTAAGGTTTTGGCAGAGATGTCTTGAAGTGACATAGCTGAGTTCTAGAAGACACGGTACGTTTAAATAATTTTCTACCTTTATGTATGAATAAAAGTCAAATATTCTTGTCTACTTTTGCAGCAGCAAGATTCCTGCTGTGGTTTTGTTTCTTTTTTCTCTTTCTTTTTTTTTTCTGTGACCATACAGAATTAAAATATCTCCCAGGTGAAACTGAAGTAAACACATACCATTTTAAAAGCAATATATTCATGACATGAATGTGTGGTACTTTAATTAATTTAAAATTTCTGATTGCCTCTATCCTTTCAGTAGATAAGGACAGAGTAGATGATAATAAAATGCGATATATTTAGGAGAAAAATTGCCTGTTGCAGTATTTAGACAATGCAAAACTTCATTAGCACAAATAATGTTACTTCACATACATTATGGATTTTAAAAGGACTTCAGTTCCAAACCCAACACTTGCAGGACGGCAGGCTAAGGCAGTTAGGTCAGCAGAATATTGTACATGGAGATGACAGATTAATTGATTGTTAGCAAGTCAAAAAAGAATTCCCAGACATTAGCCCCATGCTCAGCTAGTCACACAAGATTTTTGAAGGCTGAAGTCTGAGCCATGAGAAGCACTGTGTGCCATAGATGTCTTCTCCCAGAAACAGACGCTGTAATCCTATCTGAGTTTTAAATTAAGTATAAATGCATGCCAGGATGAAGAACTGCCTGTTTCTGGGTACACATCTACAAAAGACCCATGTTGCTGTCCCAGTTGTCTCCAAAGAAGAGGGAGGAATGTTTATTTGATTTAGCTGTGGTATGATATGTTTCTTACCCCTGTAGGAGGATGGCAAATTAGGTGGGCTCTGACAAAGTGAAGCAGACTCTGTAGTGAAGGGTAGGATTTAAAAAATTAACACATTACAGCAGAGTATTTGGGTTCGAATAAATACTCCAGTACACAAATGAACCCCAAAGTAGCTTTGCATGCACATATGGGCAGTTTTGTACATGCATCACCCAATCTTCTTATCCAAACATTGTTCTGAGAATGCAAAAGACAGTGTGCACACAGTCCATGAATGGAATTTCGAGACACTGAAAATTTGGCTCTTAGTGTGTTTGTGTTTAGTGTCTATTATTTATTCCCCACAGCAGACTTTGTATAAGAATTTTTTTTTATGAAAGAAATAAAAGTTCTCCATGTGAAGTTTAGTGCTAACATTAGACACCAAAAGAACATCTGATGCAGAGCTAGATTTTTTTTCTATTTAGATGTTTCATTAAGGAAAGGTGTGCTCTCTTATGTTGTTTGTTTGTTTTTGTTTTGGTTTGGTTTTATTTTGTTTTGTTTGGTTTTGGTTTAGTTCAGTTTGGCATTGTTTTGTTTTGTTTTGTTTTCTCCCTAAAAGAATGTATTAAAAACTTAAGAGACAGGAGATCCATAATCTTTCTGTGCACAGGTGCAAGTTTTATATCTGTTATATGTACACAGGATATATGAAGTCCTATTTAGAACAGAAAAGATGGAGAGTTTGCCAATGTATATTGTTTAATTTGTGATTTTTTTGAATGCAAAAATCAGGAGGGTTGTATTTTATTCTTCTTGACCCACTAACTTCTAAAGGCTTATACTGATATAATAAGATGGAAGACAGTAATAAACCTGGGCAATCAGACCAGAGGCTGCTTTCCTGCTGTGAGAATCTTTTGGTAAACATTTCCTATCTGAGACTACTTAGGACAGTGTAAGTGTATGCAGTGGAATGCAGAACAGAACTGATATGGGTAATCTAGGTTTAGATGACCATACAGATTAAATATTGAAACACCAAACCAATACTTTCTTAGAAAACTCCAAGGGAAATGGAATAGCCTGTTATTAACCCCATATTGATTAGCTTTTGTCGATCTTCACAGTTTAGTGTCCTCATATATACTATCTGAGCAAGAAATTTTTGAAAATTATTACACAGGAATGAAAGAACAAAAAGTTTGTAATACTTTTAAGAATGTTGATAAGTTCCTTGAATAAATACTCCAATTATTTTAAAATATGTATTTATAATGACAAAAAATGCTATTCTTGAGTTAACCAATGAGTGTGATGTACATTCACAGTCAGTTATGACTAAAGATAAAAGTAGTATCAAAACAGAAGTTTTACAAAAAATTCATTAGTTTCAAGGCTGACCTTCACCTGCTATGTCTGACTTGTTTTACTAGTACAAACTACAAACAGAAATAACAGCTCTTTTCCTCTACATGATGTCTGGGACAGTTTTGTTCTATGGTTTTGCCACTACTGGAAAGAGGAAATTATGTGAGATAAACGAGGGTGGTCTTTAGGAGGTCAATCTCTTTAGGGTGTACAGATGATGTAGGGGGACCACTGTCATCACTGCAACACATCTGAAACAGAACTTAGAGCCTACCTTCCCCTTGGAAACCAGTCAAACAGGAGAACAGTAGAATGGAAAAGTGTCTTAGAATCATTATCTCTTCATTTGTCTGGGATTTGCACTGAACATCGAAAAAGCTGAGCCTGATCCTCTGTTTGCTGTGAGAAAAATGAGTCTCTTGTTAAAATCGTCTACAATCTGTCTGTCAAATACCATCTGTGGAACATAACACCCTTGGACACTCAAACTCCCTTCAGACTGAAGGTTCTACTGTTTTTTTTCCTGTTTCACCCACTGAAGGAGCAAATCACCTAGATAAGCAACATTGTCTGATGGTGTCAGGATCCTTGAGAAGGAGAGCAGGGAACAGGTAAGTCTGCTGAGGGTTAGGGAAAGGCAATCAGTATGCTAGGTGTGCACTGCTAGATGGCAGAAAAATTCAGGCTTCTCATCAATTTTACTAGCACTGCCATTGTTGTAAGCCAGGCATATCATCCTGCTAATATGCTTTTAGAAGGATGCTATTTTTATATCCCCGTATAGCAATTTGGGGTAGGGTGAATGAGCAGGCCCGATGATGTTAATAACAGAATATTTTGTGAGCTGATGATATTCCAGACACCCTGTGACTTTCCCTGTGGATCTGACAGTCTCTTTGCCTGTCTTAGAGGGAAAAGTTTCTCTTGTTTGACTAGAGGTGCTGCTGAGTTACTCATATAGGCAGGTACGTAGAAAATTTTTACTCCCTTTTCAGGAAATCTGTTAATACCCAAGACCTCTGAGGTACTTCTTATCTCTATGAGTAACGAACTATTTGTAAAGAATTGATCCTGTTGGTCTGTGAGAAAATCCTTGCTTACTCTCTTTGTTTTGTAGGATTGTTTTGTACAGTGTACAAATACTTCTGAAACAGTAATATTTTAGAGCACTTAAATATTCTAATAACTGTTTTTAAAATGTGCAGCTTTCACATTAGAAAGCTTGCATAACTATTTAAAAAAATCACTGTAGGCATTAAAAAAGCTAAAAATACTTAAAAAAAAATCATATTCAAAAGAAGGAAGAATTCCAAGATTTTCTAAGGATTTCCAGGTTGTTTTTATAATTGTAGCCGCTGTAAACTTTGAATTCTCTCTCCTTAGCTATTGTAAGTAGTTGATGAATTTTTGAGTGCTCTTAGTTTTCTCAGTGCTGTACTAAACTGGAGAAAATATTTCCCTGTTGCAGGAAAATCAATGAGGATTTTCAGTGTTGTGAATCCTGCTTGGTGTAAATTTTGGTCCTAAACACAGAATGCATGTGCTGAGAAGGATTAGGTGAGGGAAATTAAGGCAACACAGGGAATACTTTTGCTCCTTGCCACATGCTGTATTGCAGCTTCACTTTTTCTGCACCCCCTAAAATCATAGCAACCTAAAATTTATTCAAAATTAAAGTATGTGAAACTGAAATGTCTCGTAGTTGAACAAGCTCTTCCCCTGAGCCATAATGTTCAGGCACATCTGCAGATCTGGGCCCCTGAACACTGACAGGCAATTAGATGCCCATAGCCCAATCACCAGGAGGCCATGATACAATTATTACAATTTTTAATCATTTATTTTAATTATATAGTTACTATTTATACTAAAAAACCTGACATAACAATAAGAGCCTACAAAACAGAAGAATCCATCAGGCACATTTAAGCTGACTGTCATATGGAAAATTGTACAAATTTAATAAAGTCCTCTTTGTTTTTTCCAGTACTTCATTGGTATTGCAATTTCCACTGCTTTTGTTAATAAAGCAAAATTACTTTAAGAGACTTATAGATAATAAATGACTTGAATTTCCTTTGTGTATCTGGCCTTTATGTTACACTATTTGTTGGTGGGAAAACAGTTGTTCATGGTTCCAAGACAGGGTGAACTGTCACAAACAAGTCACACGATGCTCAGGATTGAGATGTTGTAGGGGGTTGACCATGGCTGATTGCCAGGTAGCCATAAAAAACAGCTCAATCACTCCCCTGCCACAAGCAGGCAAGGGAGAGAAAATATAACTCAAGGTTCATAAGTGGAGATAAGGACGGGGAGAGATCACTCACCAAGTGCAATCACAGGCAAAGCAGACTGATTTTGGGGATTTTAATTGAATTTATTACTAATAAAATCAGAGCAAGATAATGAGAAGTAAAATAAATTTTAAAAACACCTTCCCCCCACCCTTCCCTCCTTCCCAGACTCTACTTCGTTCCCCCAGAGGTGCAGGGAGATGGGAATGGGGTTATGGTCAGTTCATCACATGTGGTTTCTGCCACTGCTCAGGGAGAGGAGTCCTTCCCCTGGTCCAGTGTGGGGTCCCTCCCACAGGAGACAGTTCATGGTCATCTCCAGTGTGACTGAATCCCATGGGCAACAGTTCTCCACAAATTGCTGCAATGTGGGTCCCTTTCCATGGGGTGCAGTCCTTCAGGAACAGCCTGCTCCAGCTTAGGACCCCACACAGTCACAACTCCTACCATGAAGCCTGCTCCAGTGTGGGCTCCCCTCTCCATGGGTCTGCAGTCCCTGCCAGGAGCTTGTTCCAGCACAGACTTTTCATGGGTTCAGAGCCTTCTCTTCAGGCGTCCACCTGCTCTGGTGTGGGTCTCTTCCCCGGGCTGCAGGTGGATCTCTGCATTCCCTATCGATCTGCATGGGCTGCAGGGGCACAGCTGTCTCACCATGGTCTGCACCATGGGCTTTTCTTAATCTGAGTGACACACCAACAATATAGTGTGGCTAAACAGATTAGCCACTTTGACAAAGTGAACTGGCTGCAAAGCGAACCTGATGCTTTGATCGGATTGCACGCAGTCATACATACACAGTTTCTTTCATGTTTATTCTTGCAAGTTTTTAAGACCTCTCCTTGTGTGTCTGTTTTAGTTGGCTAACTCTTTTAAGTAACTTTGGTCTGACAGCCTTTGAGGACTGAGAAAGGAACAGCTCAAAACTAGTCTTGGCAAGTTGTTCTTGAATAAGCAATGATTTCCTCCTTGTTAGGAGAAGTCACAGACTCCTGGTTCCGTCTCACTCCTTCTGAGCTGCTTGGACTTTCATTCCTCTCCTCTCATATCCCTTCCCATTCTGAGTTAGAAAAAAATGAATGTATACTGGGGAGAGGTAACATATGGTTGGTGGAAAATGCCACTTTTCAGACCTGTGGCAAAACACTTCCTGTGTGCAAGATCTATGTGGGAGTTCAGGAAACCGGAATAAGGGGCTGAACAAAGAAAATGAGAGGCAAAGACTTTGAGAAAAAATAGGGATTGGGAAGGCTACGACAATAGACAGAAGCGGAAAGAAGGTAGGTGTAAAAGGAACAAGCAAGAATCTCAAATGCAGGAGAAGAAAAAGAAATGAAAGAACAGCAAGCAAATGGAAAGAAATTTTTTTAAAAGTATTGAAGAAACAAGTCTTAATATCATGCTGAAGATTTCATAAGACATTCAGATATTTTGTTTATGCTTTAAGATAAAAAGAAACAGGAAAGTACACTCCTGTGAAGCTACTTAGCATTCATTCATATCTTCCTTCTATGGCCGTTTGTGGTATTTCTGTGGGTTTCCTCGATGTCTACTCCTGGAAGTGGAAGGATAGCTGGCTAAAAGTAAATGCAGTTTGGATTTTAGAGACTGAAAAAGAGGTTTCCAACTGCATATTTCCTAAGGAAAGGCTGGGAGTTGTTACCCCTCAAAACAAACTTCTAGCAGCAGACAGAAGAGAAGTTTCACATGTTCAGAAGTAGAAAAAACCAATGTTACCCATTGATATGTTTCTGTTTATTGACTTTGAAGTTTGCTGTGGGGTTTTTTCTCTTTCTCTTTGTCTAATCATCACTGTGTTCATGGTGCTGGAAAACACTCCCAATAAACAACTTTCGTGGTTGTTAAACGCCTTGTCATCCCTTTATTTTTTTTAATCATGCACAAAAGATTTTTAAAGCCTGACTACTCCTCCACAGTGAACACTATCCTTGGATTATTTTATCTTGATGTACTGAATTAAATTTGAAACACTGATATATTTGCTTTTACAAGAATGTGTTGATATCTTGTATTTTTGAGAGTCCCCTGATCATAGATTATGGAATATTTTATAGTTTTTGAATATGAGGATTCTGGGAAATACTATAATCATAGAATATCCTGAGTTGGAAGGAATCCATCGGGATTATTGAAGTCCAACTCCTGGCCCTGCACAGGGCACCCCAAGAATCCCACCATGTGCCCAAGAGTGTTGTCCAAACACTTCTTGAACTCAAGACAATCTTAGTGCTGTGACCACTGCCCTGGGGAGCCTGTTCCAGTGCCCAAACACCCTCTGGATGGAAAACTTCCTCCTAACATCTAACCTAAACCTCCCTTGACTCAGCCTCATACCATTTCCTTGGGTCCTATCACTGGTCACAAGAGTGAAGAGATCAGTGCCTGCCCCTCCTCTTCTCATGAGAATGTTGAAGACCACAATGAGTTCTCCTGTCAGTCTTCTCTTCTTCAAGCTGAACAGACCAAGTGACCTCAGCTGCTCCTCATTTGGCTACTCCTCCAGACCCTTCACGACCCTTGTGGTCTCCTTCGGACACTCTTTGGTAGTTTAATATATTCTTTATATTGTGGCACCCAAAATTGCCCCCAGCACTCAAGGTCAGTCCACCCAGTGCAGAGCAGAGTGGGACAATGCCCTCCCTTGCCCAGCTGGCGATGCTGTGCCTGATACACCCCAGGACAGGGTTGGCCCTCCTGGCTGCCAGGGCACTGCTGACTCNCAGGGCACTGCTGACTCATGTTCAACTTGTCATCGATTGCTTTCAACCCTCAGATCCCTTTCTACAGCTCTGCTTTGCAACATCTCATTCCCCAGTCTATGCATACCACCAGGTGTCCCATCCCACTGTAAAAGGCAGAGTCAGGGAGAATTCTTTTTGATAGACTTTTTTGGACGAATATAAAGCGCAAATATGGCAATATTATATCTGAGAAC
>VWZT01012232.1:0-24968 GCA_013397055.1 Pachycephala philippinensis
GGGACAGCTCGGTGTCCCCCAGGCCTCCAGCTCCTTCCCCTCAGAGCTGCTCCAGCAGGTGCCCCCCAGCCTGTGCTGGTGCCTGGGGTTGTTCCTCCCCAGGTGCAGGACCTGCATTTGCATTTGTTGAGTTTCAGAATGTTCCTCTCTGCCCATGTCTTTGATCTGTCAAGGTTCCCCTGAAGGGCCACACAGCCCTCGGGGGAACGGCCACTCCTGGGGGCTTTGTGTCACCGGAGAACTCCCAGTGACCCCCCCATCCAGGCCATGGATGGACAAGGTAAACAATAGCCACTGCTGACCCTTGGGGGGACCGCTCGGGAGAGACCTCTGGGATGTGCCCCTCAGCCTGTGCCCAGCCCATCCCACTGTCCCCTCACCCAGCCCACACTGCCCGAGTGTGCCCATCCCATGAGGATTCCATCAGAGAAAGTGTCGAAGCCTTGCTGCAGTCAGGAGAGACAACGTCCAATGCTGTCCCCTCCTCCATCCCGGGGGTGTCCCATTGTGGAAGATGATTGCGTGGGTCAGACACGACTTTCCTTTACTTGAACCCATGCTGACTATTGCTGACCACACTCTGGGCCACCTCTGTCCCCCATGGCCACCTGTTCTACACCCCACAGCAGCCCTGTGCCCCCTTCCCCAGCCCCTGCCAGCTCACCTGGCCACAGCAAGGACAATGTCCCCGCTCTGGGTCCCCTGCACCAGCGCCCTCCCCAGCAGTGCCTGAGGTTGCTGCTTTGGGGGGGCTGCAGCTGCTCCCTCCCTGGGGGTTCCCTCCCTCTGCTGTGCCCCGTCCCTGCTGTGCCCTGTGGCAGCCACTGCCCCAGGCCCAGCCCTCAGCCCACGTTCTGGAAAGGCCGCTCCCTTGTGGCCTGTGAATATCAACATCTGGAGGAGGCCAAGAGGGGCAGGAGGCACAGGAAAAGGAAATGGGGAGACATGGAATGTTTTTTTTGAGACACAGGGTTATCTCCCATTTCTCCTTTCCTTGGAAGTGTCACCATCCCGCTGTCCCTGCCGGGGTGCCCAAGGGCAGGGATCTGGGCCAGCGCTGCCTCAGAGGTACCAGTGGAATGGGGAATGTCCAGGGAAGGGCAGCCAGGCCGGCCAGAGGCTCAGGAGAGCTGGGAGCAGTGCCCAGAGAGCCCAGGGAGGAGGCTCGTGCCCCACAGATAAACAATGACCTCCCTGTCCCATGGCACGGCCAGGGCACCCTCCTGAGCCCTCTCTAGGCCCAGATGGGCGGGGGACTCACCCCGGCCATCCCCAGCCAGGCGTGGGTCAGTGTGGGGAACAGAGCTCCCCGTGTGGCCCTGCCATGCTCCTGCTGCTGGAGGTGCTTGGAGCTGGCAGCCAGGGCACAGAGCTCCCTGGGCATGGGGGAACTCCAGCTCCCCTGCAGTGCCTCCCTCTGGGTCCCATCCCGGGGCTCTGCTCCGGGGGGCCCCGCTGAGGTTCTGCTTTCCCCCGCAGCTCCCACGCTGCCTTGGCAGGTCCTGCTCCCGCTGCTTCTCCTCCGCATTCCCGGCCGTGACACGGGAGCGGCTCAGCGCTGCGGGAGCAGAGCAGCTGAACTCCAGAGATCGTTCTCCTCGTATCTTTTTGGAGCGGACTTTGGGAAAGGAGCCGTCCCACAGCACAGGGCAGCCCTTCTTGGGAAAGGCTCCATCTCTCGTTGCTGCTGTGCGGCGCTGGAAGCACTTCCCGAGGCAGCCGAGCCCCTGGCGGCACAGGCAGCACAGCAGCTCCCGTCCCACCCCACACCCGCGCTGTGCAAAAGGCTCGCGGGAAAGGGAAAGGAGCCGCTGCAGGCACGGGGAGATTCCTGTGCCTGGATCACTCTCAGCCTCCCCTCCCATCAGCCAGGCAGCAGCTGTGAGCTGGGATCCGCTCAGCCCCGTTTGTGGCACTGAGCAGTTCTCAGCTGTCGGAGCCCAGGCTGTGCCTGGCCCTGAGCCGCTCCCAGCACAGGGGACAGCGAGGGACCCAGGCAGGAACACAGCACAGACATCACTCAGTGCCTTTTCCCAAAGTTCTGCAAAACTGTTCTTAATTACTGCCAGACACAGACCAGTAACTTATTCCAGAGCTGCACCACTGCTGGAGCTACGGACTCCCTAAAGTAAGTATTGGCCTACATGGAAAATGGACCCTGAACAGCCTTTCCCAGTGCTGGCAGCACCTTCCCAGCGGTGGGAGGGCAGCAGTCACTCCTCCCACCTCTGCCTTCCTGGCAGGGTTTCCAGGGACCGTTCTCAGCATGCCACACATCACCTGATTTCACTGTTCCTTCCCCAGCTCAATAATTCAGCTTACAAAGGAGCAGCTAAGAACAGCACATTAATAAATAAAGTACATCTATGAAAAATGTATTTAAACTGTGACAGGGACAATACTTCTTCAATGAATTAAAGGCCAAGCCTGATCAATGATTTGGGATCGTGGAGGCTCCATGAACCCAGCAGAGAGGAAAGGGCATGGGAGCATCCTCCTGGCCTGGGCTGGCCCTGCTGCAGGAACAGCTGCCACAGAGGATGGCTCATGAACTGTTTCACTTAAGGACATTTCCCTCCAGCACCTGAAATACCCAACTCGCTCTGGCACTGAATTCCTTCTCTTTTTCTGTACTTTTATCCAGGGGCTGGCTTTGGCAGGAGCAGCAGCAGCAGCAGAAGGGAATTCAGGACAGAAGTCACCTGCAATGGAGCTCTGTGAAGATCGTTCTCAGATGCAGAGCCACTGCTGCTGCCATTGGCAGGCCCAGGCACAGAGCAAAGCCCAGCGGCTGCACACCTACACCACACCCAGCTGGCTGGCACAGGCAGCTCCTGGGAGCAGCAGGCTCTGTGGACACGCAGGTCCTTAGCCAAATGTTCCTCAGAACTTGCAGGGAAGCACCTGGCCACAGGGTCCCGGGCCACCTCAGCCTGCCAGTACCTGCCTGTGACAAACCTCACACAACAGGGCCTGGACCCACCCACTGTCACTCTGTGTCACTTGTTTGTACACCCGTGGGATATCTGTGCTCACACACTCAGCCAGGTGCCAGGCCACAGGCAGCACTGTGTCCCCATCCAGCCTGGAACCAGCCACAGGAGCCCCCAGCCCCACCACGTCCCCTGCTGAAGCCCAGAGCCTGTGTTGTAAGGCTAAGCACAGGCACAAAGTGCCAGAGGGTGAAGTCCCACTGCTACTGCAGTCACAGGACTTGAGGCACCTCGTGAGAGCAGCAGTGACACTCTCAGAAGAGCCCAACCTGAACCTGACACCAGAGCCCTTTGTGCCTGTGAATGAAGCACAAGTTGCAGAAAGCTACAGCTGCCTGGCTGTTCCCTCTGCAGCTCTCACAGGCAGCACAGGGCTTCTGCTCTCCATCAAAGGCCAGGATACCAGGAACTCCACGCTGGACACTTTTCTGCTTTTATTTTAAAAAAATCCAGAATGGATCCAGTAACAGTTTTATTATCAAGGAAATTGTTTTACCATAAGCAGAGAACAGACACAGGATGGAGCAGAAGGCTCAGACAAGCAAAGTATTGAACTTCCACACTGCCTCTTTTGTAAGAAATAGCATTACAGCTGAGTTTGAAGTAGCCCCTTTCCTTCAGAACAAGGGCACCAGCCTAGCTCAGGGCTAAATGGTCTCTAGCAACATCACCACCCTTGCCCCTGCTGCTCACAGGCCTCCGCCTGCTCCCAGGTACTCAGATCCACAAGGAGGGGCCACGCAGGCCTTACTGTCCTCCCTGCTCCAGCACAGCTTCCATCTCCACCCTCCAATTTAGTGACATGGTTTCCAAGCTTGGATCTCGGATTTACTACACCATTGTGTCAAGTATTAAATGATCAGCCAGTCCCCACGTGCTCAGGGGAACACGCAGGGCCAAACTCGTAACTTTGTCTGGCATGAATTAACTTTCATCAAGTGACAATTTATCTAGCAGACACATCACTAAGTTTATACATTAAAGAATTTTATATATAGAATACTGCAAAAACACAGTAAGTCTGAATTCTGCCCCTTGCTGCTCAGGAAGGACCGTTCTCTCCCAAGCATCAAGAAAATCGACCTCTTCATCATTCTCTAGTCAAGGCAAGACAGAGACTCCTTATTGCTTCTCTTCCTTCTGATCTCCTGGACTTCCAGAACCCTCTCTCTCCGAGGCCATCTGTGAACAAATGGGGTTATTACTTGTGGTAACAACAAACTGCTTCTCCTGGACATTTTCTCCTGGCTGGCTGCTCTGGTCAGCTCCAGCCCCGAGAACCTCCTTCAGTGCAACGAGCAATGTCCACTGGAGAAGGGAAATCTTCATCTCTGCCTGAGCTCTGAGAGGGAGGAAACAATCTTCCCGTTATTCCCTTTCCCAGGGGATGTCACAGGCTTACACTGCAGCACTGAAGGTTGGTTTGACAGCAGGAAAGCAGCTTTCCCCAGTAAGGACAGCTCAGCACCAGCAAGGTCACCTGGGCAGTGTGCCACTGCCATCCTGGGAGAGCTCCCTGCACAGGTAAACACACCCTGGCCAGGTTCCAGCAGCTGGGAGGGCCTTCCACTGGGAAGGGGGTGGAGAAGAAAATCCCAATGGCGTTCTACTGTGGCTTTAGGCAGACTGAACAGGAATCACGTTTTACAATCACCCTTAAGTAAGTCCAGGAGTTACTTTACTCCTTCAGGCACTCCATGCACTGAGGGGAAAGCCCTCTCTGTGCTCTTCTGGGCGCTCCTTATTAGGAGCTTCCCCTTTTCCATGGAATGCTGTACAGTAACAGAACACCCAGCCTGGAGGCATAGCGAGGATTTCAGGCCTCCACCTCTCCCTGACCTTCCACAGCTGCCCCTTCAGCCAGTGCCACTCAGAGGCAGCTGCCCAGAGCCTCAGCACCACCTCCCAGCCCAGCTCTCACCAGGAGTTCCGTGTCCTGACTCCCTCCCAGCCCAGCTCTCACCAGGAGTTCCGTGTCCTGACTCCCTCCCAGCCCAGCTCTCACCCAGGAGTTCCGTGTCCTGACTCCCCCTCCCCATCCGAGGGCTCTGGAAGTGCACTGACCATGGACCTACCTTCTTGTATGCCATTTCAAAGAGTTTCAGGGAGGCCTGCTGCAGGCTGGTTGCTGCCTGCCTGATGTTCTCTCCTGTTTCACTATCTTTACGAGCCAGAAGTTCTCTCATTTTAGCGATTTCTTCCTTCAATTTGTTGCACTGCAAAAAAGACACAAAACCCCAAGGTGAAATGCTGCACGTGGTTCACTGAGAATCTCCATCCTGTCATTTCACCACCTACTGGCCACAGCAAAACTACCTTTTCGTGCCAGCAGCCATGAAGTTAAGCCTCAAAGTGAGCCTGCAGGGCCTAGGACTGTGCCCAGTTCCCAGTGGGCACCTGTCCACTTCACTAACAGTGTCCCAGTTGGCATTAATGGGGCCCTGTGTGCTGTCTGGGCAGAGGCGCCAAGGACAGAGCCCCGCAGGGCCTGACAGCTGGCCAAGGCCGTGCTCCGTGCCTGGCACAGCTCACCTGGCACCGCCATGCCAGGGGCAGGGAAGGGAACAGCAAGCTGGTTTGCATGGATATTTCAGGCCTGTCAGGGAGCCAGCGAGCAGGGCTGCTCCTGCCCTGGTTAATCCCTGCGCTGCCCGTGGGAGCAGGAGCCCGGAGCCATCTGTCAGTCCCTCACGCAGGCTGGCACTGCCTCCTCCCCTGGCAGGCTGCTGGACAGGCAGCAGGGCCCCACCTCCCCAGGGAAGCCATAGGGAACAGTCCCTGCAGGGAACGGGGATTTAGGCTCCGTGCTCCTGTGAGAGCAAACTCCAGTGATTTTAATTCCAAACAAAGAGCCAGCCAGTACCAAGGAATCACAGAACGCTTTGGGTGGGAAGGGACCTTAAAGATCCTCTCATTCCACCCCCTGCCATGGCCACTCCACCAAGTTGCTCCAAGCCCAATCCAACCTGGCCGTGGACACTTCCAGGGATGGGGCAGCCACAGCTTCTCTGGACCCTCAAAAGGAAGAATTTCTTCCTAATATCCCACCTAAGCCTGCCCTCTGTCAGTTTAACACCACTGCCCCTTGTCCTGTCCCCATCTGCTGGCAGAGAAACAGCCGTTAACTGACCAGAAGCTGCTACCAACGAACCATAATCGTGTTCCCTCAGACACCTCAGAGCCCCCAGGAGCCCTTTAAATCTGCTTCCCAGAGTTGTTAAATTGGTAATTGGGCACACTCTTCTAAACTTGGCTTTTGAAATTCCCAATGCACTGCCTCAGAGTGGTGTGAAAAGCACTTTTGGATATTAAATATCCGTTTCATTTCAAAGAGAGAAAAATTGGAGTTAAGTGGACACTGATTTTTATTGCCCCCAAGTTCCTGGGTGCTGTGCATGCACTGCCAGGAGAGCACAGCAGCTCTGCCCCTGTCCCTGTGCTAACCACAGCAGGCACTGTCCACAATCTCCAGCCTGGAGCAAACCCCTCCTGAGGAGGCAGCCACAGCAGAGCCCTTATCACAGCACTGCAAGGCCACGCCAAGGACACAGCTCTTGCAGAAACCTCTCATCAGCAGCCTCCCAGGCACTCAGATCCTCAGTGACACCGACCCTGCACTTTGAAATGGGTTATCTGCCATCACCCAAACCCTGCTCCTCTAAGGATGTCTGTCCATCCTCCCTCAGCCACACTCATCCCTCTCATTGAGGGCCACACCCAGAGGTGCAGGGCTGTGCCACCTTCACCCAGCACAGAAACATGGCCAGAGCTGGTGCCACTGGCCAGAGCCAGCTGGGAGTTAAGTGCGCTGTGAGCAATGATTTCGTAAGGGATTTAGCTTTAGCACTCCAGATCAGGAACAACCTACCTCATCGGCTGGCAGCTGATCCTTGAACTCTTCCATCTTGGACTCCGTGTCGTGGATGATGCCCTCGGCCATGTTCACGGCCTCCACACGTTCCTGGGGGAGAGAGCTCGTGAGGGCTGCTGCCCCTGGTGACACAAGTGGTGACATTTCATGCCCAAACTGCCAAGCTCTGCCCAAGTTCCCACCCGGGGTCCTTCTCCATGGCAGCAGGGCAAGAAGAAATGCAAGCGAACCATTTCTAGGTGCACTGTGGCCACCTGAGAGGAGTCAGTGCCAGCCAGCCCTCGTGCCTCCACACTCACATGCACTCCCCTGGACTGCAAGGGACCAGTGCAGCACCACTGCTGGCACACGGCAAAGGACAGAGACCTCGGGGACAGCACAGCACACTCTGCTCCTTGGGAAAGCACCAGAGCTTTTGGAGAACACCCTTAAGCTTCTTCAGCAATAGGGGCACTAGAGACAGCTCAAATGCTGGGTGGAACTCGTGTTCCCTTATTACAGAAACTCCCATTTACGCATTCCTGATACTTTCATGTCAGTAAAACCAGGATCAGAAAAGTCTAATGAGGCAATTTTGAAAACTACAGTTATATAAGTCAAGTCAAGAGAAGCATTAGTTAAAATAACCTCACCACCTTACTCACAGTTCACTGGACACGGTTGAGTCCCACTTCAGGACTACAACAGAGAGGAACTTATCCAGCAATTTAAGATACAAAGTAAGGCAGCAGGACAGTTTTCAGTGCAGCCTCTTTAAATGCCAGACCTCCCCCTACGCTCCATGGCAATGATGAGGTTATTGAAACAGTGGGACTTTCACAGCAAGGTCTTTGAAGGCTCTCCAGCTAACCTACAAATGCCCATCAGCCACTGCTTTGTGGCTTTAGAGGTTCTGAGGCAAGGCAGTGCTGCTTCCTGGGAATTTATTCCATGCCTTCTCCCCTTCAGTCCTCTTCTGACCCCTTCCCTACTGGGGGCAAGATGAACAGCACTGCCTGGACACCTGAGACAGGCTCCTACAGACTGAAGGACACAACGTGGATCAATTCCATGGGCCAGTTTCAGCAATCACTAAACATATGCTGCTGCCACATCCCAGAGTCAGCCTTTGCTGTGGCTGCTTAAAAATCAATGCTCTATATTTAGTTGCATAATTCATTAGTCCTACCCTCATTAAACCAGTTAGTTCCAACCATTAATCCTGTGTGTATCACAGCTTCAGTCACTCCCCCATGGCAGGTGCCAGCCTTGCCTTGACAAGGCCAGTGGGGGTTTCCATCACCTCCTCCTGGCCTCACAGGCACTGAGGCTGGCACCACTCACACGGACACAGCATTCCAGGTGCCACACTGAGACCCGGCCCATGTGGGAAGCAACTTCCCACTCAGGAAGGAAGAGGCTGAGGTGCTGCTTTGCCTGGCAGGTTCTATAAATTAAGCTTTAGAATAAGCTCAGAAAGAGTAGCTTAACTATCCCACACTGCTCCATTTAACCAGAGCATGGCTGTGAGCACCCAGGCTGGCTGCAAATGCACAGCCAAAGGGGACAGTGGAGAGCAGTGATGACAAAACCCCTCAGCAGAGCTGCAAAGCTGTTTGCCACGAGCAGCAGGCAGGTGGGTTTGCTCCCTGCTACCTCCATGTCCCAGGAATTCCTCAGGGAGCAGTAAAGTGCAGCCACACAGGGCAAGGTACCCACCCCAACCCCAGGACCCAAACGCCTCTGCAAACACCTTCCTGCAGCCCTGCAGTGCCAACTGAATGTAAGGAAAGGAGCAGATCCTTGGGTAAGAGCTCACAGAGCAGAGCCCAGAGCCCCCCGGGGTGGGCACAGCTAAAAGCACAGAGTGGTGGAAGCAGCAGGTCCTCTGCTCCCTAAAGACCCCACAACCCCGTTACCTTTCTCCGCCTGTCCTCCTCTGCGTACTTCTCTGCGTTCTTCACCATGTTCTCAATTTCATCTTTGCTGAGGCCGCCAGAGGACTGGATAACAACTGCAGCACAGAAGAACATCAATAAAGGATCTGCTCTCACCTTTGAGAGGAGGATTATTCCCCAGCCTAACAGCAGCAGCCTCGCTCAGAGGCTCTGCCCCTGGGGAGGCCCCGTGGGCAGGACAAAGACAGCCACTCTTCAAAGAGCCACTGATGCTGCTGGCAAGGTAAAAGCCTTATCTCCTGGATCTACAACTCCCCAGCTCTGCCACACACTTCCTGCTGGTCTGCAAGTCACTGTGGCCAGTCTTCAGTTAATCCTCCTGGAAAGGGAGGGTGCACCAAAGGCTTCAAACCCAAGGAGCATCCCAGATTAAAACCACAGAACTAAAACAAAAAATCAAAACTAAAACCCCTCAAACAAACAAACCCTCCAGCAAAAACCCAACCAACAAAAAAATGCAAAGAGAAGGAATGGTTTCATCAAAGATTCCTTTCCCTATTGGAAACCAGCCCAGGCTGGTGGCAGCTCCTCACATTGCCCTTAATAAGGAAATGCAGCTCGATTCTATGGGCAGGCTCTTACACATCCCCTCCTTGGTCTTCCCTCTATTAGTGTCAAAAAGCAAAGTCTAGACTCAGGCTTTACTGCAGGGATTAGTGTAATGTCACTGCAACAGGACCAACACCCAGGACATCACAATGCCCATAAAAGTGCATGCTACAACCACCACTTAAAGGAAGTTTTCTGTGGAATATCTGTCAGTGGTACAAAACCCTGAATAAAGACACACGCACACACAGAGGTGTTCTTTGGATACAGATGTGGGATGAGCAATTCAGCTTTGTAATTAGGACCACATCTACATACAGGTAGGCAGCTAAAAGTAATTCTGGTTGCCTGTTACCAGGAGCCTTTTACTCAGCAGTAGAAAGCTGCCACACATCCAAGATCTCCAAGGAAATCAAAGCAACGAGCAGGGTGGTTCTGGTACCAAACTGCTGCCAAAAAGCCGAGCACTGTGATGAAAAGCAGCACACACCTTCGAGTTGTGCATAGTTAATACTTCTGCTAACTGGAGCATTTCATTGCTCAAGGCTTCTCTCCAAGAAACAGCTGAAGGGCAGTATAGAGGCTTCCAGTTATAAGGGAGAAGAGAGATCTATTTTCTACCAGGGGAATCTGTAAATGCTTCAAATTAATCTCCTGAACCCACCACAGAGCTTTAGAAACCATCAACTGTGTCATTAATTACCCCAGCACATGGGGCCCAACATTTCACTGCACACAGAGCAGAACACACTGACAGCTTGAAGTCCCTGAGCCTCCTGCCAGCTGGAGACACTTCCAGCCTAAGTGGATGGAAATGAACAAGGTGGTTACAGGGAAAACCTGCTGCTTCAAAATATCCCAATCTCCAGACCTTTATAATGGAGTAATTACGAACAAACAGGGTCTTGGCACAGGGCTGGTCTGCTCAGCTGTACACGGCACACCCTGGAGTCAGAGACCTTCCTGATTTGACTTCTCCCTCAAAAGCTGGCACCTTCATGCAGCCAGGCTCACAGACAGCAATCCCTGTGTGTTCCCAAGGAACAGCACTCCCAGCAGCACAGCTCAAGGACAATTCATACAAGGTGCTGCATTCCCAAACCCCAATTTCTGTCCTTCCAGGGTAACACAGGGCACACCTCGGTGACACATGACAGCCCTGTGAAGCAGCAGCACAGCCCACCAACACCAGTGACCCCCAGTGAGCCAACCTGTGTGCCCAACACCTGGGCACTGGGACACAGCTGATCCATGCAGGAGACCCAGGAAACAGCTGCACTCTGCTCACATGCTGCTGCAATTATTCCAGACCAAGGCAGGACTGCCACACAGGGCAAAACCACTTGGAATGCAGTGAAACCCTGCCACTGAGGGCTGCCGTGACCAGGCACAGGCAGGTGTTCATTTCTGCCTAACACGCAAGGAGAGCATCCACTGGCAGCAGCCTCTGTCAGGAGGTTGCTGGAGAGGGCAGAGGCTGTGAGCTTACAGAAGCTTTACTGCCTTAGAACAAACCCACAGCTCAGCTCTCACTTCTCCCTTTGCCCACCTCATTTTGCCCTCCTTTCCAGGGCAGACATTTGGGCTCAGATGACTTGATCTGCATCTGTGCTGCACTGGCAACAGACTGAAGAGTCAGGGTGACCCAAGCATGGAGCCACACACTCCATCCCCAGCCCGGACTGTGGGACGCCATGCAGGCAGCACTCCATTCCCCCCGGGGTCACTGGGTGTCACCCTCAGCTCCCTGCTCCCCTCCCTGTCCCCCCAGGCCCAGAGCACTCACTCTGCTGCTCCCGCCCGGTGCCCTTGTCCTTGGCTGACACGTGCACGATGCCGTTGGCGTCGATGTCGAAGGTGACCTCGATCTGGGGCACTCCCCGCGGCGCCGGAGGGATCCCGACCTGAGGAACGACAAGGGGTGGCCATCAGCTCCCACAGGGACAGAGCTCAGGGGACGAGGGCTGGGCACATCACCCTGGGGATCTGATACTGAATGAACCACCAGCCAACCCTCAGAGCTGAGTCCTCTAAGTACCTGCTGGCCCCATTTGTGCATTGGTATCCTGACAGATTTGATACAGGTTTCTGCCCTGCACAAGTGCACAGAAACCACAAGAACCCCCAGGTTTGGTTCCAAGCTGGTACAGGTTCTGTTTTATTGCTACACAAGCGCCTCTTCCACAGCTGTGGCAGGATGCTCTATTTCCTCAGTTCTGGACACAGACTTCACTGGCCACCTCTGAGGAACCATTTTAAGACAGTGAGAGGCAGCACAGCTTCCTCCAAAAGTACAAAAGAAAGGCAAAGCCCTTCCTTTCTACAGGGCTCTTCCTAGGAAGTTCAGACAAACTCAAACAGTTTAACAGTGCCAAACGCTGCCAGCACTGACCAAACCCATTCTGCTCAGGTTGGGTTGGGCAGCCCTCCTCTGCTCCCAGCAATCCTGGAGCACATGTCTTCCCCAGGGAGCAGGGCTTGGTGCTCAGTTCACGAAGTCTCCACACAATTCTTCAGAATGATGTGTTGACAGTTTAACATCACGGCACACACCCTGCAATCCCAACCAGGGCACAAACACCCTGGGGTACCCTGGCTCACACTGACTCCACTCCCAGGGGGTCACTGGGCTGGAACGGGCTCCCCTGGGGACTGTATCTATCCTGGAGCCTGCTCCAGGTCCCATCTTGGCAGAGGAAAGCCCAGCATTGGGTTGTCTGCTGGTACTGGTACTGCACAGGCTTTTCCATACCCAGAGAGCCCTCCCTGGTGACCAGGCCCTAAAGCTGCAGCAGCCCCAGTGCCACATGAGACTGCTCAGAAACTCTGAGCTCCATCTTCAATGCCAGTTGGTCCCCTGCCACAGAAAGGCTGCCCCAAGGCCAGGCTGTGCCTCTGGAGGCTGCTTTTGTACTACAAATGGGGTCAAATGTCTTCTGTGAGATGACTCCCCCTCAACACTGCCTTCGGGGGGCAGCTGAAATGGAGAAGGCTCTGAATGTCTCCAAGAAGGTCAAGTCTAAGGTCATGAATAGAGAAGGCAACGCACCAACGTGAACTGGCCAAGCAGTTTGTTGTCACTGGCCATCTCTCTCTCTCCCTGGCACACTTTGATCTCCACTTGTGTTTGCCCATCAGCAGCTGTGGAAAACACCTATGGAAAAGGAACAGGAAGTTACTGTACAGCTAACTGGAACACACAAACATCTGCAGTTACAAGCTGACTGAACAAGGAATAAAAGGAAGCTACTTGCAAGGGAAAATCATGAAATGCTTGTTGTTCTCATGCTCCTCTGACAAAACTCCAAGGCATCAAGGCTAGCAAGAGCCAAGCTCAGTTATCTTGTCCTGTAGGCACCTGGGGACACAAAAACTGCCCATCCATGGCAGCAGCAGGTGCCAGGGCAGCCACCACCCCCCCAGAACATCTCCCCTGAAGCAGCAGGCTCCAGCCCATGCCCCAGGCAGCTCAGGTGTTATCAGAGAGCACGCAGCAGCAGGCACAGACAAAGCCAAGGGAAGGAAAGGATCACACCCAAGTCACCAGGACATTACAATGCAGAAAAAAGATAACCCCTTCCGAGGCACACAGCCAGGCAAGGCGCTCTCCATGGGCGTGGTGCTCAGAACCCGGAAAGTCTCCACACAATTCTTCTTCAGAATGATGTGTTGACAGTTGACATCATGGCACACGCACTGCAACAACCCTGACCAGGCCACGAACATCCTGGCACATCTTGGCACCCATTAACTCAACTGCCCTCCCCTCTCGGGCACACCAACGATCAGAGATACTCAGTGGCTGACATTAAACCTGATTTCTCCATTACTTCTCTTGCCATCTACTGGGATGCTTTGGGTGGTCTTTCCTGAGCTGTCTGAGAGCACCAGCAAAGTCCCACCCACCCAGAGTCAGCTCTTACCTGGCTCTTCTTGGTGGGGATGGTGGTGTTCCTGTTGATGAGCTTTGTGAAGACACCTCCCAGGGTCTCAATGCCCAGGGAGAGGGGAGTTACATCGAGCAGCAGCACATCTGTCACATCACCAGCCAGCACCCCGCCCTGGATAGCTGCTCCGATAGCCACGGCCTCGTCAGGGTTGACTGCTTTGCTTGGGGCACGGCCAAACAAGTCCTGCACAGTCTGCTGCACCTGAATGAGACACAGCACAGCTCAGCCATGGGGGAAGCACCACGGCCACACAACAGCCCTGGCTCAGCTTCGTGTCCTTATGCTGCTGCTGCCGCCATAGCAGCCTGAGACAGAAACGCTGAGCCTCAGGTCTGTGCCTCTCCCTCACAGCACTGAGTGCCCTCCCTCCAGCCCAGACAGCCCCTTCTCCAGAGGCTCTGTCTGCCAGCTGCAAGGCAGCCTCCATCAGAGCCTTCACACAGCCCAGCCACATTCCAAAGGGATCATTCCAGCCTTATCTAGGAGTCAAGGACTGCTCCCTGGGAACCGTGCAAGCCCATACTGAGCAGGACACAGCTGCCAAGGACAGTACAGCTGTGGAGGAACAGGGCTAAGGTAAAAAGTCCAGCAGCACAGTTCATGGTGTTTGTGTGCAGTAAGGGGGGAAAGAAAAAGGAATTGTATGAAGAACAGTATTTTCCAACTCTTTATTTCGTGGGCTGTTCCAGCAGAGCAGACGTGCAGTGTCAGCACTCTGAGCTCTGCTGTCAGCTCTGCACTGCTCGGCCCATTCCCAAGGACTGTGCTCATGATCCCAACAGATTTCCTGCTGAAGCATCCAGGCAGGAATGCACTGAGGGTCTGCCCCAGAGCACAGCTCAGAACTGCCCTCCTCTGCCCTGCAGGGAAAGGCTGTGGGGCTGCTGCTCCTCTCTGAGCACAGGTGTTGGGCACACCAGCACAGGAGAGTGGGATGTGCCTGGAGAATTGCTGGAAGCAAACATCCAACTGTGCACCACAGCCAGGAGACACCTGCCCAGAGTGCTCATTACAGAGGAGGACTCTATGCGTGAGCATGTAATTAAATGCAACTCTTTCTCTCTGGAGGTGTATTTTACAGTACAAAACAATACTTGTAACCACCCACGGGCCATCTCCCAGAGTGCTGGCCACGGGAATGCTCCAGAGAAGCCACATTCCCTCCCAGCAGGGCGAAGAGAGCAGAACAAGGTACCCTAGAGGTTTGGGCTGTGTCCAACACACTGGCACTAATTTCAGAGGCAGAGCTGTAACTACAGGCACTCAGGAAAGCATTCTGCCAGCTCAGAGCCACACATGCTGGGGGTTATGAGGGGAAGAAGGAAAAATAAAAATCAATATTTAAGTCCTGTCTTCCACCCCTAAAGGATACATAACGTCTCAGGAAAAGGCTTTGTTTGTCACCACTTTATACACAGGTAATCACACCTTTTTTCCTTTATCTAGCTGGAACAACAAGGACTTTGGGAATATATAGCAGAGTTACTCCACTTGAGCTTTGGCCGGAGCAGGAGCTTCTGTTTATCTTGCTGCTCTGGCTCCCCTGCCTGGGTGACCTTCTGCTCACACCAGTATCACCTCCAGCCACCAGGCTCCCTAATACAGGGAGGAAAAACCCTCCCACCAAACCCCAAATCAACCCCAAGCAGGACCATGTACACACCTAGTGTCCTACAGAGGACCTACAAAGTAACAAATAGTCCGAGCCTGACTGATCCCTCTGGAGTGACATTTTGGTGCTCTCTGTAGGAAAGGACAGGCTGTACCCTTGGAGAGAGCAGTGTACATCCATGCGCAGCTCTGGGATGGGGGAGAAGGGCAGGCATGGCTGGACAGGAGCAGTAAATCACCTACAGACAGCACCTTATCTGCAAGACTGTGCATGTCAGCACAGCAGGCTTTAGAGCTACCTGCTGCTGCTTATCTCCACAGAATGTAAGGGCCAGGCTTTAGATAAGGAGCGTCTGGAAGAGCCAGGTAAACGGGGCTGCCAACAGCAGCTCTGAATACAGAACACCTCTGAATATCCACAACCAGCAGGTACCAGAGTGCTTCTACTCCTGCAGGTTCTTCACAGCCCTAAGTGCTGGAAATCCCTCAGAAGGCACAGATCACTGAGAAATGGCTGTCACTGAGTCCACAACAAGAGGAAATGCCCTGTACTTCTCAGCAATGCTGCTGTGTCCAGTGCACACCAGAAAGTCAGGCTGCAGCTGGACTTTCACCTCCCAGCACCTCCCACTTGAGTCTGCAAAGTGCAACTCAGCTCCAGCCCCCAGCTCCCAGCTGAGAGGCCCTGGGCAGTGCTCCCATGGGATCCTCAGCACCGAGCCTGCTCTGAGCACTCCCAGCCCTGCTGTTCCGACCCCCCGGACAGCAGGCACAGGGCAGCTGTGCCAGCCCTGCCCAAACAGGCACTGAGCTCATACCTTTGGCATTCTGGTCATGCCACCGACCAGGATGACTTCCCCAATGTCGCTCTTGCTGACTTCAGCATCCTGCATGGCTTTCTGGCAGGGGGCCACTGTCCTCTTGATCAGGTCAGCCACGATGCCCTCGAACTGCGCCCGACTCAGCTTCATGTTCAAGTGCTTTGGTCCGGAGGCGTCCATGGTCAGGTAGGGCAGGTTGATGTCAGTCTGTGGCACAGAAACAGGCTCACAGTGAAAACCAGGAATGGCCTTTACATCACCTTACAGGTTCTGCTTGGCCTGTACTGAGGCATCTATGTGGCTGTTCACCCTCCAGCCCAGCTTAAGTGGCAGCAGGCACACTTATGTTTGACATTTCAGAGAAAAGACAATGATGTTGTTCCACATCTCATGGTTACAACTGTTAAACCTGAATTTTAATACTTTGTTACTTCAAGGGCTTTCATTGTTGAGAAAAACAATTTCTCATAGCCAGGAGGTAAGAGCAGAAACACTGGAAGCAACAACCTCAATCCTGTTCCTTCAGCACAACCCAGAAGAAAGCCCATCCTCAGAGTTCCAAAGATTCTGCCAACCAACATTCCACACCAGGTAAACTCCTTGAAGGAAGTAACTCATGGCTGTTTTCTAAATGCCAACAGGTCACGTTCAACAGCCAGCCTGCTGCCATTTAACACAAAGTTAATTAGAGCAAGGGATCATAATCCCCACTTCTTATGGCTGTTTGTCACATGCGGGATTTTTAAAGCAAACATTATACTGAAATCATCTGATTCAAGTGCTGAGTCATGCTGACATCAAAAGACACCACAATCCAAAGCAATTAAAACATTACTGCTTTAAGCTCTAGAGATCAAGTTTACACACAAATTAAAGCCACATTCCTGACTAGAGGTGTGCATTCACTTTATAAACAGCATGGTCAAAACTATTAGGGGAAAATGGGGCCAAAAGCAAGTTGTTTTCCTTTCACTGCTAAAGAGTTAAGGAATTCAGTCTTTCCTGGTATGAACAAACTGCATTTGCCAGTTCTTGAGCTCATAAAACAGAGCTTGCTATGTCTCTGGCAGAACTATGCAGCCATTGTGACTGCCCTCAACTCCTTGCTATGAGCTCCCCACTGGCCAGCAAAAAGACCACCATCAGATAAAATTAAAGATGCTTATTCAGAACCTAGAACTTGGCAGAGTCCCCATTTCAATTACTATATAATTGACCTTAATTTCACTTAGCCAGGACTATTACACTCCCAACTTGCTTCTTCTCCAGTTCCTTATTCAGTAATGAATAAAAGACACGCTTGACTGCATTAATATACAAAGCTGATGGAAAAAAGGAAGGGGGGTGTCTGTTGCCCATTGTCCAGACAACTCGCCTATAGGCAAGTAAGTCAAGATTCTTTATAGGAATCACTACACAAATTAGCTGTTTCAGTGGAAGGAGTAGCACCAAGGTTTTGGAACTGCTTGCACAGAGCTGTGAGTGGTTCCAGTAACCCAGCAGCACTGGCTGCAGCTGAATTCCCTGATGCCCATCACACTTCTGAAGTACAGAACAGGTTGGGAATAAGGTCACATTCCCTGCAAGATCAGAAGATGTGGTGCCAGAAAAAGGGCAAAACTCAGCACCCAACAACTCAGGTTCCACGAGCTCCCTGTGCTCTGAAAGCCCACCCTGCTGAGTGATTTGCTGTGCCAGTGATGCCACTGGGTCACACAGAAGAAAAAACAATGTCAGAAAGCTTTGCAAACAAACCCAGTGCAGAACTCAGTGTCTCCCAGTGTTGTACTGGGTGCTTTGGATCCAGGCACGTACCTGCACAGATGACGAAAGCTCACACTTGGCTTTCTCTGATGCTTCTCTCACCCTCTGAAGGGCCATGTTGTCTTTAGTCAGGTCAACACCCGTCTGAGTGACAAAAACAGGGTTAACAGACTCTCAGCACCTGCTCAGGAGTCACTTCACAGCAGTTCACCTTCTCAGAGCTCTTGACTGTAAAGCTATTTCTAGAGCAGACTGCTCCGTGCACTGTGCTGCTCTCTCCCTGCTGGCAGAGGGAGTTAGCATTTCCAGTCTGCCAGCCCCCTCTGCTCTGCAAGTGATCATCCAGTGAGTTACAGACTGCAGCTTGGAAAGGCTGCTGCATCACAGAATGAAAAGACAGGACTGAATTAGCAGAGTTGGAATTATGTTGCAGTGTCCTCATGGCAGCCCGTTTGCATCTGTCCTGTCACATTCAATTGGCCACAGGGTTTACTTTTACAAGTAAGCAGACTGTGTATGGGATAGTCCTGCTACACAAGAGAGAAAAAAGGCAGAAGGTCTGCTACTCTGTGTCTTCCAGGAGAGGGATATTCCACTTCAAGAAAACAAGTGTAAGAAGTGGAAGCCAGACTAAAGAGTGTCTGATCCTCTTAAATTCCAACTGTGCCAGAGGTGACAAATCAAGTCCTAATAATTTAAGAGAATTCCCATTCTTCTACAGAAGTGAGGTTGAAAAGCAGTGTAACACAAGACTGTGTTCTCAAGAGACACCTTACCTCTCTCTTGAACTCTTTCACAATATACTGTAGCAAAGCCTGGTCAAAATCTTCTCCACCCAAGAAAGTGTCACCATTGGTGGACTTCACCTCAAAGACTCCTTTCTGGATTTCCAACACAGAGATATCAAAAGTGCCACCACCCAGGTCGTAGACTGCGATGCTGCAGGGAGAGAGGCAGGACAACGTGACTTTCTGACAAAGCTGAATGGCTCAGAACTCCCTCTCCTCAAGAGATGGTGTGCAGAACTCACTCTGCTGCCCACAGAAGTTAAAAGCCTCTCTAAACACAGCAGTGAACAATCTCCAAGTGTCCATATCCCTTGAGCAGCCAGAGTCCACGTGGGAGCCCCTGGAAGATGTGCTGCACAAAGCCTGACCGTGCCCACTGCATCAGAGAGGGCAGCTCCTGCCCCTCCAAAACCAGACACACTCATATCCAATGACAAGAGCAGAGACACCAGAACTATTACGGGTTTTTTTCAAAATGTGGGGCTTTCCCAGCATTATCATCTACCTCAGAAATACAGAATATCTAACAAAAAGCCTGCACTTCTGTAACCACCTTTGACAGTGACAGAGGGCTGAATGCAGGCAGGGAAGCTGCAAGCCACGGACAGCTGGCACACCCCATCAGCACCTCTGGTGACAGCCTGTCACCCAGATCTCCTTAGCCAGACCCACCACTGCCACCAGTGGGAAAGGTAATTAAATTGACACTCAGGTTTGGTAATTAAGTTGTGGCTGCAAGTTATGAACTCTCTTTCTCTAACAAGGTTGGTTGGCACAGAACAGAGGTGACATTACAGAGCTCTCACTCACAGCTCTGAGTCCACCTTGGCAGAACTCCAAGCAGTGCTCTAAAGCCCAGCAAGCAGAAGAGGCAAATCCCAGCAGGCTTATCTCAGAGGGCTGCTGTTATGCACAGGCACTTACACTTTGTCTTCAGACTTGTCCAGCCCATAGGCAAGTGCAGCTGCTGTTGGTTCGTTAATCACCCTCAGGACATTCAAGCCAGCAATCTGCCCAGCGTCTTTGGTAGCCTGAGGAGGAAAGAGGGGAGTGTTGACTGCTGACAGAAACTGAATCCAATTTGTAAGCCCCAAGATCTCCCAGCTTGATGAGTACCTGTCTCTGAGAATCGTTGAAGTAAGCAGGGACTGTGATCACGGCATTCTTTGCTGCGTGTCCCAGGTAATTTTCTGGAAAAAAAGGAGACAAAACAGAAAGTTATCCTTGTAAGAACACCAGGTTATCATTCACAGAATCACAGAATGGTGGGAAGGGACCTTAAAGCTCATCTCACTCCATCCCTGCCATGGCAGGGACACCTTCCACTGTCCCAGGGTGCTCCAAGCCCTGTCCAGCCTGGCCTTGGGCACTGCCAGGGATCCAGGGGCAGCCACAGCTTCTCTGGGCACCTGTGCCAGGGCCTCCCCACCCTGACAGGAAGAACTTTCTCCCACTGCCTGATCTAAACCCACTCCTTCAGTTTGAATCTATTCCTCCCTTTTGTAAATAGTCTCTCTCTATTAGTACCTGGTTTGAAATAATTTTTCTGAATTACTAGAAGACATGCTTGCTGTTTCCAGGGAGGATGCAGAGGGAGCAGTGCAGAATTCCAGTCCTTCCACAAAACATGGAATAGTCTGCAGACTTCTGACAGCACAGCAAAGCGCCTCTGCAATTGCATCAATAACTGGATGCCACTAGTGTGAATTTATCTGAGAGCTTGTCTTTTTAGAGTGTGAGACTGAAGCTGTTCTCCATTTTTTTGCATGTGATGCACTTAGAAGTTACTCATTTTCATCACATTTACAGAACCTGCTGTTGCTAACACTATACACTACAAATAATGTACATATACCAACTTTATAAGTGTTTGAGACAGCAAGTCAGAAGAAGATGTATTACACCCTATTTTAAAGTCTCAAATAAAGCGAAGTCATCAAATGCACGCTGAGACCTGCTAAAAAATACAAATGTGCACGATGCAGTGAGGATGCACAGACAGGACTCGGGCCTATGCACCAGCACAGAGCTTACACACTGCACTGCTCTCTGCTGCTTGCAAAGCCCCAGCTGAAGTCCTGCAGCACCCAGGCCAAAAGGCAATACACCTGCAGGAAGCAGATCCCTGCTTAAGGCACAGGAACATCACCCTCAAAGTAAGTCAGATCTATCATCTCTAGATGCTCACACACCACATACTCGTATTTTACTACTGGGTGGACCTTTAGCAAGTGCCTAGGACCTAATACAGAAAATACAGTAACTTTTGGATGAAGCTTCAGTCCTGCCCTCTTCACACTCACTGGACACACAGCGTTTAATAAATGAGGCTGCAGAAGGCACTACTGGCTGTTCCCTCTCTGTACTATACTCTGTTTCCCCAGAAACCACTTTAGGAACTGAGAAAGAGAAGAACATTTCTCCAGGCCAATGGGCATTTTCCCCTAGCGAAGATTTAAAGTCACACTGTCTAATTAGCTATTAAAACCCAACAATGGGGTCCCTTGAACACTCCCTCTCTCCCTACGTGCCACATATCCAGCAGCTGAGTAGGAACAAAGCCACAAAGCCACTCCAAGCCTGGCTGCCCCAGCCTGTGCTCAGCTGCAGCCAGGGAGGCACAAGGACTGCAGCTTCCTAGGAAACAGAGCTCCCCCTTCTGAGCGAGTGTGAATTCAGTTAAAATCAGGATCACCTCAATCAGCAACCAATTCTGGTACCAGTATCTTTTAAGTAAAGTACTAATATGTGGCCAAGGAACCAAGATTGAGGCAGGCACTGCTCTTGCTTGAGGCTTCCTAGGAGCCTGCCCTGTTCCCTTTCCCCATCCACAGCCCTGCTCTATGAAGGTTTGGTACCAAGAAAGCACCTTTATGGCTGCAGCACTTCCACGTACAAAGCACAGAGACAGCAAAGAGCAGCTGTACCAACCTGCAGTTTCCTTCATCTTCATGAGGACAAAGGCACCGATCTGGCTGGGAGAATAGAGCTTCCCATGAGCCTCCACCCAGGCGTCCCCGTTGGAGGCACGGACAATCTTGAACGGGACGTTCTTACTGAAAACCACAAAAATCCCACTCAGCTTCTGCAGCAGCACAAACATCTTACAATTATCAGTATCACGTGTAAGTTCTAAACAAAGAACACTGAGAACAAAGAACTTGCCAGCAGCAGCCCCAGACCCAGAGTCCCAGAAGTACCAATTACAGAACTGGCTGTTGCCAACACTTACACAATACAAATAATATAGATATACCGACTTTGTGTTTGAGACAAGTCAAAAAAGTATGTATTACGCCCTATTTAAGGTCTCAAAAAAAGAGAATTAAATCAAATGCACGATCAGATGCACAGACAGGACTCATGCCTATGCACCAGCCCTGCAGAGAGCTTACACACTGCATTGTTCTCTGCTGCTTTAATCAGACACATCAAACCAAGACTCATTTAATCACAAGCCTGAGGTATGATCACACAGCTTTGATTGCAAACACCCTCAAGAATTAGAGAAATCTGCACTGCAAGCACCAGCAAGCCTTTTTTCTTCTCCTCTGAAAGCCTTAATGTGATCACCAATGAATGCAGCTGAACACTGCCTGGCCCTCAGACAGAAGCAACCTCAAGAGCTGAGGGCAGAACAACTTCTCCCGGAGCAGGGCTGTGGTTTAACACAGACCAGGTTGTGCTACCCCCGTGGTGTGTGCTGCCCTGGAGCTGGCAGTGGCACTGTCCCCTCACTCACATGTCCTTCTTCACTTCGGAGTCGTCGAAGCGGCGCCCGATGAGGCGCTTGGTGGCGTAGAAGGTGTTGTGGGGGTTGGTGACCGCCTGGCGCTTGGCTGGCATCCCCACCAGGCGCTCGCCCTCGGCCGTGAACGCCACCACCGACGGCGTGGTGCGGGCACCCTCCGAGTTCTCCAGCACCTGGGGGACAAACGAAGCGAGCCATCAACACGCTCACCTCGGGGACACCACGGGGGACACTCCACCTGGAACACTCCTGTTTTACTCACTTTCGCTTGCTTCCCTTCCATAACGGCCACGCAGGAGTTGGTTGTACCCAGGTCAATCCCAATAACGGCACCTTTAATTGCTTCTGAGCTGGAGAGAGCATCAGGGAAAGATAAAATCACCACCGAAGGAAAATAATTACATAGCAAAAGAATGTTCAGCCCTGAAGACAGGACAAAGTGATTTTCCACTCAATGTTAAGTAAATCCAGGCTGTATCCTGACCTAAGGTGTACTCTGATTCTTACCCTGCAATTTAAGCTTGTGCCTCTGTTCTGAGCCAGATCACTTTTAAGTAAACCCTTGCTTGTTAAGGTAAACATATAAAGTATTATTCTTCCCCAGAATATCTTTACTATGTATATATATGTGCGTATTTTCTCAACAACCTTTAAGAGTTTGGTATAAAACAAAGTCATAACTAAGTCTGTGCCTACAGACAGGACTTGTTTTGGGTTACTTTTGATCACAGAATCCCAGAATGGCGTGGGTGGGAAGGGACCTTAAAGCCCATTCAGTGCCACCCCTGCCATGGCAGGGACACCTTCCACTGTCCCAGGGTACTCCAAGCCCTGTCCAACCTGGCCTTGGACACTTCCAGGGATGGAGCAGCCACAGCTTCTCTGGGCAGCCTTGGTGTTCAAACTCCTTTGAAAACATTCATCTGGAGTTAAAACACTAATAAATTGTATTTATTTATCATTGCTTAACATGGGGAGAAGAATCCACAATGATAAATCACTTGGCCCTTGCAAGGTCCTCTGGGCCAGAGCCAAAGCAAACCACCTTTCTGATCCTCAGGAGCAGCAAATTAATTTAATCCTAAAAAACGCGAGTGGTTCTCACACAAGACAAATCTGAACCTCCTCCTCCTCTCTAGGAGCCCCTTCTGAGGCTCAGAGAATCCCTGAACCACAGCTTTGCTTAGGAACAAAGCCACATTCTGGGATGAAGAAGGCACTCTGCAGGCAGAGTGGGACTGTGTTTATCACCAAGAATGTCACCTTCTCTGTGCCCAAGCTGCCATGGGCTCTAGCTCCAGTTCCAGTAACAAAGCAGTGAGCTTGGAACCAGCCAGACCCAGCTTTCCTAACACAAACAGATCTCCCAGTCCATGGCCTGAATCAGCACCAGCCACAAACATCTGAGTAAGACACACAACCAACTGCTCCCTTCTCCCATTATCCTTCAACAAGGAAAATTAGTGACTCAAATGCATGTTTGAAATGAACTTTATCTGCACTGGAATGGATCCAGGCATCACCCATTTCATGTCAGTGTAAAACAATTTGCTCCATCAATGTTGGGATTAATTTTTGGTTGGTTGGTTTTAATCAAACAAATCTCAGCAATCCACATTTTGTGAGCACTGCTGGTGGTTGGAGCAGCAGGGAAAAGCAATTCTCAGTGCTTCCCTGGAGAGAAACGAGAGATAATGAAACAGCCTTAGAAAAGGTGTGTGCAGAGTTTTATTCAGTTCTATTCTGCTGGTTTGGCTCTGTTACTCAATCCCTGGCTCCAAAAATCAGGTCTGGTATCAGGAGGACAGTAAATACAAACACCAAATAGCCCAACATGACCACCCCAAGGAACACTTACGCGTATCTCCTGCTGGATGCTGCTCTGAGAACATTTTGGCTGAGGCCATTCCAAAATGTCTGTAAAACAGAGACATTCTAATGAGAATTTAGTTTAAAACATCTAGAGGTCTTCAAGCCAAGACTTTCAGAGACAGACAACGTGTGAAGTGACACTGTCCTACTACACTGTTTCCTCTTTAAAAACTTAACGTTTAACTCCAAACTAATGAAGAATCTCAGAAAGATTCAGACTGACATAACCCCCCCTCCCCCAATTACTGCACTAATTAATCTGCCATATGATTATTATGATTTCTATGACCAGAACCAATGTATTTCCCTCATACAGAATAATCTACGAACGTGTTACCAGGCAAAAGAGATTTCAGTAAGTCAACACTGAACCTTCAGCATTCCACGAGCAGCAGCAGATAAACATTAACCCCATTTCTCAGAGCTCTGTGCCTGGTCAGCAACAAATGCCCTATTGCATCCCCTGAGGAACCCGCAGCTGAGATTTTGCTGCACAATTCCAGCTCCGCGCCTGGCCACCCCTCTGCACGCACAAAGCAGCATCCTGGAGAGCTCTGGAGCGTTATCCCTTTTTGTGACTAAGAACGCACTTCTAACAGGATACCTTAATACGAACGGGACCGAAACATGAGTATTTTGCTGACATTTAAAGACGTAAGGCCCAGGCACAGTGCATGGGTGGCTCAGGGTGCGGGGGCCCGCTCACAGCGGGACCAGCACAGCGCTGGGGGATTTGCGGTCCCTGCCTGTCCCTAAATCGCCTCCGCGGGCCCTCCCCAGCCCGATCCCCGCTGTCACCGTCACACGGACGATGAGGAACCGAGCGAACTTACTACAAACCTCCTAAATAGAACAGACCCAAACACGTCAAACAGGCTCCTCTACACCCCCCAGGACCGCTTCGCCCCGCACCCACATCAACCTTCTCTTAACAAAATCTGAGCACTCCGGGGCCCGGCCCAGCGTAGGTCCGGACTCGCCCGCTGGCAGCGCCTTTGGCCGCTCCCACAGCCCCGCCATGTGCTCCCCCGTCTCTGCGCCCCGGCACCCCCCAGGCCTCA
>VWZT01012234.1:8248-22422 GCA_013397055.1 Pachycephala philippinensis
CGCCGAGCACGGCATCAGCCCCGAGGGCATCGTGGAAGAGTTCGCCACCGAGGGCACCGACCGCAAGGACGTCTTCTTTTACCAGGTACCGGCGGCCCCAGGCTGTGGAGCGGGCACACCGCGTGAGTGTGCTGCCCCGGTCCCCGTGGGGCTCCGTGCCCGGGCAGACACAGCCGGGCTGTCTGTGTCCATGCAGCCGTCTCCACAGCCCCCGCGGGCGCAGGACCATACAGACGGGAGCGGTGGCTCAGCCCGGGCTCCTGCTTATAGCCCGCTCCGGGCTCCCGCCTGCGCTCCCGCTCTGTTTGTGGAGCGCTGTGGAGGCGGAGCAGAGGCACGAGGCTGTGGCTGCCATAGATAGTGTCTTATGTAAGCACGAAGAGTCCCCCCCTCCCACGCTGGGAGTGCGCTGGGGCACAGAGACGCTGCACTGAGGATGGGTGCACAGGACCAGCCTCTCCCTCCCTCCTCCCTCTCGGCACCCCGGCCGTGTGGGGCTCACCTGCAGCCAGGGGGTAGCTCCTGCTCTCGCAGTGGAAGTGGCACCAAGCTGCAGCAGCATCAAGATCCTCTTGCTCCCGTTGTAGGCAGATGATGAACACTACATCCCCCGGGCTGTGCTGCTGGACCTGGAGCCCCGCGTCATCCACTCCATCCTCAACTCCCCTTATGCCAACCTTTACAACCCAGAAAACATCTACCTGTCCGAGCACGGAGGGGGAGCTGGCAACAACTGGGCCAGTGGCTTCTCACAGGTACCAGCTCTAGGGCTGCTGGGTGAGACACAGGGCAGCTCATCAGCCCTGGGGCTTTGTCCTGGCTCCCTCATGTCAGCTCAGTCCCAATTTCTGAAGAACACCTCGTCACTGACAGGGACTGATGCCGGGCACCCTGTGGCACCCTGGGCACCAGGACCACACTGCCAGTCTGGCTTGACTTCACACTGAGCTTGAGCAGCTCTTCTCTGTGTTCTGTGGGAAAGAAACAAAACCAGTCCTGATCTCTCTTGCAGGGAGAAAAGATCCATGAAGATATTTTTGACATAATAGACAGAGAGGCTGATGGGAGTGACAGTTTGGAAGTAAGTAAACAAGGAATTTGGATCTGGTGGCCCTGCCTGGTGTTTTCCTAGCCAGGTTGCTGTTTGTAAGGTTGAGCTCAGCACTGTAGTGGGCACAGACTTGCTCAGTGTGCTTGTGGGACTGAGCACAGAACATGTAGAGAGGGGATCTAGGGACAGGAGGTCTGTCCATCCCCACTCCACCTGCCAGCCTGCCCCAGAAGTTCTTTCACTGTTTGCTTGTGGGGCATTTTTCTTTACACTGTCCATGTGAACCTGTATCCTATGTGCAGACAGACAGGGCTGCTGGGTGTTGATGTCAGACTGTCACATGGCAGCGGGGGAAGGGAGAACGTCACCAAAACAAGCTGGCAGGAGATTCAAGTGCCTGTTGTGGGAGCTGAGCAGGTGGGAGCTGCCCTGGAGTCACGCAGTGGGAGCTTGGGAGCTCAGCAACTCTAAAAGGAGGGAGGGGTGTGGAGGACCCAGGAAAGGGCTGAGAACGTGTACCTCAATTTCCTGTGATGGACTGGACCCTGGAGGTGACATTGGAGCTATTCCAAATCCTTTTCTGGATGGGAGGAATCCTGAACGCTCCCAAGCAGCTGTTGCACTTTGTGGGGTGTGCAGAGATGTAGATCCCACTGTGTGGGCAGGAGTGGCCTGTTAGGGTCTGGAGGAGCTGGGCTCAGTCTCTGCTGCATCCGTGCTCCCAGCTGCCACGGGGAGCTCTGGCCCTGTCTGGCAGGACTCTGCTGGAGGTAGTGGGGATGACACCTTGTCTGCCTGCTCTGGGGCTGAGCTTCACCTTCAGCCTTCTGCTTCCTTCCAGGGGTTTGTGCTTTGCCACTCCATCGCTGGTGGAACAGGCTCTGGGCTGGGCTCGTACCTCCTGGAGAGACTGAATGACAGGTGAGCACAGCCCTGTCCCCTTCCCACACCGCAGTGCCTGGCCCAGCCTGGGCAGCCTGCCCAGAGCGGGAGCTGGAGAGCGCTGACTCAGAGCCACCACCCCCACCCAAACACTGCCTTGTGCAATCCCTGGCACGCTGCCTGTGGAGGGACGGCTCCTGATACGCCTGGGGACTTCAGAGGCTCTGAAACTGGACTGTTCTGTCCAAGCTCTGCCTTCCCTCGGCCATTCTTATCAGGCAGCTGCCTGCAGACACCCTGACGGTGCAGGGGAGGGTGGGAGGCTCTGGCTGAAGGCTGTGAGCTGCCATCCTGGCCTGTTTCAGCTTGCATCCTCTTGAAAAGACTTGTGAGCAGCTGCTTAATCAGCCTGTGGATGGCTCAGCCTCCCTGTAGCTCCTCTGGCAGCCAGCTCCTGTGCTGCTGGGGTAGGCATTGCTGGGACACATTCTCTCCCTCCCTGGGAGCCACTCTGGCTGCAGCTCTGGTGACTCACCCCGTCCTGAGCCCCAGAGACTGCTAAGGCAGCTTGTGGGAGGGGAGAGTGCAGCTTGATAGTGTTAACCCTTGAGATGCTGCACTTCTCACCAGGTATCCCAAGAAACTGGTGGAGACCTACTCAGTGTTCCCAAACCAGGATGAGATGAGCGATGTTGTAGTCCAGCCATACAACTCTCTGCTGACACTGAAGAGGCTGACTCAGAACGCTGACTGTGTGGTAAGAGGCCCGTGGTGCAGCCAGCCCTGGGGAGACAGCCCTGTCCCCACAGCTCAGAACTGCAGCCCATACTGGGGCCAGCTCTGTGGCAGCGCCCGCGAGCCCCAGAAGCAGCAATGAGCACTCCCTGAACAGAAGGGCCAAGCAGATGTGGCCCCAGGGACCCTCACTGGTGCAACCCCCTGCAGAGCTGCCTGGCATTTCTGCCTTGGATCCAGCACATCTTCCCAAGGCAGTGAGGACTGCCTGTGCTTCCTCTGTGTAGCTGTGCTGCAGACTCTGCCTGAACTCAATCCCTGTGTCATTTGCAGCACCCACAACATCCCCAGCCAGGCAGCACCTTCAGCCTGCACCGTGGCCTTCGGTCAGGTCTGACCGAGACACTGCTCATCCCCCACAGCTGATCCCTGAATGTGGCACTGGAGGAGCAGTTGCACCAGAGCTGCTGTAACCGGCACTGCTGCACAGTGCTGGCCCAGGGGCAGAGCTCTTTGGGAGAGCATGGCGAGCACAGCCAGGAGGGAGGGAAGAGCTTCCATTGACAGTGTCGGTTACGTGCCACAGATGAGTCAGCTTGTGGTTTCGAGTGTCTGCCACTTGTGCAGAGGGCTCCACTCAGGGCCTGTGCTGGACCACCAGTGCCCTGGGACACAGGGCCAGGCCTGCACTTCCTCAGCTACCTCAGGGGCCCTTCACCAAGCCAGGTTCCTCTTCCAGGTGGTTCTGGACAACACAGCCTTGAATCGGATCGCGACGGACCGGCTGCACATTCAGAACCCGTCATTCTCGCAGATCAACCAGCTGGTGAGAAGGACTTCCTTCAGGAGACGCCAGCATGGGGTTTCCCTGCTGTATTCAGTTCAGTCTGAACCTGCTTCATGGGCTGGGCTCAGGGGTGGGCAGCCTGGAGCTGTGAGTGAGGGTCCTGTGCCCTTCCAGGCGCCCCAGCTTCCCTTGGCATGTCTGCATGAGGCAGGTTTTGATGTGCTCTGCGACCCTCTGCTGACCCTGTCCTCTCCCCTAGGTCTCCACCATCATGTCTGCCAGCACCACCACGCTCAGGTATCCCGGGTACATGAACAACGACCTCATCGGGCTGATCGCCTCACTGATCCCCACGCCCCGGCTGCACTTCCTCATGACGGGGTACACGCCACTCACCACCGACCAGTCGGTAAGGCAGCCCCAGGCACTGCTTCCCATCCCCGAGGGCAGAGAAGCTGCCACACTCGCTGCCACACTCACCTTGCAGCATCCTTGAGCCCCGTCTCGCTGTGAGCTGTCAGTGCGTGTCCCAGATCCCAGGCCCATGTGCTCACACCACGTGACTGCTGCATGTGCAGTGAATCAGACGTGAGCAGGCACTTGTGCTTGTGCCAGGCTACCTGCTGCATGCATCAGGGCGGCTGTCGAGATCATCAGGGTCAGGACTGGCACAAGCCACCCTTAGCAATGATCAGAGCAAGGCCAGGAGAGTGGCCCTGCCAGTCCTGCCACCCCCGTGAGCCATCAGCTTGGGCAATTTGGGTCCAAACACTAGTGCTCATTGTCACTGATGGGTGCCACGTGTCAGCCCCTTCCTGAAGTTCAGTCTGTGTCTGAGGGAATTTGCCACCCCTCAGCACTTTAAATGCTGCTGCTTGCGTTTGGCTTGTCCCTAGCTAGTGCCCCCCAGCCCCCCAGTGCCAACGGGGCAGTTCTGTTTTGGGAGGTGCTCACCTGCACTGGCCCACCACAGTCCAGCAGGAACTAACAGCTGCTCTTCTCCTCTCCATGCGTGCATTTCCTCAGGATGTTTCTCAGAGAAGCAAATCTGAAAAACTGCTGGCTCTGAAAAGGGTATCAGTGTGTGATCTGTCCTCCAAGGGAGGAGTGTGAGCAGGGCTCAGCCAATGGCTCAGCCAGCGCAGGAGGGGGCTGCCACCTCACGTGGCTGGCCCTGCTGTGGGCAGTCTGGGTGCTGGCCCCCCTGGCGAGTAGCAGCTGGGCAAAGCTCCAATAGCACTCGGGGAGGGCAGTGGCCAGGCTGCCCATGGTTCAGAGCTGAGCAAGGTGGGGAGGGGATGCAGTGGGGAACAACCCTTTTCCTGTTGAACCCCCACTGCTCCCTGCCTGGCAGTGGAACAGGACCCATGTTTGACAGCAACATGGAACAGGTCCCTGTCCCTCTGTTCTCACCTGAGCTTCCCCCACAGCCCCTGTTGTGCTGCAGAGGGGGCCAGACAGCCCCCAGGCTGGAGCCTCCACTGACACTCGGTTTCTCGGCCTGGCTGTGCCTGTTGTGCAGTGTTGAGATTTCCTGTCCTGCATGTGGCTTTGCATGTGGCTCCATCCCCGGGGTGAGGGCATCTCTGTCCAGCTGCCCCCTGCTCCTGGCAGCAGGAGGGCAGGGAGCAGCACACCTTCTCCCTCTGACCCCTGGCTGGCCTGTGCAGGTGGCCAGTGTGAGGAAAACCACAGTCCTGGACGTGATGAGAAGGTTGCTGCAGCCTAAAAACGTGATGGTGTCCACAGGGCGAGACAGGCAGACCAACCACTGCTACATTGCCATCCTCAACATAATCCAGGGGGAGGTGGATCCTACACAGGTGAGTTCCCATCTCAGGTACTGATGGCCATGGCATGGCCAAGGGAAGAACGTGGTCACTGTCTGTGCAGGCATCCTGGGGTGGAACTAGGCAGTGCTTGAGAGCTGGCTTCAGATTGCTCCTGTTTGGGCTCTGGCCTCATGGAAAGGCTGCAGTCCTGCTGAAATCCATCTTCCCGTGGCTGTGCCTCCTGTGAGGAGCAGCAGCTCCTGGGTCTGCTGCAGCCAAGAGCCAAGCTGTTTGTCCCTCACCCTGCTCCCCCTCGCTATTCTCATCCCACCAGGTTCACAAGAGTCTGCAGCGGATCCGGGAGAGGAAGCTGGCAAACTTCATCCCCTGGGGCCCTGCCAGCATCCAGGTGGCTTTGTCCCGCAAGTCCCCTTACCTGCCGTCTGCTCACCGTGTCAGCGGGCTCATGATGGCAAACCACACCAACATCTCCTCGGTGAGTGCCTTCCCTCCCCATGCCGGGCCCTGCAGCCTTGTGTCTCTTGAGTCTGGGCCTGTCACAAAGCCAGGGCATGCCTTGCCAGGGATGGGGTGGGTGGCTCCCAGCAGGGCTCAGGGCTGGTCCAGAGTCCCATCGGTCCTGCTGGCCAAGGTGCCCTTCTCTTGGGAAGGGTCCCTGGGGAGCTCTGGCCCCCCTGACCCCGCGCTGCTCTCCAGCTGTTCGAGCGGACGTGCCGGCAGTACGACAAACTGCGCAAGCGGGAGGCCTTCCTGGAGCAGTTCCGCAAGGAGGACATCTTCAAGGACAACTTCGACGAGCTGGACAACTCCCGGGAGATCGTGCAGCAGCTGATCGATGAGTATCATGCAGCCACACGCCCTGACTACATCTCCTGGGGCACACAGGAACAGTGAGTGCCCTGCCAGGAGACAGGAAGGTCCCATGGCCACCCCCACGCACGCCGGCAGGGCTCGTCTCGGCCGTGCCCACGTTTATCACCCCCCAGCGCTGCCTGGCGCGGCAGAGCCCTCGCGCCGGCCGCACGCTCGCTGCGCTCCTGCGGATGCCCTCTGCTGCGGGGAGCAGCACTGCGCCTGCAGCTCCTCGGCGGGGGACAGCCCCCGCCCCACCGTGTGCCCTGGCCCAGGACAGGACTGGGGCAGCTGCGCGCTGTGCTGGGAGGGAACCTCTGCCTGTGGGAGCAACACTCGCTGTGAGGAGGAGGAGAGTGACCCTGGGGCTGGGAACAGGCCTGGCCCCCCAAGTTGAGTGCACACGACCCCCGTGGCCAAAGGCTCCGTGTGGCTGAGCTAGTCCTTGCCCTGGGCAGGAGCCTTGTTCCTCCTTGGCCAGATCAGGCCTGGGGCACGGGCTGTATCTATATTTTTGTAGGTTATTTTGCTTTAATAAAGGCTGTTCCTGCACTGATGCTGCCTGCATGACTCCAGATTGAACAGCCAGGCTGGGAAGCCAGCTGCAGGGACTGGGGCTGGTGCTTGCATTGTCTGGCTGGCCAGCCCCCATTGCACAGGAGCACCGTGGCCGCTGCTCCCTAGCACGTCCTGGGGTGTGCAGGGCCAGCTCTGCCCTGGCTGGCAGTGCCACGGGGCCCAGGCAGCACTGGGCAACTGCTGCCAGCAGAGCCAGAAATACTGGCAGGACCTGCCGGCATGGCTGACCAGGGCCGGGAGCGGCACCGCCCTGCCCGCAGAGCACATGGCACCCACATGGATATTCTACAGGAGGGAGGCCCCGTAGGGGTGGGCCATGAGGGGCTGGGGGTGCCCTCACCACTCGGGATCCGAGGCAGGGGACAGCAGCACCAGGAGGGACAGGGGCTTGAGGCCGTACAGTGTCAGGGGATATGGACACAGCAGCTCTGGGGCTGAGCTGTGGGAGCTGGGCTGTGGGCTGGGGAGAAGGGGCAGTGCTGGTGCCATCCCAAGCTCAGGCAGCCCAAGGTGAAAATTAGCATTTTCCTCTTACTCTTCGGGGCACAGAGCAGGAGACTAAAAATATAGCCACCATGGCAGCATGGGCTCCCATGCCCTCCTTGGCAGCGGCCCCCGCGGCTGGGGCAGTTCCCCCCGCCGGGGCAGCCAGTGCCAGGGGCTGCCGGGGAGCTGGAGCTGCCTGTGCTCTTGGTGAAATGCCAAAGGTCGCCTGGCAATGACCAGAGGGACAGCAGTCCCTGCCCCCAAGGACACGCTGTGCCGCTCCTCCCCGCTGCCTGTCCCAGGCCCTGCTGCCCTTGCTGCCCCAGGGATCTGACTGTCCCAGCCTCCTGCTGTCAACCCACGCTCCAGGACAGGAGGCCCAGCCTTTCCTTTGTGCATTTATTTAGAAAAACAACCAACCAACCCCCCCCATCCCAAGACAGAACCAACAAACTCTACAGAGGCAACACTGAGGGGACGAGCCCCAGCCGTACCAGCTGCCACTCCACCAGCCACCCCTGTGACATCAGCCTGGCCACAGGGCCACCGCAGAGCCCAGCCACTCATCCAGGAGGAGCCCGCGGGTCCCCGGGGCAGCTTGGCCAAAAGCTGCCCGCAGCTTTCCAGAAGGGGTGGGTCCAGAGGACGGACAGACAGACGATGGCACAGCACTACTGCCTGGTACCCTCTGCTCTGGGCAAAGCCCCCGGGCGAGCAGAGTGGCCAGGCAACACAAGTGCTGGAGGCAAAGGCACCAGGGTATAGGGGACAGGGACAGGCCTGGGGGCAGTGTGGGGGCCTGCAGCGGGGCCCCAGTGCCCACCAGGGAAAGTGCTGGGAGACGTGGGGTGCGCAGGCGTCTCGAAATAAATTAAGGGAATAGCCAGAAAGGCAATGGCAGTGGGGGGAGCATGACCCCCTGGCCCCCTGCTCTGTGGAGCAACTGGAGGCCAGCACAGACCTGCCACTTGCTGCCAGGCTGGCTGCCCTCCCACAGCAGCCATCAGAGCACCTGCATGGCCACACCAGCTGCTGGGCTAGCTGTGGGAGGAACCCACTGGTGGCCGGTGCTGCCAGGGCCCGGCGGCAGGGCAGAGCCCCTGGGGCAGCGCAGTGGGCTCTGAGGCGGGGGGACTGGTGGGAGGCTCCTGGGGCCGGGGCAGCCGCTGGGCACCCGCAGAGGCGAGGTACGTGTTGAGGAGCTGGGCGATCTCATCCACCTGCAGGCAGAGGGGGCATAGGAGCTCAGTCTGGGGCACCCTTGGTGAGAGGGGAGGGGGGAGGGATGGCAGCCTCTTACCTGGGAGGTCTCAAAGAGCAGGTCTCGATCCTCCACAGAGAGGCGGAAGGTGCTGCTGTCAGAGGCGCCAAAGGAGGAGATGCGGCCATAGCAGAAGCTGTCCAAGGGCTCGGGCTCCCCCGGCTTGTAGAGCGAGACGGCCTTGGCCCCGATGCCCAGCCACAGGCGCTGGGGCCCAGAACCCACCGGGCTCTGTGGGGAGAGAGGTGTCAGGGCTGCCCACTGCCAGGGCTGCCCCTGCCCCACGCCCAGCCGGGGCCTCACCGCGTGCAGGTCAACATCGAAGAGTGTGGAGCCAAAGCCAGGCCACTCCCGCACCAAAGCCACGTAGGCGGCCATGGCCTCGGGCCGGCCCATGCCCTGCAGCAGCTTCCACTTCTCCACAATGGCAGCCATGGTGCTGGCCCCCTCCTCACGCAGGCGGCCCCGCAGGCGCTGGTCCCGCTCGGCCCGTTGTTTGGCCAGCGCCTGCCCCCAGAGCCCGCCGGCCAGCAGCCCTGCGCGCAGCCGGGCCCCCCGGCACTTGGTGGGGGGCCGGTGGGGCGGGGGCGGCAAACGGGCGTGCAGCACGTGGGGCGGGAAGAGCTCCTCCAGGCGCGGGAAGGGTGCGTGGGTGGAGAAGTCGCTGTTGAGACTCTGCAGGCGCAGGGCCGCCAGTGTCTGCAGCGTCTCCTCTGATGTGGGCACGTAGCCTCGCAGCACCATCTCGTGCGCCTGTGAGAGAGCAGAGTGAGCTGGCACGGCCTGGCACGGCCACCACAGCATGGCACAGCCACCCCGGTGTGCCACTCACCTGCTCAAAGAGGAGGGCAAACTCCAGGCTGTCCCGTGGGACATTGTCGGTGTCCAGGAAGCCGTAGTGCTTGAAGCAGAGCCGGCATGGCGGGTCCTGCTCCCGGTCCTCTCCAGCCAGGCTGCAGCAGACAGGACCAGCTCCATCAGCTTGTGGACATGCCCCACACCGTGTGTCCCCTCCCACCCGTGGCCCCCCAGCCCCTCTCCTCCATAGGCAGCAGAACAGGAGGACATTTACTTTTCAAACCTGGTGAGGACATCAGCCAGCAGTGTGGCACTGCCCACTGGCTGCTCCCGTCGCCGGGACTGCTCGTAGAGCGCAAAGAGGTTGGGGCTCTGGGACAGCCCCAGGCGTGACACAAGCTCCTGGGCCACCTGGGCGAGACAAAGGCAACCGATGGTGACCACGTGTCCCTGGCTACGGCACTCAGGGCTGCAAAGGGACACAGATAGGTCATGGCGAGCAAAGGCAGAAAGCCCCTGGCCCCTCTCCACCAAGGCTCAGCTGGGAGAGACCCTGCTCACCTGCTGTGGCACACTGCCCACCCAGCCCTGTGTGCCAAAATGTCCCCAGCCCCCTGCCTGGCACAGCCGTAACCCCTCACCTCCTTGGCTGTGGTGTGGGAACTGATGGCCACGCTGCAGGCAGGCGCCCCAGGGCAGTGCACCGTGCAGATCATCTCTTGCCGCTGCATCAGCACCAGGATCTCCTCCAGAGAGGGCACACACTCCCTCCCCTTCGTCTTTCCCAGCGCTTCCCGGATGAAGCAGGCGTACTTGGCCATCTCCGAGGCAGGGAAACGGTTCTCTGTCCTGCAAGAAATGCCAGGAGGGTCAGGGTGGCACTGATCTGAGAGGCACCAGGCACCTGGTGAGCTCCCTGATGGCAGCCTGGCACCCCTGGCACTCACCTGTCCAGGTGGAAGCGCAGGAAGCGCAGGACAGGCGGGGAGGGCAGGAAGGTGCAGCTCATGCAGGTGAGGAGCTGCCAGTAGTGCAGGTCGCCCTGCCCGCCCGGCACCGGCGGCTCCGTAGTCTGCTTCACCAGCTGGCAGTAGATCTCATCCACCAGCGGTGGCAGGTCCAGGCAGGTCTGCAGGACACCCTGCATCAGCGGCACCGGGTCCCGCTCTGACTCCAGCTGCTGCAGCGAGTTGAAGAGCTTCACAGCCTCGTCACGCAGCGTGGTGTAGCTGCGGGGGCCAGGGGCTGCGGGATGGGATGAGGGTTAACAGCCCTGTGGTCCTCTCCAGGACCCCCTGCCAGCAGCTGGGCACTGTCCTCACACCCAGGGCCAGCCAGGCCCCAGTCCAGCACCCGCCTGCCCCGCACAGCATCCAGCCCAGCCATCAGTGCCACCAGCCTAGAGTGTAGGACCCAGCTCCTTGCCCCCCACCCGCCCCTCACCGCTTTGGTCCAGGCTGCCATAGGGGAAGGGCAGCAGGGGAGCGTAGAGGGGGCCACTGGTGTAGCGCAGGATGGGGTTGCAGCAATAGATCTGCTCCAGAACCTCAGGGCTGTCTCTGTGCTCCTGCGGAGGCAAAGCAATGGCAGCAGCTGCAGAGGGGTCACCTGGCCGAGTGCCTGGCACAGACCCTCACTGCCACCCTGGGGCATGCAGGGCCCCAAACATCCATCCCAGTGCTGCCTACGGCTGCAGCCATGGGCAGCCCGGTGCCACGGGCTCACCTCCACATCACGCATGAGCAGCTGGGTGGGCGTTTGGACAGGCGCTTTGCTGTCGATGACCTTCTGCACGGCGCACACCCAGCGCACAGCCTCGTTCAGGTGCTCTGTGTACAGGCGGTAGCAATGCTTCCTGCCAAACACTGTCACACTCCAGTAGCCTGCGAGGGACAGACCCACTCACCCACTGTCCACTAGTATCCCAGCCAGGCCGGCTCAGCGCCCCAGGGCTCAGCACAGCCCCTCCTCTGGGTGAAAGAGGCCCTCAGGGTAACACAGGGTAGCCAGGGGGTTCGGGCACCTCACCCGTCTCCTTGTAGAGCTGCTTGTCCGGCCAGAGCACGGAGCAGAGGCTGGTGAGCACAAGGGAGCCCAGGCGCCTGGCCCCCTTCTCGTTGCTGCTGTAGTAGTCCAGGGAGTCAGGCGTCAGCACGAACCAGTACTTCCGAGGACGGATCCAGGGGGTCTTCATGCAGCCCCTCATCTCCCGCTGCAGCCAGCCTGGGAAGGGGAACCCTCAGCCCCACTGACGGCACCATCCACCCCGCGGGCTTCTCAGCACAGGGAAGGGTCTGCACAGGTCTGACCATCCCTCTGGGATGGGACCAGCCACAGCTGGGGCACAATCCCACCTTTCACGAGAGCATCGGGGTCATCCTCCACTGGCCCTGGGCCCTTCTCCACGATGAGGCTGCGCATCTCCTCTGCAACAAGCAGGGACCTGAGGACAACATGGGGCTGAGCTCAGCTGCCCGTGGGTGTCTCCCACAGCCCCCGAGCAGGGAGCTGGCCTTGGGGCTGGAGTGAGCTGGGTCCCAAGGGGCTCTGGGCACCCCACAGCCCTGCGGTGGGAACACGGCAGAGTCATTGGGTGCAAATGACCCCAGCTAAAAATAAGCTGTTTGCAGTCTTGGCCCTGCCAAGGAATTCGGAAAATGAACAACCAGGAAGGAATGTTGGCAGCAGCATCAGTACTGCGAGTACAGGGAGCGAGCAGGCCCCCGTGCCCCGGCACCCCGTCTTCCTCAGCACCGACCGCCCCAGGGCACAGCCTCTGCTGATGGACACAGCCTGGCAGAGCCTCCTGGCACAGGAGGAGTCATGCACAGCCCCACCAGCTAAGCCTGCCGCAGTCAAGCTATCCGGCACGGCAGAGGGATGGAGACATGCCTGAGGATGCGCCAGGGACGGGGACAAGCACAGCAGTCCCGGCTCTGCCACTCCCTGCTCTACCCGACAGAGCAGCACAGCCTGGTGCTAGCTCTGTGGGCAGGACGGTTCGGCACCAGGGCAACCTCCCACAACATGCCAGTCCCCCAGCTCCCGCAGCACCACACAAGGGACACAACGCAGACCGGAGGCAGGGGATCACTCACCGCTCCGAGCCGCTGCTGCTACGGGTGGGCTGGCTCAGGCTCACCTCCAGGGATCCCTGGGGAGGAAGGAGATGTCTCAGCCCCGCGGTCATTAGCTGGCACCCTAGCCATTGCCCCATTACTGTATGCCTCCTCATCAACCCAGCTCTGGGCCCAGAGAGACGGGCTCCCATCCTGCTGCCATGGGGCAGAAGAGCCCTGGCACCCTCAAGGCCACAGCAGGAGCCAGGGCTGCAGCTGGGGCACCCCGGGTGCGGGGGCAGCCGGCGGGCGAACCGGCCGTGTGTCCTCAGCTGACCCGGCTGGCTGAATACCGTGCAGAATTGCACAAGGTCAGTGCTGAGTAATACGCTTACAGCACAAAGTCCCATTGTAATGGGGCCGCTGACTTCCTGCCCGCGGCGGTGGGACGCAGCACTGGGAAGTCCCTGGCCCTGCAGTAGGACAGGGTCAGTTCCTCCTCACGCAGCACAACTTGACATGGACAGTGCCGCTCACGTGATAACCCTGGCACACATGCTGGGACACGAGGCAGAGCCCAGGCACAGGCAGGCACCGGGTCGGGCAGGGCGCCCAGCAGAGTGGGGTGCGGGGACGTGGAAGCACCGGCAGTGCTGTCCTGGGAGATGCACGGGAGCTCCTGCCAGCTGCAGCCCAACAGGGCAGCCAGAGGCACGACAGGCCAGAGCACGCAACGCCAAGAAAAAGAGACAGATGCTAAAAATAGTGACAGGGAGGGGGGAGCCGCCGCAGGTATGGTTGAGCTGTGGGGCAGGGCTGGGCACCACTGACCTGTGGCATTAAGAGCACCTGTCACACAGTGCTGGTACCCGTGCACAGGGCCAGCACCTCCAGACACTGTCCCGCTGCCGAGACTGGGGAGGGCCTCACATGCTCCTCGGGGCTGCAGGCATGGAGGCAGTGCCCAGTTTCTCGTGGGCAGTCCAGAGGAGGCAGCGGTGGCAGCCGGCTCCTTCTCAGGGATATAAATAAACGGGAGAGGAGCTGCGGCGGCAGGGCCAGGGTAGCTGCTCCCACGCTCCCACGACGGGGCAGTCGACGCTGTGGGTTTCCAAGGACCCCCTGGCCACAGCAAAGCGCTCTCAGGGGAGCTGGCGTCACCAGCCGCCCACGCCAGCCCGGAGCCAGTGTGGCCCATGGGATGCGGGAAGCCCAAAGACGGTTCCTGACATAGTTGTGCCCTTGGCACTGCCACCAGTTCCCAGAGGGCCCAGCTCCAGCCCTGTCACTGTCCCCACTTCCCACCGTCACACAGGGCTGGCACTACTGGGAAAGGGGACCTGCTGCTAGGGGATCGACAGCGTAGGGGGCTCAGGGTTGCCCCCAGCCCTGCTCAGACGGGGCCGTGCTGCAGCCCCCGCAGTGGGCAGCGGAGAGGGGCCACAGCAAGCAGGACCAGGCTGTCACCACCCACTGAGTCCGGGCTGGGACTCGGCCCCACCGCCCTTGGTGCAGGAGACCGCCGGGACAGCCAGGAGGCCCCCGGGAGCCGGGGTTCCCCCCGCACCCCGCGCTATCAGCCGTCGCACACGCAACCCGGCCGGAGGAAGCACCGGTTTCCGCCGCTCCGTTTCCCTCCAGAGAGGAAGCAGCCGGAGAGGGGAGATCCAGGCCCGCTCTCCGCGCCCGGCACGTGCTCCCGGGACAGTCCCGGCCCGCTCCGGCGGGGCACTCCGGGGTCCCTCCGCGCACCGGCCAGCCTCCGCGCACCGGGCCGCCGCGGGTCTGGCACGGCTCTGGCACGGATCTAGCACGGATCTAGCACGGTAGCCCCGCGGCCCCTGTCCCAAGGAGCGGGCAGCGCGGGCCGAAGCAGGCAGGAGCAGGCAGA
>VWZT01012234.1:29876-49763 GCA_013397055.1 Pachycephala philippinensis
CCCCCGGAGGGTCTTTTGCTGGTGCCGCAAGTGTTTGCACAGGATTCCCCGGGCTCCCACGCGGGATCGTTCCCCGCCGGGGCGGGGCAGAACAGGGGGTCCCGTCGCCCACGTCAGTGCGGAGGCGGCTGGTGCCGGCGCCGGGGCCCGCAGAGGTGTGTCAGCTCCGCTGCAGTGGGAGGGGAGAGCAAAGCGGGCCCGGCGCTCCGNNGGCCCGGGCCCCCCGCCGGCCCGGGGGAGCCGCGGGGTCCCCGGAGCCCTCAGGGTTGGGGACGGGGGAGCTCCCACAGGGACACTGCCCAGCTCGGTGCCCTCAGCTCCGTTCTCCCCTCAGGACCCTGCTATGATGAGCTCGTTGCTCCCCTTTACTCCTACTCCATCGGTGCCTCCTCCAGATACAGCATCTTCTACTCGGCCAGCTTCGCCCGTCTGCACAGTGAGTCCCCCCGCGGAACTGGGATGCAGGCGGGGCAGGGGACGTGGGCAGGGGCTGTCCCTGGCCAGGTTTTGCCTCTCGCGGGGCTGCAGGGTCCGGTCAGATGTTGTGGTGGGGCCGAGCAAGCAGCCGCCGCTCAGTCGGGAGCCGGTGGGTGTGGGGCTGTGAGGCCAGCTGAGCCGCTCCCCCTGCAGGCACCAGCGGCTGGTCCCCAGACCCCCGAGACAAGCAGCCCTGGCTCCAGATCGACCTGATGCAAAAGCACCGGATCAACGCAGTGGCCACGCAGGGAACCTTCAACACCTATGACTGGCTTACACGCTACATTGTGCTCTATGGAGACCACCCTACGAGCTGGAAACCCTTCTTCCAGCAGGGCAGCAACTGGGTAGGGGGGAGCCCGGGGTTCCCTGTGGGAGGGGGCCCCTCTGAGGGGAGTAGAGACCCCTGGCCTGGAGTAAGGTGTTGACAGTGACCCTTCATCCCCAGACATTCTTTGGGAACGTGAATGAGAGCGGGGTGGTGCGGCATGACCTGCATTACCCCATCCTGGCACGGTACATTCGCATCATTCCGGTGGCCTGGAACCCACGCGGCAAGATTGGGCTGCGCCTGGGCCTCTATGGCTGCCCCTACCGTGAGTATCCAGCCAGGGGCTCCAGCAGCCCTGTGTCGTGGGATCCTGGCTCTGGCACGCCTGGAAAATTCTGTCAGAGGGGATTGTGCCCAAGCAGTCTGCAGCCATGGTGGAGACTGTAGCAGATGGGAGTGTTCCCCATGCCAGGGCACCTGCTGCTGCAGGCAGTGACATGGCTGGAGCTGCTCTGCTCTCCCCAGGGTCCCACGTGCTCTACTTTGATGGGGATGATGCCATCTCCTACCGTTTCCGAGCCAAGAGGGTCAGTACATTCGAGGATGACATCTCCTTCAACTTCAAGACACTGGAGCAGGATGGGGTGCTGATGCACGGGGAGGGCTCGCAGGGTGACTACATCACAGTGGAGCTCAAACAGGCCCAGCTCCTCCTGCACATCAGCTTAGGTGAGCCAGGGCCAGGGGCCGGGGGCATGGGTCCAGGGGGCCACCAGCTGATGCTGGTCCTCCCCAGGCAGCAGCCCACTGCACGCCAGTGAGGGCCACACAACGGTGGCGGTGGGCAGCCTCCTGGATGACCAGCACTGGCACTCATTGCACATTGAGCGTCTCGGCCACTACGTCAACCTGACGCTGGACGGGGAGGTCAAGCGCTTCCGCTGCCGTGGCACCTTCGACCAGCTTGACCTCGAAACTGAGGTGGGTGCAGTGGGCAGGGGGCTGCCAGGATGTTGACCTGTGGTGTCCTCCAGAGAGGGGCTGACACCCTCCCTCTGCCTCCCAGGTATTCTTTGGAGGGGTGATTGACCACGACAAGCAGCACCTCACCTACCGGCAGAACTTCCGGGGCTGCGTGGAGAACATCATGTTCAACGGCGTCAACATCGCCGACCTGGCCCGGCACCGGAGACACAACATTCGCTTTGAGGTCCAGCCTGGGGGGTGGCCCTTTCTCTGGGAGTCCTCTGCCTGCTGTGGGGGGACCCCTTTCCTGGGGGTTCTTAGCCCCACTGTGGGGTGACCCCTTCCTGGGGTCAGGTTCCCTGCCCGCTGCGGGGTGACGCGGGGCCAGGCAGCGGCCGTGCTCAGCCAAGCGGCACCAGATTGACCATGCAAGGTTGTCCCTGGCCTGGGGCGCCCGCCTGGCTCTGCCAGGCATTGGGATCAATTGCGCATAATTGAGGCCAGAACTGTGGGGATGAGAGGACCTCCCCTCCATGGGAACATTCCCTTCCTCACCCTCTCCCATGGTCACTCCCAGGGCAACGTGGGCCACTACTGCCGGGACCAGCTGAACACCCCCATCACCTTCGCTGGCATCAACAACTACGTGCAGGTGCCGGGGATCCCCCGGAGGAACCGCCTGGCTGTCAGCTTCCGCTTCCGCTCCTGGGACACCGTCGGCCTCCTGCTCTACACCGGCTTTGCTGACAACCTGGGCTCCCTCGAGATGGTGCTGAGCGAGGGGCAGGTCAATGTCTCCATCGCCCAGCCTGGCAAGAAGAAGCTGGAGTTTGCAGCAGGTGGGCTGGGGAGCCAGCACGGGGCAGGGCGTCAGTCTGGCAGCGGAGCCTCCCCACGCACCTTCCTCTCCACACAGGGCATCGCCTGAACGATGGCTTCTGGCACTCGGTGCACCTGGTGGCACGGGAAGGCTCGGCTGTGGTGACTATTGATGATGATGATGGCGCTGAATTTCGGGTGGCGCACCCCTTCCAGCTACGCACTGGCAGCCTGTACTTCTTTGGAGGTGGGCAGCAGGGCGGGGTCCGGGGCGGTGGGTGCCTGAGGGCTGCTCACCCTGACCTGTCTTGCAGGCTGCCCCAAGCCGCCCTCAGTCACTGGCTGCCGGTCAAACCAGACGGCTTTCCACGGCTGCCTGCAGATGCTGAACGTAGACATGCAGCCCGTGGACGTGGAGCTGCTGGCACAGCACCGGCAGGCACAGTACCACAACGTGTTCTTCAACGTCTGCGGGATCACAGACAGGTATCCACTGGGATAAGGGTGCTGCCTTGGATTGGGGGGCACTGGGGGGCTGTGCTGGTGCTGGGACAGGAGCCCTCTGTGCCCTCAGGTGCACCCCCAACCTGTGTGAGCATGACAGCCGCTGTATCCAATCCTGGGATGACTTCATGTGCATCTGCGACCTGACGGGGTACAAGGGGGAGACCTGCCACAAATGTGAGCCTGGAGCCTCGTGGGTCAGGGACAATACGGGCACCTGCGGCCCCTACTGCTGCCTGGTGCCTGCCTTGCACTGACCTCCACCCCACTCTTCTCTTCCAGCCCTTTACAAGGAAACATGTGATGCTTACCGGGTCAGTGGGAAGACCTCAGGCAACTACACCATCGACCCAGATGGCAGTGGGCCGCTCAAGCCCTTCACGGTGTACTGTGACATCCGAGGTGGGGGCAGCAGGAGGGCAGGGGGTCCCTCTGTCCAGTGCCCCTGGGAACCAGTCCTTGCCTGTGTATTGGAGCTGGAACAGGATAGAGGGAGCTGGGGTGTCCTAGGGGTCAAGTCCTAAAGCTCCCCTTTCACTGCAGAGGACCGAGCATGGACCATAATACGGCACAACCGTCACTACGCTACGCGGGTGACGGGCTCCAGTGTGGACCAGCCCTACCTGGGGGCCGTGGAGTACTGGAACGCCTCCTGGGCCGAGGTCTCAGCCCTGGCCAATGCCTCTGAGTACTGCGAGCAGCGCATTGAGCTCCACTGCTACAACTCCCGCCTGCTCAACACCCCCTGTGAGTGCCGGGGGAAGGGGGGCTGCGCTGTGTGGCTGTCCATGACATGGGACCATGTCCTGACCCTCCTCTGTGCCTGCAGCTGGGCTGCCCTTCAGCTTCTGGATGGGTCGGAACGATGAGCGGCACTACTACTGGGGGGGCTCCCGACCGGGCATCCAGCGCTGCGCCTGCGGGCTGGACAAGAACTGTGCTGACCCCCAGTACTTCTGCAACTGCGACGCTGACCATGCAATCTGGTGAGTGACAGGGGCTGTGGAACAGGAGCTGTGGGGTGGGGGCTGCAGTCATAGGGGCACAGACTCTGGGGCGCTCAGATGGGGGTAACAGGGCTGTGGGCTGGCAAAAGGACAGAAACACCTCATGGCCCTTCTGATGCACTCACATTTGCAGGAGGACAGACAAGGGTCTGCTGACCTTTGTGGACCACCTGCCTGTCACCCAGGTTGTGGTTGGAGACACCAACCGCTCTGGCTCTGAAGCCCAGTTCGTGCTGGGGCCCCTACGGTGCTATGGAGACCGTAAGTGACCGGCCCCACAGAACATCCCCTGCCTGCGGAGTGCCTACACCCGCCTTTGGTATCCCATCCCTCACTGCCCCTCCTGGTCCCCGCAGGCAACACCTGGAACACCGTCTCCTTCAACAGGGGCGCAGCCCTCATCTTCCCCACCTTCCAGGCCAACCACAGCCTTGACATCTCCTTCTACTTCAAGACCACTGCCCTGTCTGGAGTCTTCCTGGAGAACCCAGGCTACCGAAACTACATCCGCATTGAGCTCAACAGTACGGGGGGGGCAGAGGGTGCAGGGCTGTTGGGGCAGTAGGGCTGGGACCCCTTCTCAACACCACGTCCTTGCAGCCACTCGGGACGTGGTGTTTATATTCGACATTGGGAATGGGGACGAGAACGTGACGGTGCGGTCGGTGGTACCCTGGAATGACGACGAGTGGCACCAGGTGAAGGCTGAGCTCAACGTCAAGCTGGCACGGCTGCGGGTGGACAAGCTGCCCTGGGTGGTGCGGCCATTCCCCCCACAGAGCTTCGTCCGCCTGGAATTCGACAGGCCCCTCTACGTCGGTGAGAGCCGCTGGCCGCGTCCCTGCACCCCCAGGTCCCCATGTGCCACAGGGCGCTGAGTCTCGGCCCCGCTGCAGGCGCAGCAGAGCACAAGATGCGCCCGTTCCTGGGGTGCCTGCGGGCACTGCGGATGAACGGGGTGACGCTCAACCTGGAGGGCAAAGCCAACGAGACGGAGGGCGTGCGGGTCAACTGCACCGGCTACTGCCAGGACCCACCGGTGCCCTGCCAGAACAGCGGGCTCTGCGTCGAGCGCTACAGCCACTACACCTGCAACTGCAGCATCTCCGCCTTCACCGGGCCCTTCTGCAACCACGGTGAGTGGCTGTGCTCCGCGGGGTGGGAGGGACCCAGGAGCTGGCGCTCCCCTCACCTTAGGCTCTCCCACAGACATCGGTGGCTACTTCGAGGAGGGCACCTGGGTGCGGTACAACATCCTGCCCATGTCGCTGTACGCCGCCCGCGAGTTCGCCAGCATTGTGAGCAGCCCCTGGCAGCCCCTGCCTGGCTACAACCTCACCAGCGAGGAGGTCAGCTTCAGCTTCAGCACCACCTCAGCACCCGCCGTGCTGCTCTATGTCAGCACCTTCGTCAAGGACTATATGGCTGTGCTCATCAAGGATGATGGTGAGGGCAGGGCCCCCTGCCCTGGGGCTCACCCAGAGCCTGCAGGGCTGGGGCTTGCACAGGATGCTCCTCTCTGTGGATGCCACTTCCCAACCCTGTAGACAGGCTGGACGTGCCCACTGAGAGCTCCAGCCCTGCTGACGGCCCTGTGCTGCCCACAGGGAGCCTCCAGCTGCGCTACCAGCTGGGCACCAGCCCCTATGTCTTCACTCTCACCAACAAGCCAGTGACAGACGGGCGGCCCCACCGTGTCAACATCACCCGCCTGCACCGCACGCTGTACACCCAGGTACGGGCTGGGGCACCCTCCCAGCAGGGCCTGGGGGCTTCCGGTCAGGCTGGGAGGGGGCATGGGCAGGGTGGCTCTGCGGGCACTGACGCTGTGCACCGACCTCGCAGGTGGACTATCTCCCTGTCATGGAGCAGCAGTTTTCCCTGTTTGTGGACAGCAAGCTGGACTCACCCAAAAACCTGTACCTGGGGCGTGTGATGGGTGAGCTGGGTCCTGCCCTCAGCTGGGGTCCCATGCTGGGGTCTCCGGGGTCTCCTCTGCACAGCATGGCCCTTGCCCTCCGAGGGTGATGAGTAATCTCCTTCTGTGGCCCCACAGAGACTGGCGTGATTGACCCCGAGATCCAGCGCTACAACACACCCGGCTTCTCAGGCTGCCTCTCAGGGGTGAAATTCAACACCCTCGTGCCCCTCAAAGCCATCTTCCACCCCACCAGTGCCCTGCGGCCCTACAGCATCCGGGGGGAACTGGTGGAGTCGAGCTGTGCCTCAATGCTCCCCCTCAGCACCATCCTTATCCCTCCTGAGATGGACCCCTGGTACATGGCAACAGGTGGGTGCTGTGGTGGGACCCTGGTGGGGATGGAGCCCTCCTCAAGCACCAGCTGCAGAAGGGAAGCTTCGGCATGAGACGTTGCTGCAGCCTGGTCTCAGCTGCCCACTCTGTCTCTGCAGAGTTCCCCCACGTGCACGACGACGGCTGGATTGGGATCATCATTGGGTGTAAGTGAAGCCTCTGGCTGGTATTCCACACTGGCAGGGCCCTGCGGCCCCTCCCCAATCCCTCACTGCTGTCTCTTCCCCGCAGTCGTGATCTTCCTGCTCCTGCTGCTGGCAGGGCTGCTGGTGCTGCTCTACTTCTACCACCACCGCTACAAGGGCTCTTACCACACCAACGAGCCCAAGGCCATCCAGGAGTATGGCACTGCTGCCAAACCGCCATCAGCACGCAAGGACCAGAACCTGCCCCAGATCCTGGAGGAGCCGAGAGGGGACTAGCGGGGCCGGGGGTGGGATGGGCTCACAGCTCCCGCAGCCCCGGGAGCCGCCCGGGAACGAGCGAGCGTCGCGGGACCAAAAGGCCGAGCACACCTGAACTGCCAACACCCGCCTTCAGACTGACCGGACCGGACCGGACTGACCGCCACCTCCTCCCCACGGCCGCCACCGACCGGCCCCGGAGTGCGGCCACGATCCGCCGAGCCCCAGCCTCGCTCGCCCCGGCCACGCCGACAGCCCCCACGCCGGAGGCAGGCTGCTGCCTCTCCAGCTGCCAAATCCTGCCTGGCCTCTGTCGGGGAGCCCCGGGCACGGTGCCCACCCTCCCTCCGGCCGGGGGCACCCGGCTGCTGCCGCCCGTTAGTGCTGCCCACGTAGATGACCCGCTGCTTTGCTCGCTTCGCCAGCACCACGCAGAGCCACGAGCACCGGCCCCGCACGGCCGGGGAGCCGAGCAATACTCCACACACCGGCGCCGCGCATGCCGCCACCGCACCTTGCTGAGATGCTGCTTTCATAAGATCAGGTACAGATCCTTTCTACCATTTTTGTTGCTGGATATTCTACTACACTCTGGTTTTTTTATTCTATCGGTTTGTATAAAAAACCAAACGGAAGCTCCCGCGGGCGTGACGTCCCGCGTGTCGTGGTACGTGGTCTGTAGTTTGCTACTTCTCTGTACGAAGTGCCAGTCCTGCCGATTACCTCCAGCCCAGGGAAAGCTCCTGTTCACTTGCTGTGTTGTGGTAAGACGATGTTACAGATATGCATTTATCTACCCAAAGGCCTGGCTCCACTGGGCACTTTATTTTTAAACAACCTGTTCTTTTGAATGAGATGTGAAGATAATCAAATAAAGGCAGAATGATGGTGTTTGACACTCCCCAGCCTTCACCTCGGCAGCCTGGGCAGATCCTCTCCTCCCACCCCGGCTCAGCCTGCACCAAGGAGGGGACCAGATTGACAATGGCAATTCCTGGTCCCAGGGCGAGATGCAGGTTGTAGTGAGCCGGGGCTAGAGGCAGCTCAGCTGCTGCTGCACACACACATCATGCCCTGCTTTTCCCACCACACCTCTGCCCTCTTCCCACCCTGAGCCAGTGTGATTCAGGCAGCTGGCGGCACCGGGTCACTCACAATGCCCCCTGGACCCCGGGAGCCACGTTGGGGACAGCCGGGCTGAGCCCAGCAGGCAGGGGACAGTCGGGGAACAGGCTGCTGCCAGCTGCTCCCCAGGGTAACAGAGGCCAGCAAGCAGGGGAGGGTCTTTGCTACCACTTTATTATGACAAAGGCTACAAGCCATGTTATTTAAAGTGCATTATTATTACCATTATTCACCGTCAACAAACCACAGACACAAGCCTGGCATAGTGCAGATATGGCCGAAGTGGCAGAAGACGCTTAGGCAAGAGCAGGGTTGGCAGGAGCTGGGTGGATGGAGGTGGTAAGGAGCAAGGCTCAGGCAGGTGCTGGGGTACAAGCACTGCTCCAGACAGACCTAAACACCTCCAGGCTCCAGAGGGCCATTATGGACAACATGAAGGACAGACAGACAGCCTGGCCTGCCATGGCAGGGGACTGGGAAAGCGTGGTGAGGGCTGGGCCAGCGAGGCCCTGGCTCCCAGGCAAACCCAGCACCTCTGTGTGTTCCTGGACGGAACAGCTGGGAGGGGGCTGGGGCCCTGGAGCCAGGTCAGGGCTCAGCCAGGCTCCCCATGTCATCCTGGGAACCCAGCCCTGGACATTGGGTGGAGCACAGCCCAGCACCCAGCACCAGGCCAGGCAGGCGGCTGGTGGCTTATGTGGCTCTCAGGGGACAGCCCCAACCTTCAGGTCACCCCAGACCCCACCAGCCTGCCCTGTCCCAGGCCTGGAGCAACATCATCCCAGCAAAGATGCTGATGGATGCAGGACACCTGGGATGCCTGCAGTCCCTCCACTCCAGCACAAAATACAGGGCCCAGCCACCAGCTGAGGATTAGTTTAAAGTGCTTTTTTCTTTCATTTTTGCATGGGGTGCCAAGGCTAAACCTCACCCTGCCAGAGAGTATTTCCCCTTTATTCCCAGGGCCAGGGGGTCACAAAGGCCAAGGAAGGTTTCTGAGGAGCCTCCCCTGGGTCACCACAGGCAGTGACTGCAACATCGTCCTCTACCCAGCTCAGTGGCACCCCTACTCAAAGTACTGTGTTGCATAGTGCTGCTCTCCCACCCCCAGGCATCCCTTGGTGCCACTCCAGCCACAGCCGGGCAGTCCCTGTTCCCCAGCCAGCTGGGGCAGAGGGGAAACCACCCTGGGACAGCAGCCGTGGCCCAGGGACTGCTTACACTCCTGCCCCGAGTCTCTCTGGTGTCTGGATGGAAAGTAGCACTTGTGACACACACAGCAGCAGGAACAGCAGCAGTCATGTCAGCGTGAAGCAAACATGGCATTGCTTACAAGGTGCAGCAGCAAGGTGTGCCAGGACCACCCTGGAGATTAGATGATGTCTGTCTCCCTCTCTATGCCGACATACTTCAGGGCATCTGCCTGGCTGTACCTACAGGACAGCAAGCCATGGCTGCAGCAATGACCTCCCACGCTCCCCACCAACCTGCACAGGAGGTGGGGTCAACCCTGCAGCCCAAGGTCCCCGCTGGCCAAGGTACCTGTAGTCAAAGAAGAGCTCCTCTCCTGCCTGGATGGCTCTCTTGGCGAAGATACCAATGCGGTGGTCTCCGTTCACCATCACGACTGCAACCAGAGATGCAACATCAGAGATGTGCAGCCCCAGCTTGGGCCGGAGCTCTGGCAGCACTGAGCCCTGCCTGGCCCGGCCGGGCAGGGGCACCTCACCTTTCGCATAGCAATTGGGGTTCACCGAGTGGTTGGCAAAGCGGATCTTATTTCCTTTGCGAGTAGCGTCAACAACAAAATCTATTCAAAAAAATAAAGAAGAAAACTGTTGTAAGGCCAGGCCTGTACCCCAGGCAAGAGGTAGGCTGAGCCTGCCCACCTGGCCAGCAGCCCTGGCCTCTCCACCCCTGGCAACCTCAGGAAGTTACCATTGTTGAGGTTGAAGAGGAAGCTGGACATGTACTTGTCGTAGACCTTTCCTCGCCTGTCAGCCTCATCCTGTGAAATGAGCTGTAGAGGGAGAACACCTTGAGAGACTCAGCAGCTGAGGGCTGAGCCAGGTGCTTGCCTGCTCCCTGGAAACACCCTCCTGCTCTCCCTCCCACCTCGTGGGCAGGAGCTTGCCAGGGCTCCGGGGATGGGGCAGAGGCCAGAGCAGGGCTCTCAGGCAGCAGCACACACACACCACGCTCCTCCACACTGGAGGGCCACTGAGACATGTCCCCAGACAGCACAGGGCTTGATCTCCAAACGTGGTCTGAGCGAGCCCAGGGCACAGCCAAGCCAGGGAAGGCAGCTGACCCCACAGCCAAAGGAAGCCCTCCCACCACCCGCAGCCCCCGTGTGCCTGGCACGCAGCCCCAGCACAGGCAGCAGCACTGACCTCCCCACAGTACTCAGAGATGAACTCGTTCTTCTGCACGGCCTCCTTGATGAAAGTCCCCCAGCCAGCCACGTCTGATGGGGCCAGCAGCAAATGCTGGAACCAAAATGAAAGGAAATGGGGACAGTTGGCAGGTACAGCACCTCCCAGCACACAGGTCATGGGGGCAGAGGGGAGACAGTGTCCACCCAGCATCCCCTTGTTTTGGTGACACACAGCTCCCTACAGACTTACACCATTACGTGGAGCTGCACAGGACTTGACACACACTAATTTGCAACTTTCTCTGAATTTCTCTTTTTTTTAATGCACAATTCCTTGCTCTGACCAGAATTCAAGACTAAATCTTTCTCTGGAGTCACTTTATACACTCCCTTGCTCTCACCATTCCTCACATAACTCCCATCTCCTGATTTTCACATCCACAATCCCTACTCCAGAGTGAGTTCTGCAGAGGCCCAGGGCAGCACAGATTCTTCTCCAGACTTTGCAGGGAAGTTGTTCCCCCTGCTCCCACACAGCAGCAGCAGCTGTGTATCAGCTCTGCCCTGAGGCAGCCCCCGCCACACTACTGTCAATACCTTTTTGAGGCCTCGCTGGATGCTGCAGTTCTTGCAGGACACCACCTTGCAGTCCCAGTGCTCTGAGGCACCGCAGGTCAGGCAGAGGTCGGGGTCACACTCCCGCACAGCCAGGTAGCAGGGGCACTGCTTGGTGTTGCACTGGGTCTTACAGCGGCAGCCTGGGAAGCGGTTCTGACCTGTAGCAACACAGACCATGGGTTTGCACTGTGATGTTTGGCAGAGAACAGAGGGGCCATGCAGGGGCTCTGCCCCAGATGCTCCTCCCCAGCCAGATCTCGCCCTGGCAGGCCTTGGGCAGGGACAGAACAATGTGTGGCTGTTATCTCCATTGCAGAGCTGGGAATGGAAGCCCAGACAGGAAAAACAAACACGGCAGAGCAGTAACCCAACGCCCACCCGAGCTGCTGGAGGCACATCCTGCTCACAGGGGACCTGCAGCAGCACCTGCAGGATACAGACACGGGAACGAGCACTAACAGGAGTGTCTCGGCTGCCAAGAGCTGCAGGGCAGCACAGAACCATTTCCCTCTGGACTTTGGCAGGCTGCTAACAGAACTGCTGAGGATGGACAGAGCAGCGAGTGCAGGAATAAAGCAGGCCCCCAGCAAGCCCCAGCTCTGCACCCTCCCTGTGCTCTGTGCCAGGAGAGCTGGCTGCTTTCCTGCCCAATAGTCCTCGACCTCTCCTTACAGTCAGGGTTGCACTGGCAGAACTTCTCACAGAAATTCTGAGTCATGATGCAAGGGCAGGAGCTGTCACAGGGATGCTCAGGGTGGTCACAGGGCTGGTAGTTGTACACCTGGGTCGGTGAATTATCTAGAACAAGAAGAGAAATGCCGAGATTGGAAGCTGCATGTTGCAGGAACCTTTTCAAAGCAGCAAGTGCAGGGCACTGGAGCCGAGAAGGTGCACGCTGCCCATCTGCCTGCACTGGGCAGGGAGCCTGGCAGCACCCAGCTCCCGCAGGCACACACACGGCTGTGCTCACTGACCACAGCCCAGTCCACAGCAGGGCTGCACAGCAGCCCTCAGCCTCCCCTGGCTGCACCAAACCCCGCTGCACATGCAGCCTCAGCGGGCACTGGCACGGCCACGATGCCCCCGGCACCCCAAGGAGCCTGGCCAGGGGTGGTCACTCCCCTCCACGCTGCTGGACCTGCCAGGCTGGTGAGCAGGATGCGGCCATCCCGCTGCAGCAGTCGCAGCTGGAGAATTCAACCCTCACAAACCTCCCGTGACACAGCCACAGCCAATGCTACCTTTCTTCAGCTGGATCTTCCTGCAGTGTGCAGCCCACAGCCTGGAAAAGGAGCAGAGAGGGTTCAGGGGATGAGTTAACCATCAGGGAGAGCCAGCGCCACTCGGCAGCAGCAGCCAGCGCAGCAGAGACAGACCTGGCAGATTCATGCATTAATGATCAGCAGCCACCACAGAGTGGAGAGAGATGAGAGTGATGCAGCTGCAGCAGGAGCTCTTTAAGCCAAAAACCAGAGCCAGAATAACACTGGACACATTGGGATCAACACACAAAGTGGGTTACGAGTCAGGGAGCTGAGGCTGCTGTTAGGGAAGCGGCACCAGGACCAACAGCCAGTGCTGCCCTGTCCTCAAGCTGAGCCTGGGGCTGCAGGGCCACGGAGCCCCCAGCCAGAGCAGCAGCCCTGGAGCTGGGCCAGGGCCAGCGCCCAGCAGCAGCACCAGCAGCCCCATGTGACAGCAGGACGTGCGCACAGATGGGAGCCAGATGGGGATTACCAGGAATGCGTTGGCACAAAAAGCAGCGGATCTGGTTGCATTTTAAGAACAAAACAAGCTTGTCCAACACTTGCCTGTGCTTCCTTTTCTTCTTCTGGGATGGATTCATTAACTCATTTGTTGGCAGTTTTGTTATAAGCGATTCCTTCACTGCAAACTGAAAGACCTACCGAAGAACACGAGCAAAAATAAGAAACAGGGTCAGTGTACTCAAGCTGTTTTATCAAAACCATAAGGAGAGTGTGAGTAAGCACAGCAAGGCTCCCAGGCCTGGGCCCAGAGAGCAGCAGCTCTGCCCCATTTTCCTGCCTACAGGCACCGTTGCTCCTCCTGCGTGGGAAACGAGTGCCCACACATCTGGTGTGACACTGCACATGGGAGGGACACAGGCACACAGGGCTCACTCTGCCAGCAGCAGCACTGCTGCAGAGTAACACCCTGAACTCCAAAAGCGTTGATGTGGCACCTTCCTGGGGGAGGTTTGTGACAGAGAAATAAAACCAACAGGCAGTGGCTCCAGCCCTGGCCCCTCTCTTGCTGCTGCACTGCCTGCTCTGGGCACCCACCTGCTTGCAGGTCTTTGTCCCCAGCAGCCTGGCGATTGAGCAGAAGTTGTTGAAGTAGGTCCCATGGAAGACGCGGAACAGTGACTCCTCAGCTCCTGTCCACTCCACGGGCTCCTGCGGCGTCTCCACCGCAAACAGCTGGGAGGAGGCTGGGCTCAGCTTCTGCTTAGTGGGGGTTTGGCAGCGGGAGTTGGCCTCTGGCAGGAAAGGCAGATGTTAAGCCTGGAAGAAGGCACTTGGCCATCATGGTCCTGGGGGGCAGTGGTCACCCCCTAGTGCCCTGCAACCTTGCACTGCACTCCTGGCCACACACTCCTGCTTCTGGCCAGGCACGGTGCTCAGGAGCCAAGGGCTCGCTCTGGGCTTTGCAGGTCCCAGCAAAGCTCTTGCTTTGCCTGGCAACATTCCTCCTTCCTGGGAGAGGACAGTGAATCCCACAGCAGCAAGGGCAGGGCCGCTGTCCCTCAGGTTTGCTGGGAACACTGACTGCTAACTCCAAATTCTCCAGCTGTGCAGGAAGCAGAGGGGAGCCCGGGAGAGCTCCAGCTGTGAGGAGCTGCCTGCCCTCACTGCCCACACAGAGAGGAGCGGGGTGTCTCAGGACTGGCACCATACCCGAGGAGCTAGAGGCCCACTCGTTGCCTGTGTCCCGGTCGCTGTCGCCCTCCCTGGTCTCAGTGACAGCCGGGGTGCTGGAGCAGGACGCGCCCACCACATGGTGCCGCCGGCGGCGACGGCCCGAGCACTTGGATCGGGGGTTGTGCAGTGCAGCAAACTCCTTGGCTCCTTCCTGCAAGCAGAGCAGAAGACAAGACAGGTGGCAGATGACCAGGGAATGCAGGAAGCCTTTTCCACAGGCCCTGGGACAAGCCCTGTCCTGCTACCACCAAGAGCAGGTGGAAGAGGCCGGCCACATGTGGTCCTTTCAGCAAGTGCCAAACCCTGCCAGCCGCCTGTGCTGCAGATTCCCACTCTGTTCCCTTTGGCATCGCTGCCCGGTCAGCAGAGGATCCCTGGCCCTGAACCCCCAGCCCACTCCTCTGGATCTTCCTGGCTTCTCACTCTGCTCCTTTTTAACACGGGCTTAATTTCTATAACACTGCACTAAGTCCAGAGAAATAATTTGTCACACAATTTCCCATCTGCTAGCTCTGGAATTAGTCTTTGCTGTAGATCTGCTATAATATGCATCTGGTAAGGTCTGCATTTGCATTCATGCTCCTCTGAATCCAACAAGGACCAGAACTAATTCTGAAAAAATCATCCAAGTTGTGAAAAAGATCCACAGAGCTCTGCAGAGCAAAGCTGGCCAGGGCACTTCTCTCATGGTTTCTAAAGCAGTGACAGAAACATACCAGCCAGAGGAAACAGTCTGCGCCGCAAGGATCTGGCTCAATCTTGGTCTCTCTATTCTTTCGTTTGTACACATTAGGAGTAGCATGAAAAGCTGAAAAAGTAACAATTATCTTTACTATTAGCATTCTCCAAGAGTCTCCCCCAACTCTGCAAGGGACAGGAAGCAGGAGTGTGTGTGCCTGAGGGTTCCCCTGGCTGCGGGGCCTGAGGTGACCAGACACAGGGGTTAGCCCTGCTCCAAGCCACAATGGGGACTAGGCAGCTTGGGAAGGAGAGGCCATAGGCAAAGGATCTGCTTTCACACTGAAACAAAAAGACCACGTGATCTCAATATTATATCTTTTAATAAATAATTCACTGGAAAAAGTCCTGTGACTTCCCAAAGAAGCCCTTAGACCTGGCGAACAGCAGGTCCAGCAGCTAATCAGTATCCAAAAGGCTTTGGCAGGACCAACCGCAGGAACATGACTAAGACGAAGCTGTAAGTTCCAGTGAGGCAACAAAACACAGGGGCATGTCCAGACTTTGGCAGTGAAACATTCATGCCTTTCACTGACGAGCTTCTGCAAAGCAAGAGCAAAGTCTGGTGGCGGCAGGGCTACTGCACAAACTGCCGGGAGCTCGGAGGCGGCGTGCTGAGCGCGGAGAGGGGACGGCCACGCGTGTCGGTCTGCCATCCGCGGGAGCAAAGAGCGGAGCCGTCTGGACAAAAGGCTTCTGGGCACCTGTCAGCTCCTAAGGCCCCACTGCAAACGCACGAGGCACCACCCTCCAGAGGCTCCAGCACGGAACTAAGCAAGGTGTGCAGAGGAAAACCGAGGAGAAAGGGCTCTAGGGAAGCGTCCGGCTGAGACGGCACTTACGATGCAGAAAGCAGTCGTATTTGAAGCAGCGGCGGCAGAAGAGGGTGTGGAAGGAGTGCAGGGACTGCTCCCGCTGCACCGACTTGGCGCAGGGCCCGTCGATGTTGGGAGTGCACTGTGGGGGCAGCACGTTGGGGTCCGACACCTCCGTGAGCTCCCGGTACCTGGTGACAAACACAAACACCCAGGGACGTGCATGCTTTCCCCATCTGCGACAGCTTTACATGCCTACATCACCACCCGGGCCCACCGGGCTCTGGCCCAGGTACCTCAAGGCCAAACTGCAGTTTGTAACACTCAAAACACACTCTGCCTGTGGAGCCTGCAGGCACTGAGCTTTGTGGCCCAGCCAGCCCGCAGTGCTGGTCTCAGAAATAAAGATTTCAACTCTTGCTAAGAAAGGTAACAGACAATCAGAGCAGGGATTTTCTACCTTTCTTTCATATCCTCTGGGAAGCCATACTCAGGAAACATGGAAGAAATAGCAGTGAATATCATGTCATTGGGGAACCTCTTCTTGGAACACTTCTTGTTACCTACATAGGAGAGGAGACACAATTCCTCAGCCAAGCTGATGTGAATGGGTCTTTCCTTCTTGCACAGAGCAATTCCAGAGATGCTCAGGATTGTATCTTAAGACAGAAATGTAATCCCATGCACAACAGATAAACCTTGTGTCCTGCAACCAGGCTAAGGCATTTCCAGAAGCAGTGCTAGGCCACTTTCAGTGTAGCACAATGTACTGCTGGAAGTACCAACACTTTTCTTAAGTGCTGTTACTATTTATTTCTGCCAGGGCAGAACTTGCAGACAATGCTTTTCTACATCCACAAAAGTCTTGGCGTTTGTGCCACCTGCATCACTGCAGATCAAGGACAAAGACAAAATTACCCATCAGCACTCAGAAGGTCATCAAGGACACATGAAAATCCCACAAACCAGAGCTTCCTCTAAGCAACAAGAGCTCCAGGTGGCACAGGAGAGGGAAGAGGAACACTAATACATGGAAAGCAGGTCTGGAAGGGATTTGAAAAGGTCCATCTCCCTGCCTCCCACAGAAATGGATCCACCCACACCTCCCTGACAGGTGCTTGCCAGACCAGCACTTGAAAGCCTCCACCAGCAGAGCTCCCACAACCTCTCAGATAACACCCAGCTCTGCTAATCTCACCAGGAAGTGGGTTTCCAGATGACTCATCTAAATTACTCCTCACCACACTCTAAACTGGTGATTTCTTTTCCTATCCACAGCGGACAGTGAGAGCAAACCATTTCCCTTCTGCTACAGAACTTGTGAAGCTGGAACTACTCTTGGCGACACATAAACAACCCAGTGATGGCAGGAGAGCAGTGCCCAGTGCTCAGGCAGGGCAGGATGGAAACGTGACCAACATAACCCCCACTTCTTTGGGGGCCAAACCCACCTTCCACTGCAATTCGCTTTCTTTTCCTTGTCACTGGCAGCTCCTCTTTCCCATCCTCCTGTTTCACCTCAGAATCATTGTGTCCTTCCTCTTCCTCGTCTGAGTACTGATTCAGAGCATTCACTAGCTCCAGGAACACAGCATCACTGATGAGGACTGACCCTGAGATCATTTCTGAAACACACAGAAGTGGGAGTGTCACCATCTTTCATTTCTCACCGTGGCAAACCACAAGCCAATGTGCTCTGCTACCAACCAGAACCCTTCTCTCAGTTTTGTCGGGGTAGGTGGGATTTTAGCACTAGAGTCAGTAGTGTTGCATCGTTTTCAGCAATCTGGGGACAGGCCACACCAGTTTTCCCTGTCTTCCTCCCCGCTGGGCAATTTTATGATGAGGCAGGCAGTGCTTTCCATTGATTAAACTCTTGGCTAAGGCAACAAGCACACCAGGGTTGCTGAGCTCCTCCCACCCTCTAGCACATTTTCAGCATCCCAGAGGACGCCTGTGAATCCCTGTACACAGGAGCACTGGCTCCAGAGCACTCCAGGCATTAAAATGGAGTGAGGTATCCAAAGGCAGGAATGTGCCCTTGCAAAGGAGAACAGCAGGCACCGTCCTGTTTCCCTGCTCTGAGAGCTCCCAGAAGAGCTCGGAAAAGCTGGTTACTGCTGCCACCTTTTGACTTCTGAACTACTTGGATATGTTATTTACAAGAGACTGAATCATGGAACCATAGGAAGGTTTAGGTTAGAAGGGATCTTAAAGCTCATCTTGTTCCATCCCTGCCACGGACAGGCCACTAGACCAGGTTGCTCCAAGTCCCATGCAACCTGGCCTTGAGTGGACACAGCTGGCTGCTCCCAGGTTACCTTCCTCTCCGTGAACTTTCCCATCATAGTTATTAATAAGTTCTTCAATGAAAGTTTCATCTTCTTCCTTCACCTCGTCGCCCATGTAAGGGATATTGCACAGAACCGTTTCATCCTCCACCTGAAGAGAGATGAGACACAGCTCAGAAAAGCAGTGTTTGCTGACCCCACTGGGGCTGTGCCCAAGGCTGCTCTGGTCCCTCAGACCTGCCAACAACACAGTGCACAGCAAAGGTTCAGATGTCTCATCACTGACACATCAGTGCTATCCCACCGTAACCCAGTCACAAAGGGAAGGACCTGCCTAAGAAATAAAACTCTTCATATAAAACAAAATAAAAATCTTAGGAAAATACAGAAACAAAGAAAACCCCCCAAAAAACGTATTTACTCCTTGAATCCTGTGAAGAAATGGTGACTCTGTCAAGGAGTCACGTGTAAAGGAGACTGTCTGAGTGAGGTAGCATGGACACAAGGCTGTCTTATGGGATTCTACAAAACAAGCAACTAAAGCAACACTTTCCATCATCTCTCAAGCAGATGTTGCCTGAAACAACTGGAATGAAGAACCACTTCCCAACTGTGTAACAATCAGACACTGACCTCACTGAGACCCCACGCTTCCCACATACCATGAAATTCTGCTGAAGAGGGGACCAGGAGTACATAATGGGCACCAGTGCCACTGTGTTCAGGGTCCTCATGTACAGTGTCTGGCTTGAAAATCCTGGGAAAATGCTCTCAACAGTGCACTGGAATACAAATACAGAGAAGGTCAGTGAGGAACCACTCTGGGAGGCTGCCACAGCCTGAGGAAAACTGAATCCAGGACAAACACAGAAGCCCCACATCCACTCTGTGGACTCCATCACAGAAAAAAGCCTTGGGGGTGCTTTTTGTGCATTTCTGCATTCCAGAAATGTGAGGCATGGCCTGACAGTGACCTAGGACAACACAGACAAAAGCTCATCCCATATCCCCATAGCTCCCCACAGAGTCCTGGTTCCAGTTCTCACTTGCCCTTTTGCTGCCCCTTTTCCTCTGCACACCTGTTTCAGGAACGGGTGCCCGCTGACCGGCTTCATCAGCTGCACTGGCTGCACTCGGAGCTTCTTCCAGTCTTCATTAAGGATTTGAGTCTTTTCATGAACCTTTGCAAAGTTGGCCACAAAGAGAGCCTGAAAGCACAGAAAGGAGCTCTCAAAATTTAAGGAAACCCATTGAGAACTCCCACAGCACTGAAAGGGTTTCAGCAGGGAGATCCTGTAAAAACCAGCTGGGAATGAGCTCTCTTGCTGCAGTCACACCACGGCTTGTTCAACGGCCTCGTGTGTGTGGCAGCTGCTGCCCACACAGCTCAAGACAGAGCACGAGGAGAAGTGGCATCTCTTCCCATTGATCCAGCTTGCAAGTCAAGCACAGCTTATCAATTCACCTTGCTGACACCCTCTGGCACAACTTGGACACTCTGAGCTGAAACGAAGCCTTTTTGGGGACATCTCAGCCCAGTCCTTGCTGTGGCTGTACCTTTGCTCCCATGTTTGCCTGGAACCTCTTAAGCTGCCGCAGACGCATGTACTCGGACTTGACTTTCCTTTTCCAGTACATGATACACTTGGATGTCGGAGGAGTGGTAATTTCCATTTTTCTATAACAATACAGAGAGAATAAATATTAAATAATGGAGACCTCAATCCCAAAACAAGCGATATTAGAATAACATCCCTGTGGATGGGTAAAACACTCTATGCATCACAGACTTAAACCAAACAAAATAACAGCGTCGCCCTGCAGTGCTCCCGACTGCGGAACACCCACAGCCGAAGCGCACGGACAGGCCCGGGACAGCAGCGAGGGGTGGTGCTGACCAGAACCGCCCGCTCCTGTCCCCTGAGTGCCAGGGGCAGCACCCGAGCCCGGGGGTTGCCGGGGTGCCCGCCCTCTCCCGGGACACGCCGCCGGACACCGCGGCTCCACTCCAGCCGCCCTCCCTGCCGCTCTGGCCGGGCCCGAGCGCTCCCCGCGCCCGNCCTCGGGCCGCCCCTCACGCCCTCAGCCCCCGCCCCGCGCCGCCGCTCCCGGTGCCGGTGCCGGTGGGGCTGGGGTGCAGGGCCTGCCACGGCGGAGAGGACCCGTTCTGGCCTGGAGAACGCCCCTGTCGGCTGCGGGGACCGGGCTAAGCGCGGGGG
>VWZT01012244.1:0-106553 GCA_013397055.1 Pachycephala philippinensis
GCCTCCCCGCGGGGACCGGCGCCCCGAGCCCTGGCCGGGATATAAGTTTCCCTCCGCACAGGTTGCCGTGCGAGGAGGTTCCCTGCCACGCACCTGCCCGGACCATCCCTTCACCCTCCTGTGGGCCGACCCGCTCGGAGGGATCCTGCTCCAGGGCACCTCTCCTGAGGCGGCAGCAGCGGCTTCAGCCAGCCCCGACAGAGATGGAGTGGAGATTAGGGAAAGGCGTCCGGAGGACGAGCAGGAGGGATGAGGACTTGCTGTGGTAACAGTGCCATGTGGGAGTGCAGGGGCTGCCGGTGCCCTGGGGACGACCGCGGCCAGGGAGATGTCCTCCTCGCGGCTCTGCCTTGTCCCCGGGGCCGTGGATCCCGGGGAAGCTTCGCCAGCAGCAAGGCTGGATGGAGGGTGATTTAAGGTGAATAAACTGAGCTGCGCGGTTGCTAAGTGTTGTGTCTGTGTTTTTTTCAAGCATGACGCGATGAGAACACTTGGAAAAGACCTGAAGTGGAGCAGGAAGCAAAGCCCACGGAGAGCGGCTAAGGTAAGGATAGACACAGACACTTGCACTCCTATGTACACACTGAACTGGGAGTTCCACTGTGCACTTCTGGGGGAGGGAGGGAGGGAGAAGGGAAGGAAACTATGGAAAATAAGCNTTCTATTAATCCTTATCATGCTTTCTCAAGTGTAGCATCTGCAATGCCAGAAAAACACAAGTTATGGTAAATTGACATCTGTTCAGGGCAGGTAACAAAAACACCTTTGGGCTTCTCTCCTGGTGCACTAGAGGGACTGCTTACTCTTCAAAAGCAAGTTACTTGACCTGGTTGAAGGGGTTGTATAAATTTGCAGAGCTCTCTTTCCATTGGCACTACAAGCTCACTTACCCACGTTTAGAGGGTGGTAAACGATAAGGGAGACAACAAAGAACTCACAAGTACAGTAGGAACCTAGGTAGGAAACTTATTAATCACAAAAATAATTGCTTAACAGTAATCAATAGGTAAAATACAGGCAGTTTGTGTCTTAAGGAGTTGACATAAATCACAAAACCAGGTAAGACTCTGCAACATGCGAACTGATGGAGTGGGAAGTGAAGGTGTTGGTGGGATTGACCATACTGAGAAACAGTGAGGCAGGAGATAAGCAGTGTGCCATTAGCTATAATGACAATATAGAAATGTAACCTCTAGCATGCTGGGAATGTTTCTTCAACATACGTATTTTATGTAAGTGACCCCTTAGGGAAAAGCCACGTTGCTGAAGTGAGCAATGACTGAGCTCTAGGAGACAAAACTTTGGGACTGGTGGTGAAGGGGAACTAATGGCCAAAGCTCAACAGAATGTAACAGTGTGGCAGTGCATGTTAGCTGGCTGTCGTCTGATGTGTCCACAGCTGCTAGCTGCACTCCATATTGTTTCATTCAAAAGAATCGCAGAAAACTCAGAGGTGGCCTCCTCCTGCTGTGGAACAAGGAGAACTCAATTAGCCAGTACTTTCTGTGGCTGCTAACAGCAGCACCACTCAAGGAAGTAAATGTTTTATGTTTTGTTTTGTATTGAGTTAAGATTTATTTTGAGTGATTTAAGACCAGTTCTGAAGGAACAAAGTTAAGGCTTCAAATACAGTATTAATTGGCTTTTGTACGAAGTGTCTAACTCAGTACCTCCTTTCCAGCATGACTTCAAAGGACTTTCAACAAAATGGGTGTTGGAGGTAAAATTTTACCTCCATTCAGACTAGATTCGTGAGCTTCAATCCTGAAACCTTTATTCATTCTCCGTTAGGTGGCTGTAAATAGAGGTGTGCTGGGGCTTGTAACCTACAGGTAAGTTGCACTGTGGAGTAGCCAATGATAATTCTAATTTCAAAATAAAATTGACTATACTGAATTTGACTATGGGCTCATCTAGACTAAGGGCAGGCTTGCAGTGGTGACCATAAGCAAATGTCCCACAGAGAAAAGGAATGAAGTAAGTATATTATACAAATGAACTTGTGGAGGTAACACTATACCGGTAGTCCTATAAGTCAATAAACTTTTTGCAACAACATCCAGTTCCTTTTGGACAGTCTGGGAACTCCATACTGGGTTTATACTATTGCTCTTATTCTGGTCTTCCTGAGTCAGACACTTATCTGTGACATTTATTTCTTGACACTATATACTGTTTGAACTTGTATATATACATGCATGAAACATGAACCTTAAAAGAGGTGAATAATGCTGAATTTCGGTAGAAAATAACAAATGTTTCCAGGCATATTATTTCAGGAGGCACTTCCCTCATAAGGACTCTGTGTCTGGTAGGCAGTGTATTGCTAGTTGACTGCTGTACCTAATGCAGCAGTCACTGCTACACTGTCACCAGCTGCAGGGCTGCTCACCACTGTTTCAAGGCAATTCCTTCAGAAGGTGCTGGGATTTGGGCTCCAGGAATGCAGGTGGTGCAACTGTGTGTGATGGGGCGGCAGTGTATGTTGGCTGCTTGAAATTCTGACAGCAGCTAACATGCAGCTGCTCTCTTTTCCCACATACCTTGGTCATCAAAATGGACAGCCACTACTTTTGTGTGAGAAATATTTTGGTTCCTCCTTATTATTGCTTTTTTTGTCAGGCAAATACAAGTGGTATCTTGTATTTCCATTATTCTAACAACTGTGAGAATTTTTGATTAATTTAGACTCTAGTGTTCATCCACTTTTAGATACCAACATAACAGGAAGTTTTTACATAGCTGAACCGGGTAAATAATTCAAATATTTCAAAAAATTTTAAGCTCCCGGCAGCTTTTATAAAACAAAAGTAGCACAGTTAAAAACTTCACATGCATCTTAAAATTTTATTTCATTTTTTAAAATAGTAATATTTGGCAAATGCAACTTGATAGCTTTTTGGGAGGTGTTTTTTGTTTGTTTGGTGTTTTTAATTGAGTAATGAAAGGCCCCAAAGGCTTAAAGTCACTTTCACTAACTTCCTGAATACTATACCTGACAAAAAATTACCTTCCCATTGTATGTGTACGAAAAAGTTAGGCTTAGAGTTTTTCCTCTCATTGCCTCTTCAGATAACTTAATTTGTGAACATCAATACATTAAAACAACTGCACATAGTCTCACCAGCCACACGGTGTGAACAGGACATAATACTGTACTTAGAAGAATAAAGGCTGGATAAAAGCACACTGATCTTTTTGATTCCTGGTACGCTGCAAGCTTCTGTCAAACATACTGCCACAGCCAACAGCGCGTTAATTTTATCCTCGCCCCGGCACTTTAGGCATCTACAGAGTGCAGCAGAAACTCTTTGTTGTTACTTGTTTTGTCTAGGTGCTGCTGCATGTGCCTTGGACAGCGAAGAGAAAGAGCACCAGTGTTGGTGAAGGCTGCAGAGCCACGGTGATCCCACTGTTGCGTGTGGTGATTAGGCAGTGTATTGTTAGTTAGCTGTTCCTCACACACCAGCAACTGACTACACTGTCAGATTAGCACATCACTGTCCAGACAAGAACATAAACACTGTTGTTATAGATATCTCATATGTCCCTAGCTGGTCCAAGGCCTGCCTGGTTCCCCTGACTGAAGGGAGCTGTGCTAGGTTATGCAGACGGAGTGAATGTAGGGTATAAAATAAAGTGTAACCGAGAAGATAAAAGTAAGTATAGTTGTATTTCATACTGTTATACAGCTACCCCAACTGATTTATAAACAATCTACTGAATTATGTAAATATTAAGTAACAGTTTCAGGTTTGAACCCAATGCGAGTATGTTTCTCTTACACCACTAAATGTTTGAAAGAGCATTGATGTGTTGGCTCAGCAAACAAGTATTTTGTGACAGTACTTGAATTTACAGGAACATGTACTACTGGTGACTGAAGTGGATTTAGAATATTTTCACTCCCAGGCAACCTTTTGGAAAGAGAAGCTCACAGTTAATTGGTATTTGTTTGAGAAAATAAGGATATGTCAGACCTAAGGAGTGAAGAAAGCTTGAGATAGGAATGAAGGGTTAGGATGAAAGATGCAATAGGTTATGCTCAAATGGAGATGAAATAACTTTAACACTCATGGACTGACCTTTATTAACCATTATGGGAGGGTAGTTTAATCTTAAATTGGGGGGATTATTTAAGAATCCAAGAAATAGGTTTCAATCTGTTTAAAATTTTGGACTTCGTATTTTTATATGCTCTATTTAAAATTAACTCTAGGATATTTATACAGACATGCATTCATACTACTTTCTTGGCTTTTGACTATAGATAAATGTGTATTTTTATAATAGTATTCTGACTTTCATTTTATTTATTTGCCTTTCCAATTTTGTGTAGATTTGGCCATTAAAGGTATTTTATTTTTACCTCAGATATCTAGTAACATAGTTTTAAGAAAGCAGTGATTAGTTTATCAATGATCTGCCCATAATATTATATTGGAAGAGCTGGTATGTCTCATGATGATATATAAGTAATACAAACACAGTGAGTTTTTGTTAAGGAGGAATGTTAATTTGTTGAGAAATGTTAATTAACAGTAAATTTTGAAAAAAACTGTGTACGGTCAGGACTGAACTGTGCCTATACTGGAACCTCTTCAGAAGATGGTTGTAGTGCAGTGTGACTAAATAGTGAAATGAGAAGCTCCATGGCTGTTCTCTCAGACAAAATCTTCTTTTTCTAGGACTCTGGAGTGGACGTGATTCAGGAAGGCGTGAGTTAAGTAATTCTGTCCACTTGTTTGCTAATATCACATGCTATTTCTGAATACCAGGAAAGACACTTGATCTTAATGTTGGCATTGAGATATTCAAGATTACACTGTGTCCTCTGAAAAACAATATGAGCTTTAGTGAGCGAGTCACAAACGAGGTGTACACATTTCCTTCCCTCCTGATCCCTTTCAAACTGGAAAATCATACCACACTGTTTGTCTTGAGTGTTTGAAGGACACAGGTGAAATTTCCCGTATGATGAATAACTCTCAGGCACTACCAGGACTAAAACAGGCATTTTTTTTCCAGTCTTCCTCTAACAACACCCAACATTTCTTTATACCTACCCTTTTTTATTCAGTGATGCAAAAACCAGGGAGCTTCAGCAGTGCACATGAACGGACATGCGTGTTTTAGACTTGTACATTTTCAAGTTTAGATATCCATCTCTTATGGGCAAAACATTGCGTCCTGCCACTTAGTTCCATGACCACAGACTGCTCCCAATAAGGGGAGAGGGACCATATCTCGGTTTCCTGCTCCCTCAAAGCAGCAGAGATGTATGACAAAAATAACCCGACATGTCCCATTCTCAGGGCTGGAACTATACATGCAGGGGGAGACTGGAGTAAAAGGCAGGACCTCAGCACAAGAACAGGCACTGTCTTGACAGATTTGACGCGGAAACTTGCAGGATAATGGCTAACAGTGCAGAGGCTGGTCTAAAACACTAGCATCAGGCTCGTTTGGTCTAATGAGACTTTTATATAGTCCTTAACTGGACTCTGAAAGTATCAGTGGATAAAATTGTCATGCATTAAGTTTGAGTTCCTTTCCAAAAAGATGTTTGTCATTATTGAGAGTGACTTTGTTTAATCTCCCACATCAATACCATTACTCAATCTTCATAAATTTTTTTTTTTGGTGAAATTCTCAATTAATTCAATCAGTGAATGAAAAAGACACCTNGAGTTTCTCACCTTTTTAATACAGTTAAATAGCACTGTCTTTACTGGAAAAAGTTTTGAAGCAGTTTAGGTATTTTCAATCACCGTTAGTCTTACAAGAGAACAGCACTAATTCTGCCCACCTTTTTGTATAGAAAACTCCACTGAGACACAGGTTTTTCTCATTTCTATTTTCTCAGCCCTCCTTCAAGACACAGGCAGCTGGAGTGATGTTTCTTATTCAAATTTACTATCTCCCTTCTTCAAACAGCTAAATCAAAACACTTTGCAGTTTGTAATAGAACAGTGGAACAGAACTGGGAATGGGTTTGCAGTTACATGCAGGACTGGGGAGGTTGCAAGGTGAGAAGAGTGGGGCTTGAGCCATGAACCTTCATCCCTTTCTTCTACCTCTACTTGAAGATTGCCATTTTATTCTAGAGATGAGAGGTAGATGAGTGGCTGAGGAGAATTGTTTTGAACTGTCTCAGAAAGGTGTCTATTAGAGTGCTGGGCTCTTGATTTTTGTTGCCCCTTGAATCATTCTGTAAACAGCCATGTGTATTTTACACAGGCTCTGCCTTCATCCAGGTCAGAAGAGAAGGAATCCAGCAGGAGAGGAGATCACATCTGAGGCACTGCTCTGCAGCACAAATATAAGGAGAAGGCTGAAGAGTTTAAAAGTGGTGTAGAACTGAAAGTAAAATAATCAAAATATAAAGCAAGCAAGCAAACATTTTGTTTCATTTTTTTTGCTTCTTTTAATAATCTTATTTTCCATGTACAATTTTTTGCAACTGACAGCTTTACAGTTCAGTAGTCTTCCTTGAGAAGATATTGCAAAACTGGTATTTTCAGTTACATTTGTCTCTAGAAACCCTGCTACGGATGTCTCTGGGCCCTATGTCTTCCATAACAGGGCAATTATGTGTAAATGAAATATAAAAATCTCTTTGTTACTGGTAGATGGGAAAAAACCCCCTGTGTAAGTACCAAGTAATTTATTAATAAACTTTCTTTCTAACTATCTCCCTTCTGGTGACAATTTTAATTAGCTATTGTCAGCAATTAAAAATAAAAAATCATAAACCCCTTATGCAAATTGGTGGTCCCTCCCTGCAAGGGATTGCCTTGTCATGTCAGTAACCTCAGTGGTTCTTGAGGCCATTGCAGGAGCCAATCCAGCATTTACAGACATAATGCAGACACCAATGCTAAAAAGCTGCAAAATCACCTGATGGTTTAGCTTCTAGCAACATTTCCCAGGAAGGTAGAAAGGCTGTATACCATGGTGTTGAATGGCCAGTTCAGAGGTCTTCTCTTTTCTTCATGATAATCTGCCTGATTAATGATCTTACTTCTGGCTTGATACTTTCTATTGGCTCTTCGGGTCTCCAGAATTTCACAACTTTACCCTCAGGGCTGACAAGGTACTTCCAAAAATTCCATCGAGGCTCTTTCTTCGAAGAATCTGTAAAGGTGAAATCAGATAATTTTAGTGACTTAAACCTGGAATTGTCTCCATGCTCCACACTGATTCTTTCACTGTTTATGCTGAAGTAATCCCACCATACTGTTTGCTGGTAGTCTGGGCATGGATTTATTGGTTGCTGTTAATGATCTGAAAAGTAGGAAGTCAGTGATGCTCCCCCCTTCCTGTGAAACCATTTGAGAGTTCCTACTTTTACTATGCTATGCTTCCCAGGGAAGAGGATACAAGTGCTGCATATTTATTCAGGGAATCCCCAGTTTTATGTCAGTTTTGGGGAAGTGAAATGGGAGCAGGAAGTTGTACAGGTGATGGCTTAATTAGGCTGCTTTCACAAAAAGCTCCAGTAGATTTTGACTGGAGACCAAGTGTTCGGTTGGGAATGGTGCTAAACCCTAAACTGATTTTTTGAAGCAATGGATTGAAGTTTGACACCACACCTGTGCAGCAAGGGGACCTATTTTGCCCTAGATTATCTGACACTGCTGTTGCCATCCTGTTGCTAGTAGTCACAGCAAAAGGGTGATATAGCATGAAGATGTCCAACCTTCTGATTGTCAAAACAGCTGCATGAGGAAACCAGGCATTTTAATTGAAAATGCACAGTAATTTAATGTGAGACACAGGAATGTGGGAAAAGAAAAACTTTGTTTCAAAATATTTAAGTACCAAAGGATCTTTCTCCTTCTTTTGGGTGAACAGCATGTCAAATAAGAAAATGCTGAGTATATTTTTTCTCTTTGTAGGTTTAACACTGATTGCACTGAAATTTAGAATCTGGATTCATCACACGCAGCTGGTGCCTTTGTGCTCTAGTCTCTTCTATAAAGAACAGAGAGAAAACACTCAATTATTCCACTGGACATCTGGCAACTCAGGGAGACAAAGTTACCTGAGGTTTTTGTGGCATGCCTAAGAGGAGGAAGGAACAAACATAGTTACAATGACAATAGTGACCACTTAAATGACTCATCAATAATAACAATTTTCAAGTACATAGGAGGTATCATAGGGCATATAGCAAGAAGCAACACTTAAGTGTTCTAGGAAAGATTTCATTTGGATATTGAAATAGTTTTCTGTCAAGAGGTGCTATGAGAGAGTGGAATGGACCTTGAGATCAAGGAGATGGAATACAGGTTTTGGCTTTCTGCTACTTTATTTTCTGGTTAAAATGGTGTGTTAGAAAAGGGTTGTTTAAGCTATTCTTTCTTTTGTATCTCAATATGGTTCAAAGACCTGGTCAAAGCTCAGGAAAATTCAGAGAGGTTTTTCAAGTTGTCTTTAAGTCTATGAGACCTTTGTTCAACTGAGACTAGAGAATTTCATTTTGCTTGTGAGAATATGAGGCTCTAAGTCTGTAAATGCTCCCTGTATTCATGCAGGATTTTTTAGACTAGGGCCTGAAGTTCACAAGACAAATTCATACAAATCAGTGGTTCTATATAGCTTTCTATCTATCCATCCATCCATCCATCCATCCATCCATCCATCCATCCATCTCAGTGGTTATATATAACTAGTATATATAATCCTGCTTTACAATACAGTTTACATAAAGATGGACATATGACCCTGCTAAGAAAGGAATTTCATCTGCATGTGTTTACGTAAAATCTTCCAGTAAAGTAATTTTATGACCCCCATAACTACAATTTTGTCTATAACAAAAGCCTTTTTAAAATAAAAATCACGTATTTTGAAATGGGATACCGTAGGTGGGAGTCTTTGGACTCGAGTTTGTAGACCCACAAAACGGATGTTTCTAGCTGGGCTGGTCAGAGCAGGCTGTTTTTATAAGCAGTGAGGAGAAACTGATGTTTTCAGGATACAATTCTTCTGTCCATAGTTTTGATATCCAGGTTGAAGTGAGAGTAACTGTATGCTAAGTGCCTGTTTCTCTTCCTGGTTTATGAAGACTTCAATGTTTCCTGACAAAAACACTCAGCCTGGGTTCAATGAGAGTACCATGGTCACAGACAGCTTGATACATAAAAGAAAACAGTTACCTATCAGAAATTTAAAGGCGGGATCTGCTTCTGATCCTAGGATCTTGATTTTGTGGAAAACAGGGAATGTTACTCCATAGTTTCCTTTGGCAAAAGATTCTATTTCCCGGCTTGAGCTAGGCTCTGATTCTCCGAACTGGTTGCAGGGAAACGCCAGCACAGTGAAGTGGGAGGGACCAAACTCTCTGTGTAGCTCTTGCAGTGCGATGTAATTTTTGTCTGTGTGTTGGCAGTAACTGGCCACGTTTACAACCAAAGTTGCCTTCAGAAAAATAAAGTTAGAATAGTAAGGAAAAAGCCTATAAATATTGTAGAGATCACAATTAAATCTTAAAATGTCATCTCTCATTACCAAGCTGGTTTCTGTCAGAAGGGTGAATTTAATCCCTCTGATCATCATTTCATTAAACAGATAACGACAAAAGCAGCTGAAGATATTTACTTTCAAACAATCTGTTGTAAAAACCCAGTAAACTGATAAACTTGGTCTTACAGCTTTGTTTAAATATAAGCATTTAAAAAAGCAGATATTTAGGACATCCACTAAAATCATATTTACTAGATGAATTTCCAAAATCCAAACCTAACATTCTTAACTAAGATTAAAATCCACCAATTTGCCTTTTAGGCTGTATTGATCTATAAATAATATGATTTATTTCCTTGATTTATTAGATCTAATACTTAATTCCTTAAGCAGGGCTAGATAAAATAAATTTTCTCCAGCTTACTGTATGAAGAGCAGGAATTTAGCATAAATCTCTGCCAAAAACTCCCATAACCAAACCTTTTATTTAGCTGGATGTGTACACATTTTTTGTCAGTAAGGATTCAAGACAGAAAAAATGAAATAATAACTTACTTTCCCTCTGTACTTCTCCAAGGAAATGATCCTTCCTCGTGAATCCTTGACTTCAAAAGAATAAAAATCTTTGATTTTAGGTTTAAAAAACCTGAGTTGCAGCAGGCAGAGAATGGTGGTGCACAAAACCATTGACAGGAAGACAACAAAGACCCTGGCTTTGGGCACCGAGTATTTCAGAGGATAACTAGTTGTGAGAGGCTCCATTTTTGAAATCTTTTGAGAGAAGCCTGGGCAGGCCTGGAATGCGAAGGAGGAGCTGAAATATGAGACTCTCAGCTCAGACCGGAAAGAACAAGCTTCTCATTTTTGTCCCTGCTGCAACACAGCTGTTACATATCGCAGCGCCTGCTGGGCTTCTGAGCTCTTGTGTAAAGTATCGGGGTCTTTCGGGGGGAAGGAGGGGAAAAGAAGTTAATGAAAAGGGTGTACCCATCACCTAAGGATGCTGATTGCTCTGTCTAACTGACCTCTGTGGGATACTCCAGTGTTTGTCTGCACGGTCTTGAGAGCTGCTGGAGCCAAGTGTGAATCTGTAGTGCCGCTCCAACACATACCCTGGGCTCCTGTAGTGTATCTGATAGAGCTGCTCAGCAGGAGGAAGTCATCAGTCATCAGGCAGATCTAGATAAGGAGTCTGGGAGACAGCTGTTCAGGTAGAAAAAAGGCAGGATGGCTGAAACCACCCTGTTTACAAACTCAGCCCGGCATCTCCTCAGCTGCTGCGGGATCACAGGCAGCTGTGTAAAACTTTTCAGCACATATGGCAGAGAAAAACTCCTTGGTAATAGGCTGTCATAAAGGAAGATAATACAATGTGGATTTTTTTACAATGAGAGTGGGGATGATAATGGAAAATGAGTTGCTTTCTTAATTGCTGCTGGCTACCTGGCAACGAGTTGTACTGAGATGGTAAGATTGAAGGTCTGCATGATCGAAGAGTTAGCTGAGAGTCTCAGGTGTATGCCAAGCAGCTCCAGTGGTGTTTTGCTGCTTGTGAGTCTCTGCTTACTCCCTTTCCCTCCCCGTGCAAACCACCATTGAAGAGTGATTTCTGTCTCCGCTGGTTTTCTTTGTCATCCTGATATTTTGCTGCATTTAGATGTTGCATTTTATAGGACGGAAATAGAAGGGGCTTTTCTGAATGTAAAACCTGGAATCTGGTTGTTTCTTCCTTTTCAGTGACTTCAGTATTACCACCAGTATCACTGATTCATACAATATCATAGTGGTACATTCAACTCTTTCTTTAATCTCTAAATAGCTCAAATCCACATTCATATTGTTTAACAAGACTATATAGAGAGTTTCACACTGTTCCACGTAACAGAGCGCTGCTTGGGAAACACTGTGAAATTTCAGTATTTGTATCTGAGGACACTTTAGGCTTCATCTGTGCCTGGCAGTGAGGCCTTGTGACCATGGTGTTTTGACAGTGGGAACAGAAAAAGCAGAGAGTTCTGTGCTGAAATGAATGAAGCTGTGCTCGGCGTTTTGATGGTGGAGACAGAAAAAGCAGGGAGTTCTGTGCTGAAATGAATGAAGCTGTACTCAACAAGCAAGCACAGGTGACTAATGCTGACCTTAAAGACAAGATCAAATGTGTTTGGTTACAGAAAATCCATGTAACATCCTGATGTTTAAGCTACAGCTCAAGTGTTAGCAATTTGCTTCTAATATTATTTCAAAACTAAATAAACCAACCAAAACTTGATATATTATAAATATTTACTGGTGTACCTAATAATTACTGAGAAGTCCATTATATTAGGTGTGTCTTGTGTTGTTACTCTGAACTAAAACCTTGCTTAAAATCTGTTTGAAAAACAAAATATGTTGTTTAATATTGTCTGGGCTCTTATACTTTAAGTTGGGATACTTTTTCAGGTTTTATGGTTTTCTGACACAAATTGCTTTATGAATGAATTTGATCAAAAGCAAATAAAAAGAAGTAATTTAATTTTTACTTAGTATCCCTTAATATATTAAAAAGTACAAGATAACATTAAAAATAGTGACATGAGCAAACTGCAGTGGTGGTGAGAGGGTTCAGAAATCAGAACAGATCAGAGTCCTTTTTCGAGTGGAGATCAGAGAACCTGCCTGGTTCTAGGCAGGCAACATGTGGGTTAGCCCAGTGTCCCTCTCTCAGGAGCTGCCAGACCCCGAGGCCTATGCTGCGTGTGGCTGAAGGTGCCTTGGGTCCTCAAAAGTCAGTCATGTGTCTTCAGTGCACGAGTGACGCAAATTTAGTTAGGTTTTATTTCTTCCTCTGCCACAGGCGTTCTGTGCCACCGTTGTTTCAGCTGTACTCACTTACCTGAACAGAAACATTTGTTTTGCACTGTTCTCCTCCGTCTCCTCGCTCTTTCTTCTCGCGTTTGACCGGCTGCTGCTCTTGGGCAAGGGCACGGCGGAGCTATAAACAGCGTGAAGGGACGGGATGACACTCAGCCTTGGCTAATCTGGGTGTTTGGTGTCCTGTCGCGGCGCAGGTGCCGGCTCGCAGCGGAGCGGGCTCTCCAGGAGCGCTCCGTGCCGCGGGAGCGCAGCGCTGCCGCACACGATGGCAGCAGCCGCCGAGCCCCGCCGCAGCAGCGCGGCCGGCCAGGGCAGCACGCAGAGAAACACGGCCGTGGGGAGAGGGGATGGCCTCCGGCAGGGGTTTCTGAAACAGCCTGCGACAGGGAATTTGTGCGAGGTGAGTGTCGGTGTTTCCCGTCTCCCGCTGCCGGGGCTCCGGCAGTGCACAGCTGCAGCAGGCTGTGCAGGCTGCCCAGGCAGAACAAGCTCCAGAACAGCATCCTCTCGATGTTTTTATTTACACTGAAGTACTGGAGCAAGTCCAGAGAGGGGTAACAAAGCTGGGGAAGGGTCTGGAGCACAAGTCCTGTGAGGAGCAGCTGAGGGAGCTGGGGGTGTTTAGCCTGGAGCAAAGGAGGCTCAGGGGAGACCTTATCACTCTCTACAAGTGCCTGAAAGGAGGCTGTGCCAGGTGGGGTTCGGTCTCTTCTCCCAGGCAACCAGTGACAGGACAAGAGGAAACAGTCTGAAGCGATTAGGTTTAGGTTGGACATTAGAAAGAATTTCTTCACAGAAAGGGTGATTAGACATTGAAATGGGCTGCCCAGGGAGGTGGTGGAGGCAGTGTCCCTTGGAGAAAGACTGGGCATGGCACTTAGTGCCATGGTCTATTGAGATGGCAGTGTTCCACCATAGGCTGGACTTGATGATCTCAGAGGTCTTTTCCAATCTAATTGGTTCTGTGATTTTCTCACAGGAGCATGCTGCAGTCATGAGAGGAAAGCTGGGCCTGAGGTTCCTCTTCCCAGTGTGCAGGCAGCCTAGGGCAGCAGGTGATACAGACAGCTGACACTGAGTAGGGTGAAAGGAAAGAGGAAAAAGAGGGTCTCATCCCTAGCCAAGCAGTGCCTGTGGCAGACTAGCCTTTTTCTGCTCTGTGATGTGGGACACACAGGAATGGATTTAAGTTTCACTGGATTGTAAGAGGGCACAGGGTATGTTCCAGCACCTTCATATCTGGAAAATATATCAACAACTGACAGGAGGGCAGGGGAGCTCATACAGGCCTCTCTCATTCACTTAATTCTGCTTCCCCTTTACCCTATATGCAGCTGCTGCAGACCCAGCTGTAACTGCAGAACTGGGATCAGTCTGCAGGCCTGGATTTGGTGTAGTGTACACTCACGGCAGGAGAAGCTTGCCTTGTGTTGTTGTTTCTTCTCCAGTGCCTAAGGCTTCGTGTATTGACAAAGGGTCACCGGCCAAGGAACACCCACACTCTACTCACCTTAGAAAAGATTTACTGGAGGGCCATTCAGAGAGCAGATCAAACTTCCAGCACGGAGTTTTGCAGGAGAGGTGACTCTAGGGGAGGCTGTTTCTCTCCGTCAGCAACAGGGGGAGCTGATGAAACGTCGAATGAGATTTGAGAGTGCTTCCAGCAGGGCAAGGGGAAAGTGGGGAAGGGTTTGCATGCTGCATGTCCACGTCTACGAAAGGCTTCCTGGAAGATGTAGGGAGCTTAACACAGTCGACTTCTTGATTATTAATTGAAATACTCAGAGAACTAATAAAAGATGCGCCCAAGTGTTCAGGATTTGTTCCTATGACGTTGGTCAGAAAGTGCAACTCTGTTTTCTACTAAGGAGAATACTGGAGCTTTTCAGTAATGTATGCTCAGGTCTAGGAAACTCTGGCTCTAGAACAGTGTGAGGTCTTTCCACCTTCAGTTTCTAGAACAGAAAGTCCTGCATGCTGCCTCTACAAGCAGTGCTGAAAGCCTGTGTGGTCCTGGGAAACCAGATATTAATTTTCTGTGGAGTAGGATTCTCTGTAACTAGTCAATAAACCTAAGGCTGGACATGAGCTGCAGTAGTAAAAAGGCATTCTTTATAAAGGGAATGATCAATCTGATCTTCTTTAGACATCTCTTTAAGGATAAGATTAACAGTGCTGCAGAAATGTCTCTTTTCTTCACTGATGAAAGGACAGCAGGGTGACTGCTCCAAATGTCAGTGTTTGCATTGTCCCACTTAGTGTGCAGATCTGCTTTCTGAGCACTGCTATTATGCAATCAGTGTTATTCTAAAAAGTACTTGACAAATATTTCCATGCACGTTTTTAAAAGGAATTGTTTCCAGTAAAACTGTTTTTCTAGTAACACCGCAGATGCCTAAGAAACTCTCCATCATGAAAACTACTCTACTTAGCAGTCATGCTGCAGCAGGTTTGAAAGGAAGGAATAACAGGAGAGCTGAAACAGAAAAGTAATAGGTGAGTAATGCAGTGTTAAGTGCACAGACAGGATATTTGCTTTTCTGATGTGTTTTTTCACCTTGTATTTGGCCTGGAATCAGTTATGAGGATACTACCTTGTTGACATGGATAATAGTAACATAAGAAGGTGCATTAAGGAAGTGTCTGCTGGAGAAAAGTCAGGAGTAACTTTTTTGTCATTTATTTGATTCAGCTTCTGTCATCTTTCTCCAGGCTATCATCCTGTAAACTAAAATCGAAACTAATGAAGCCCCCAAGATGGGTTTGTTACCTCTGAGGGAAAGCATTTATTGTAAGAAGTACGTATGAAGAGCATGAATGACTCAGTTTTCCACTTGCTTTAACAAGCACTGTGTGTGAAGAAGATAATTGCTTCAGTTCTGCAGGATGTTGCTGTTCATTTTGTCACATAGACAGAAGGAGGTGCTGTGAAAAAGTTACCAAGAAGTAGCTTTCTGAAAATATTGTTGTGAAAACAGGTGGTCAGATTTTGGTCAAGGTTGAAAGAACACAAGGAATCTGTTTAACGTGTGAAACAAAGACTTCAGAACACTTCCTGTGTGGGTGTTATTTTCTGGTGCTGTACATTTTATCACTTTATTCTTCCTAGTGAACACTGGCCCACTTTTTTTTCTCAATGGAACCACGGCCCCTTTTTTTTTTTTTTTTTTTTTTTTAGGTGTTATCCATGTTTTTTTGGAGCATAAGTCTGTGCTTCAGCTACCCACCTTCACTAGTGAAGAAGTTTCTCTTCACTAACTTGAAAATTGACTTCTTATGTGAAGCATTGGTACTTACATTAGAAAATCTATTACCATAATATGACACTTAAAACCTCTGCTTTTCTTTACTGCTGTCTCCTTGTGACTGTTCATATATTAAGTTGGAACTTTTTAGTCAGTGATTACAGTTTCTCTTGTTCTCTCCTTCCCTGAATTGCACCAGTTCCAAACTTGATATGAAAATGTTAGTAGCTGTTTCCACATAATTACTCTTTTGACCATAACTATTGAGTAAACTTGTTTCAGAGATGCATACCTAATGTCTTTTTTTATAGCATTTTACAATCCTTAATTAAGCTGAAGGTATTAAGCGGAACTTCTAAGGAGTATTAAGCTGAACTTCCAAGAAAAGGAGGGAATGTCAGCAGTGATGGACTAATCAGGCTTGTTGTCTGATGCTTTGTAGTAGTGGTACTCTTGAACAACTCTGGGTGTTGGAAAGAGACCATGCTTTTATACCATTTTGGGAAACCTGATTCTTGGGACAATCACTTCATTTTCTTAATAAATGAAGCAGTCTTGAAAATCTTCCTTTCAACAGCAGTGCTTGTTTTCTTCTTGCCCCCTTTCCATCAACTGATTGGAGAGTCAGTGAATTTTAGAACTCTTAAAATAAACAACTCAATTGGTTTAACAGTCCTAGGTGAATCCAGGCAACAGAGAAATTGAATGTAACTTCTTTTTTTTGGTGAGATGATAAGCACTTTCTACGAAGTAATGAGCATAGAACGTTTTTTCTTATAATGAAACATCTTTCCGGAGATGAGTACAGGTTGTTCTCTTCAAATGGAGTCATAGAATGGTTTGGGTTGGATGAGACTTTTAAAAGTCATGTTGTCCAAAACCCCTGCAATGACCAGGGACATTTGCAACTAGATCCAGTTGCTCAGAGCCCTGTCCAACCTGGCCTCAAATGTTTTCAGGAATAGGGGCATCCACCACCTCTCCAGGCAACCTATTGCACTGCTTCACCCCCCGCATTGTAAAAAATTTCTTCCTTATACCTAGTATCAATGTCCCCTCCTTTAGTTTCAAACCATCACCTCTTGTCCCATCACAGCAGGCCCTGCCAAAAGATCTGTGCTTCTCTTTCTTATCAACCCCCTGCAAGTATTGAAAGGCTACAATAAGGACTCCCCAGAGCCTTCTCCCCTTCAGGCTGAACAACCACCTCTCTCTCAGCCTGTCCTCAGAGAACAGTGCTCCAGCCCTCTGATCACTTTTTTGGCTCTGCTCTGGACCCACTCCAACAGGTCTTTCTTGCGTTGAAGGCCCCACACCTGGACACAGCATTCCAGGCTGGATCTCACCAGAGTGGAATGGAGAGGCAGAATCACCTCCCTTAATTTGCTGGCCACGTGGTTTTTGTGCAGCCCAGGACACAATTGGTTTTCTGGGCTTTAAGTGCCCATTTCCAGCTCATGTCCAGCTTTTCATCCATCGGTGCCCCCGTGTCCTTGTGGGCAGGGCTGCTCTCGATCTGTTCATCCCCCAGCCTGTGATACTGGAGATTACCTTGAGCCATGTGCAGCACCTTGCACTTGGGCTTACTGAGGTACCTTGTGAAATTCACATGGATTCTGTGTAAACCTAGATTTATACTGTAACTTACAAGAAGAAGTTGAGTTAGAGCTAATCTATTCAGAGTTCTAGATCAAGGACTACAGCCATTTCCTATATTGGGATACAAGTGTCTTTGCAATACGTTGTGGGGTGACCAAAACCTAAGTTCTTCCTAAAATTATTTGAAAGAGAGTCCTGGCTAAACCCACACAAAAATCTACTTATCTTCTTAGATGTAGTAGTAAATGACTATTTGCTTTGTGCTGCCTGTTAGTTTAAAGGAATGAGATACATTGAGAATAAAATCTTCTCACATACCAGGGAATGTGTGTGGTCTCTCTGTGGGCCAAAATATTACTTTTTTTGTATGCACAATCAGTTTTCCACAGAAATGTCTGCACTAATTTTAAAGGGACACATATCCAAGCAATGTGATTAACTTTCTGCCAAGTTGTCTGTATAAATAATACAGAAAATGCTTCTCAAAGCTGAAGGCCTGCTGTACAACAGCTGGAATATATAAAGGAGAAGCACTTCTATTTTCTGGTTATGTTTTTCTAAGACATTTCTTGTCACAATTGCAGCAGGGTTTTGAAGAGTAACACAGACTATGCGTGGAGGGATATTGGAGAGAAGACATTGGAGAGAAAAAATTCACTAATCTTGAATGGCTGGTAAAAACATCAGCTGTGTTTCCACATTACTGTACATAAAGAACTACAGAACAAACAGAAAACTGGTATCAGAGCATTGATCTCAGTCACCACTGTGAAGAAATGTCTATTACTAGGAACTGGTAAAGATATTCCTGTCCTGTGTGAGCTGATCTGAGGCTTTGAATAGTGGTTAAAGACCTATGCTAATTATTTTCATAAAAGGTTCCAATAATAATTCTGATCTCCCTTTCCTTGTTTTTGCTGCATCATCTATTTCTTTGATACCCAAGGAAATGCTAATGTAATTTTTAAGATCTTATTCCACAGAGACACTTAGTAGCTATTTTCCATTTTATATTGTAGCACTGGTTTAGGGAATGGGATCATGGAGTCCAGTGTCTGTGAGCCTGGTTTGAGGGAGGACTCTGAGATCCAGGGGATCTCGTGCTGTAATCAATGGCCCTGCAGCGTATGCACCACAGAACTGATCTTCCCTCACAGACAGACTTACTGATGGCATGCAGGAAACATCACTGCAAGCGGGTAAAATCAGCCCAAATGCCAACTGGAAGAGGACAAGAGGTCACCAGGGTTTGACAGGTGACCGAGGGAGTAACTCCAGATGTACAGATTTGGATCTTCTTCTGCTGCTAAGGTAGTCTTGTTTCAACAGCTTTGTTAAAGTGTGTGTGATCATTAGCAGTGAATCTGTGTTTTATGGAAGGAAAGATATCACAAGTCCCTCACGTTAGAGCAAAATGATTTGGATATGATTTCGTATTCTGTATTTATTATTCATCTCCCATCCCAGAGACAGATTGTTTTGAAGCTTCTATGTAATGACTGTTGCATCCTTTGCTGGGATTGGTGTTATCCATGACATTTAAATATGCTTTTCAACTGACTTCTTAATCCAACATATTTTCACTTCAGGTCAGCTTCCAATGGGGCAGGAGGTTGGATGTAGCATTGCAGAAAGTGGTGATGTGAAGGTGTGTGAAAATACCAGTTGCATCTGGAAAGGTATGTTCCTACGTAGCAAACATTTTCAGGCACACTGAACAGTAAGATAGTACAGTCTGCATCTACACTGGAAAAGAAAGTGCATCTACCTCTTCCAGCAAGTGTTACAGAATAATACAAAGTGGCTGAGAGCTACCTGCTCAGAGCTATTCCTAGAGGTCTCACAACCTCTGAACAGATAATATTCCAGCTCCTTCAGTGTGGTTAACCCCTAGCATTTTACCTCGCTCTCCTTTGGCCCCCATCTGATGCACTGGTGGCCCTAAAACCTTAATTTCCTTTCAGCTTTTCTGTTTCAGAACCCTACAAACAGCATAGGGTTGTGCTGTGGAATGGGCAGGGGATATGTATGGTATGGATGGCTGGGTACATCAGAGTGCAGGGCATGCAGAGGTCGTGGAGTCTTGTTGCTCTCACCTGTAGGGCAAGGTGAGAGGGTCAAACCATCCCTAGCATTGTGGCTGGTTTCACCTGTGGGAGAGTCCATTAATTTACTACCTAAAATACGCTATGAATGAATGAGCATAAGGGAGTGTGAATGATCAAGAGATTTGGAAACAGGGGGAATCTGAAGAGATAATCTGTGAAATAATACAGGCATTCCCATACTTGTTTGATTGTGAGACAGTTCATTAAATCTCGGACTGATATTTTGGTGTCTTCTGTCTTGGATAGATTATTTGTTTTGGTGTTCTGGCTACGTCTCTTTATGAATCTGGATTTCAACCCCCTTTAGAAGAAGCTGGTATTTATGTGATAGATTTGCATTTTCTTTTGTTGCTTTCCTCTGTCTAAATAAGCCTAGCTTCAGAGCAGTGAATAGCAACAGTGTAGGGATAAATCACAGTGGTTTTTTCCCTTGATGACAAATGAACGTAGGCATTAAGAACACGAGGTTTGATTCCACTCACCTACTTGTTAATTGAGTGGTTTGATGTGACAGTACTGACTACTTATCACTTCCTAAGTGTCATTTTGAGAGTTGACATGGCATGTGAGAGCCAAAACCTTATCAAAAGTCAGTGATATCCACTAGTACCCAGGCAAAATAACAAAATGGCATAATGAAATTTGATCTCCACTAAGAAAAAACCTGTTATGCATATTCACGCGTCCATGAAGTAGGTGAATAGAACTGAAAGCGTAACCAGTACGAATTTGGGGTAGATGAATTACTCACAAGAGAAGAGAATCCTGAAATGAGTTACAGAGATGATTTCATCTGTTACTGTTTCATTGCACAGTGCCAGCTGCCAATGTCAAAGACGAAAAATGTTTACAGAGTTTCAGTAGAGTTGCCATTCATTGATTAGTATGATTAAGATCCTTAAGTCTATTGAGTTTTCTTGGTGGGATTCAGAAAGGCTTTGTAAGCTTTTCAAAACGAATGAAAAATCTAGATATCAGAAATACAGTTTTCTCTGTACAGCAAAGTCTTATTTTAGTGATATTAGAAATTTTAGGGTTAGAATACAGTGTTACATATCCCATTGTGCAGATCTGAGGTCATTCCTACAAATCTTCTTAATCGTTTAACTCCACAAAGTTTTAGACACAGAAGAAAATCACTGTAATCTACTTGTTTATCTTCAGAGAGAAGGAATACCACAGCTGAGAGGGAAAACGTTTGCTGTCTGTCAAAATTGAATTTTGGAATATGGGAGAAGAGTATGGAAGGGTTGCATAACATAAATTCTCCACAATTTGCCATTGAAGTTTCATACAGGTTGTGTATGTGTATGTTTACAAATACTTCGTCAGTGTTGATTTTTTTTTTTAAAGAGAAAAGGTTAGTTGTAGAGATACATATCATCTTCTGCCCTTGAAACTTTTAAGACTCATTGTAATTACTACTCCCTGGGGAATTATTCGAAGAAGGAAATTAAAACACAGAGAAAGTTGCAAAAATGTGGGTCTCCAGCATTCTGCTCTGCACTACAGCAATAGAATTTCTTATACATAAAAATCTAGCATTAAATTATTCAAAAGGCTAATGATCTGTGGTTTTTTTTACAATGCTGAGGAGTCTTTGCAGCCTAATGTAGACAATGACCACAAAGGATGACTCTTCTTGCTCATACTTGTATTGGCTTTTGTTTCTCGTTACTGTGCTGTCATGAGCTTAGTGTGGTGAGATCAAAACCACGTGTTTTAAAAACCTTTTCCTGTGGTTAGATATCAGTGGGGTAGACTTTTGGGGGGGAAATAAACACCAGGAAGCAAAAGAATTAATTACTATATAAGGGGGTTTTGGAGTGGGGAGAGCACACATGAAAAATTCTGCTAATAGAAACTTCTAACAGAAACAAAGGCCAAAAAAAAAAAAAAAGAGAAAAAACACCATGTTCTCTATTGCAGAGTGGTACAATTTAAACAAAACATAATGGACCCTTTTCTCAGTTCTAGCTGACTGAATGCATGAAGGTTTGAAAAAGCTGGTGAAATGTGGCTTTTACCTAGTCTAGTGTGTCTAGTGTTTTGAGCCTACCCAGGACAAATTAGGCCCTTCAAGCCTCCTCTGAGTCACGGAGAGACAATTATAATGAGAATGTGAAAGGCTTAGGCCTGAGAAAAAATGGTGGTGTTTTGCGTTACTGATTTGCATGTGGTGAATCTTCAAATACAGGATGCCAAGAGGGGACCCAAAATGAGCTTAGAACTGTTACCACCACGAAGCCATTCGCACCTTTGGAGCCAGAAGTCAGGCTTCATGTTACTGTCTGGTGCAATGATTGCTGTAAGTTTATTTCTCCTGTGTCGTGTTTCTTGCACAGACTGAATTCTCACATGTGTTTCAAGAAAGATTGTGATGTGTCCCCTACACATACAATGGAATCATGCAGGACATAACTCTCATACAGCTTCCTTCAGCTATAGATCTCCATACAGCTTTCAAATCAAATAGATACACCCCCACTTAAAATTAAGATAAATGTTTTATCCATCAGCCTTGGATATCTAGTAGCCAGTCACCACAGCAGCAGTTTCATTGAGTGGACTTAGAAATACCTTGTTTTTGAAGACAGCAGTGACATCATTTGTGGTTTGGGTGACACCTTCTGAACTAAATTCTCACTTACATCTTTGTTGGTGAGCAGGCAAAAATTGAACACTCAGAAGTTACACACGAACATATAAGTCTTAGGTCTGAAGATTTTTAGCACTTCATAAGATCTAACAAACAACTCTTTACGTGTATGTGTTTATAATTGTCCCTGGGAAGATCTTTTCAACATATCTTTGCGAGTGTTCGTGTACATCCATGAGCAGGACAAAGGTTTTTTGGTATGATATACACTAATAATGCACAAGGTATGCCCAGGACTGACAACATCAACAACAGTGGTCTGTGGAAATGATTTCTGCTGCAAGAGTCAGGTCTGTAATTAAGAAGACTGATGGATTCAACTATTCTTCAGAGAGATTTTAGTTAACAAAATATGATGCCAGACCTTGGATTATGGTAGCACATTCTGTGCTTCAGAGGTCATGCAAAATGAGAATGTCCTGATTTGGTATTAAATGTTGTACACCATCTGGTGCTGACCTACATGACATAACAGGGTGTTCTGAAGCTAATCACTGCAGTGATTTGCTTTGCAAATGCAATGTACCCAGCATCAGGGACAATGGAAGCAGTATTCCCATCATACATTTACTGAGCAAGCCCTGAAGATGAGAAGCAGAGTTTCCTAAATAACTTTTTGCATTTTTTCCTATCATCTGCAGGGTAAATGTGTGTGTGATTTTGTGTGACCTTGGCTGAGGTGCTAGATAATAACTGGACCTACCTCCTGCAGTCATGAGTCAGCAATCTGAAGGTACTGAAGTGCAGCACTTCCATGTATGAACTTATAAATACTGACATGTAAATAAATAGCTTTAAACTCACAGATGCGCACCTCTTCAATCCACTGATACAGGTGTTGAAATTTGGAAATACTCCTTGTCTTACTTGTGAAATAAATGAGCTTGAAGTTTTCCTTAGTCAATTCAGAACTGGGGAGTGGCTTCTTGTAAACAAATGAAGGGAACAAATTTTCTTTCTTCTTGCTGTCAAATTTTTATTTCTTGTTTGTTTTGGATTGGCAGTTGTGGAACATTGAAACCAGAAAGAGGCTGAGAAATATGTTTGGCCACCTGTCTGTAACTGGAGCTGGAACCATTGTATTCTGAGCAGGTGAGTAGTAAAGTCTATTCCCAGAAAGAGTCTTGCTGCTTTTACTCAGGCAAATGTCCCATTCATTTTAGCTGATTTTCTTGGCTTTGTTCAAATGTGATTTTCCTGTTCCCCCATCTATCATCCATCTCAGAAATCATACATAGATTTATTGCATGACAGGAAAGTAGCCAAAGAGGATTTAACCTGTTTCTGTAGTCTGTGTTTCATACTCTCCTTCCAGAAAACTGTCACCACTTGCAGAATTTCACTATGATTTGGAGGCTGTGACTCTGGTTTTGTGCAAAGCCTGAGCTTGAGATTGTTTTGTCTCCAGTAGGTCTGAACTTCAAAAATCATGGCCTGCCCAGTGCTGGGGAGACAGTATGTAGCTTAGATGGCCCCTCCATTGATATCAAGACTGCATCTGTCTTTTCAAAAGCACAGCAAAACACAGCTGTTAAGAGTTGCACAACTCTCTAGTTGTGTACATGCAAGGAAAGGCCAGCTCATTGCGAGCTACAACCCAAGGAGGGATGAAGTGGCTGACCTTTGCTTTGTCAAGGGTGTATTTTAGAGTGGCAGGTGAATATTTTGTATTTAGGTATCATTTCAGTATGTGGGCTCAGTTGAGAAAGATTGAATGTACTCTTGTGGGTTTTTTTCATCCCACTTTCTGTTTCAGATCTTTAACTCACACATGAAGAGGCCGAGGGGAGACTAGTGTATGATGAATGCTTCTGTGATTTTAAAATCATATGATACTATTCTGTTTTATTTGAATGGAAAGATAATGGAAAGATAAATGGAAAATAGCAAGGATAGCCTGACTTTATTGTTAATTTAAAATGAAACTAGTATCTCTTGGTAGGAACAGCAGTGGTAGCTTTATTTTGGTTTCACAAGATGCTCTGGTTGTGATAGTATTAGATCTGCAAGGTGGAGGTACCAGGAGGCACAGGCATATCAGCTGGACAAACAGTTAATAAAATGCAGCTGCAATTACTCTGGGTGGGTTAGGTTACAAGGATGCAGGTGTAACATCCTGCCAGTGCCAAATGGCATAACCTTACCACAATAAGAAATAGTTTTGGTCCATGTTTCCTCTTGGCCAAAGCAGTGAAAACAACAGGAACTTCAGAGCAGAAATTGACAATAAAATTCAGTGTGAACCTGGGAACTACAGTTATGGTTGACACATTAGGTTGAGGTAACATTTATTTCTTTTTCTAGGTTTGAAATTTACCATCTAATTCTAATATTAGGGCATAGTTAAAATAACTGCAGAAGGAGAAAAAAAAGACATGGAGTTAATATTAATTGTTACTAAAATTAGAGCAGCATTCTTATACTAAACTTCACTGTACAAGTTTCAATTCCAAAGTATCAATTGACTTCGGGATTACAGCGTAATTGTAGTTAGAAATAATCCAACAACACATCATCACAGATCTGTAAATGAATTTCAGTACCATAAATTAATCCGTCACATTTTATTGTTTTCTCTTTGTCATTAGTAAAACAGATGCCACCTTTCGTGTCAAAAGCAAATAATTTTGATTTCTTTTCATTCCAAGTGTGAAAAAAATCTCCTTTCAGACATTATTCTAAGGAGTCTGCTTCCTTGCCTCTCATATCACTATAATTACTGGGAACTTTAATATGACCCACACTGCCAATATGGCAATTCACTTCTGTTTCTTGTGGTGTGCTGGATTGACCCAGGCTGGATGCCAGGTGCCCACCACCCAGCCTACCACTACTGTCAGCAGAAAGGGGAAGGGGAGAAAATAAGATGGAAAAAACCTTGTGTGTGAGGATAGAGGCAGTTGAATAAGGCAAAAACAAAGGCCACTTCCTGTGAAGCAGGACTTCAGGACAGCAGTTATTCTGAAAGACAGACATTATAATAATGAATGTTTTCCCCTCTCCCCACCTCCTTTGCTCCCTTCTCTTAGGTTTTTTTGCTGACCAGATATCATATGGTATGGAACATTGGTTTGGGTCAACTGTCCTGGCTCTGTCACCTCCCAGGATCTTGCCCAGCCCTGAGTGAGAGAAGAATGCTGGAGAGGCAGAGCTGATGCTGTGCCAGGGCTGCTCAGCACCTGCCAAAACATGGGTGTGTTACCAACACCCTTCTGGCCACCAACACAAAGCACAGCCCTGGGGGGGCTGCTCTGGGGGAAATGAACTCCATCTTATCTGGACCAAATATACTAGGCTAGATTTTATTATTATTATTATTTAGCAGGAAAAAATCTATATAAACCTTCAGGAGGCAAATGATGATGCCTTTGCATGTAAGGCACATATTCCCATGTGGTTTCATAGGTATTTTCCATGAAGATGTGCTTAACTTTCACTGGAGCATGGCTTGGTTGGAATCTTCCCTGCTTTTGTGATCTTCAAGTCTATTATACAAGCACAACACCATGACATTTCTTGCAATAAGTCAGTTTTGTGTGTGCATTTTTAGTGCTTACAAGTCACTCACTGTGTATCTGAAAAACCTTTTAGAACGAGTGCGGGAAAGTCTCCAGTCACTAACCCGTAATACCTTAAATTAATCTATTGCAGTAATATCAGATATCTGTTTCTCAGATACCCAGAAAGATTGTATTGAACTTGCTGATTTTATTTCAGTGTCGTCATACTAGTTGTAAGTGTGAATTTCTAGCAGGAAGATCTTCTGATTTGTCATAGGTTTAATGTAAGTAATATCCATAAAAAATGGTAAAATACATTGCAAGGTATTTTCAATGTTTTCAGTTCAACTCCCTTATTAATGTGTAAAACCCATCTCTAGGAACTAAACTCCAACAGTAGCTGTGCTTCCAGGCAGGGTGTTCCTTCCTGCCTTTGGCAGCCTGATGATACTGGTTGTAGAACTGTGAATCCATTTCCTAACAGGCAGCTAGTGCAACAGTGCCAAGCTGTGCAGATTGTCCCAAAGCCTTGGAACAGGAGGGAGAAAGGAGGCAAGAGAAGGGACAAAACCAAAGAATACACCATAACTTGCTAGAAAGCCCTTTTGCAGTACAGTGCAGTTCTACGCGGCCTCTCTGTTGGGTGTGGAGTCACACCTGGCTTTGGCAAAAATCATCTTGTGAAAGAATTTTTCATGAAGAACAGGAAATAGTTTATTATTAGCATTAAATGGCTCAGCAGTTGAACAGGGTGCAGATTAGTGGCATACAGCATGTTCATGGAAAAGAAACTTGAGGGACAACAGGTATTCTGCCCAGCTTGAATGGGGCAGCTGCTTGGCTCCTTTCTGTTGTCCATCACCTCCACAGTCAGGGTGTGTGTTTGATAGTTGTTCTGTGTTTCCTCTTACTGAAATGCTGTTGTTCTGCTGACACGTTTCACTCTGATGTGGTTTGTTTCTGAAGAAACATTGGTGTGATGAGGTTGCTTGTCTTCGTTAACATTAAACCCACGCTGTCTTTTCTCATTTGCGGTGGTTCACTGTTAGGATCTATCTGTCACCATGATGTTCAGGTTGCTCAGCACCATGTTGGGATTCTGTCAAAACAAGCAAAGCATTTGCAGCCTGAAATTGTCACTGGCCAACCTGTTGCTGGATGGTGTATTGAATATCTGGCCTAGCAACCCTGGTGTGAAATTGCAGTCACAGACACTGGAAACCATACTTCATTTCTTAGCAGTTAAAGTATATGAAGAAGGCATGTTGCTCAGGCAATTTTTCAGATTATCTTACTGATATCTATTAGTTTCTTCTGTCTGTGATACAGTTAATTTTAAGACCAGTTCTCCTCATAGATAAATTTGCTAAGGCTTTGATACTGGATTAGTAGACCTTTGTAAATACATTGCCAAAGAGAAATAACCTTTATCACATTTTCTTCTATCTACGTACCTTCACAGAAAAGTTTGGTGGTGTAATACTTACAAGTTTGCAAACAAGATATTTCAGTTCTTGGAGTTTTGGAAAACAATTTCTGCTGCAATTAATTTAATATATGATGTTCCTTTTGCCCTCCTGCCCATATCTTCATGCTGTTGCTGGTGGAAAATAATCTGAAGAAGCAAATTTTAAATGAAACAATTAAAACTTCTTTATCTTTATGAAGTCCCTGTCTGTGTGGGTGATAGGTCACGTATTAGTAATAAGAGGCAGGACAGTCCAGTATTTACAAGCTGTTTGTCCTCTCAAAAGTATCTGAGGCTGGACTGAAGTGCTGACGTTAAAGGGTCAGGGAAATTTATTGAAACAAGTGAAACTGAGTTCTGAGAAGCTTTTCTTCAGGTAGATTCTGGGCTTTAGGCATATCCTGGAAATATCCCAGGAGAAACCAGGTCTCTTGTAAGCTCTGTAGGCCACTTTGCCTAGACTTCTGCAATGGCTTGGCTTAGGCAGTAAGACTCTATCCTGCTGGGTTCTTCTGGTACTGAGGTGTGAGTCTGTGGCCTCTGAAGGACAAGCAGAGAAGCTGGAGTTTCACGAGGGTATGTGGGACAGCGTAGGCTATGAAACAAGGGCAAGGGAAGCAGCATTTGAGGTTTTGGGATCCTACACTGCCTTGAAGGTACATTCCTTGTGCTTGTTGTAGCTCATTTTTACAACTAGACTTTAAGCTAAAACTCTTCTGTTCTTCCAGCTAACCTCCTCATCTATTCTGACATCTGTTTTCTTTTTGTTTTTTAGGCCCTAAACTGGTGTCCTTGGCAGTCAAAAGTCCTTGCTGCAGGAAGTGGAACGAAAGATGGGATTTTGCATGTCTGGCACATAAATTGTGAGAAAATCATCCAAAGTGCAGTTACAGATTTGCAGGTGAAATGATGAAACGTCTGCATACTTAGTCTATGTTCTTTTTGTATAGCTGTGCTCTTTTGGCAAACTCCCACTGACTTTGAGGGTGGCTCTGCAGTAAGAGGAACAGCAGGATTTTCTCTGGATATGCAATTGTGCTACATTCAGCACTACACTGTGTGATTGACTCAAGCAGTTTGTTATTGCTCATTCACCCCTTCTGTCTCCATGCAGAAGTGATTAAAGAGGACATAGTCGTGAAGCCAGACATTTTTCATCATCTTTCCTTGCTGGCGATAATAGTTTTGGCCAAAACTCTAAATGTGGAGAGAATGCTGAAGGGGAAGAAAAATTCCCAGAGCATTGGGGTGAGGAGAGGTGTAAGAGTCAGAGAGAAAACGTCTGTCTCTGGAATTTGAATATTAGGAGACAGAGGAACAAGTTCTCAGCTGTAGTAAAGCAGAATAACTTGATTTGCTGGAGCTGTTACAACTTATCCAAGGATGTGTTTTGAGGGTTTTGGTGTTATACTGACAGGCTGTTACCATGTTTAGATAGGACAATAAAGCAACTGTACTTTGAAGAGTTGCAAACAATTAAATGATCCTTTTAAGTAAGTAAATACTCTGCTGGGACTATTTCTCAGTAGCTTGTTTAAACATTGTAGATTACATTTCAAACCTCTGAATGGTGTATGTTAAGCCCTTCTGAAAACTCAAGCAGAATTTTAAATTGCATTAGATTTCTTCCTTGCTCTGATTACCCAGTGAACTGATGATGGGACAAGGGCTCCCTGGAAATCAAATGAAAATATGAATGTCATGCTTGTCAATTCATTAGAACTCCATGGCAAGTACTTTAGTTATTTATCTGTCAAATCAGTCTGGTTTTACAACTGCATACCTAATGTAAAAAAGAAAGGGAAAAGCGCAGTCACCTACACATCTGTGTTCATATGCACAATCCTGATTTGTGGGATTGTAATGATTGACTTATTAGGACTGTGGTAAAAGTTGCTTCTCTGAAATTCCTTGTTTTTAATGATGGGATTCTTTCCTATAATTCCTAAGGCCATGCCAGGTGCAGGATGTGTATTTCCACCTCTTCCTAAGGCTCACTAGGCCAGGATTGAATGTGCTGACGTCAGGTTGCTTCCAGTGTATTCTGGCTGATGACCTAGGCAACATAAACCAGTTGTGACTGCTTTTGCATCTCATGATGTGAGGATACTGAACCAGCTTTCAAATGATGTCTAAACCAAATTTCCATGTGTTATTTAGACACGTTTGTATTTTAATGAAGGATTTTGCTGTGAAGAAATGCAGTGCAGAGTGTTTCCCTTGCACCCTGTTGACTGCTAGAGAAAGTGGAGTTTCCTTTTAGCTCTGTACTGTTCTACAGTGCTGTAGGGCTATACCATATGCAGAGGATATGCATATGTATGTTTCTGGATACTAATCCTCCTTGTCTCTGGTACTGTTCATGAACAAAAAACCCAGATCATGGCTACACAGACATATTTCTGCTTACAAAGACTCCTAGGAACTTACTATAAGCATTTGAATGTTGGAAAAAAAATGTGGATGTATCAAAATATTATCAGAATAAATACTGTGATGGATGATTTTGAGATGGTTCTAAGTCAGCCTCAGATACTTTTAACCACGTAAGTTTTACACCCACAGAAATGATCTGATAAATTATAACTGAATTTCATTGTTTAAGGCTCTTGCAAATGCTGAAGACCCCAGCTGAGAATGATGATCCCTCAGCACCAGCTGAGCCCTGTAGTAAGGTTGAGTGTTACTTAGCATATTCAGAACAGAATGACAACTGAAACATGGTAACCTTTTTATAGCACCGAGTCCTTTTTGAGATTCTTCTGATAGAACTGTAAGAGTAACTTACCAGGAAAAAAAAAAAAAAAGAATAATTTTTGGCTGTAATGTCCTTCCCTTAGAAAAGTTGTTGTAGATCAGTGAAAATGTACAGGCAAATAAAACATGTAATTGCTTTGAAAATTACCTGACCTGAACACGATCTTGAAATAATGAAATAAACCCAGAAAACTCCACTCAAAACCCATGGAAATTAATAACTTCCACTTGTCTGATTTCTCCTTATTGCCCTCCACTGCTTTTTGACTTTGACTATTAATCAAATTTCTATCAGTGTTGTGGATCGTTTGGATGCCTCCAAAGATTACAACTCAAGATCTTCCTTCAAAGTCATTACAGACACTGAATGGACACAGCATAAAGAATTCACTGAGTTGTAAACTCGTGGTCCTAAATATTGACAAAGATTGTGTACATTTCAATAACTTGAGAAGGAGCAAAGCCAGAAAATTAATTCCTGCTGAAATAATTTAGTGGTGGTGTTGAAATTCAAGCCACAAGGTTTAGGAAGAATGCATGTTGCTCAGCACCGGGACAGCAGGTATTTGCATTTAGTCACACAGTGCTTCCAGAGAGCCACTGTAGCACCTTCACAAATTAAGGGCAGGCTTTCCATTGGCAGCAGTCCTGTGGGCCTTCATAAGGTCCCAGAGTTTCAGAAGGCTTTACAGCTCCCCACATGTTCATCCTTGTAATATCTTGAGCTAGAGAAGTGCCATCCTCTTGTGTTCATGGAGAACTCGGGTACAAGTGATGGGAGGACACAGGTCACTCGGAGTAATTTCAGTTGGTCACATACGACTTCTTACTTTCACGCTTTCTTTTAGGATGTGGTTTATCTGAACTGCTTTAGAAACGATTACTCAGAAGATTTTTTTCCCCTTGGGGGACTATCTTATCAGTGTGATTGTCAGTAACTCACCCAGCCAGAAAAGACAAAGTCCAGTAACTTCAAGTAAAAAGGCTTCAAATTTCTCTTGTTGCAGTGTGCCTAAAAACCTCATGGGTTTTCTTGGCATTGACATAGCTCTAGAAGATACAGGAAACCTATGGCAGAGCAATGAGGTAAATGCAGCTCTCAACAGTCTCGGTTTAGTTCCAGACTCTTTCTGCCTTCAGTTCAAATTCAGTGGCTGTTAGTGGGTGAGATTTTTGTACAACCACATTAATGAGTTTTGTGCATTCTTTGTGCTGCTGGACTGGGTAGGTTTTTGCTTTCAGCATGTAGGTCCCAAGGTTTACTACAACTGCAGACAAACTCAAAACACAATTCTGCTAAATGGCTTAATGGAATCACTGTTAAAAAATCTCCTTAACAGTAATAACCGAGCAGCTGGAGACAGTATCTCATTATTGTTGGATCAGCTGCTGCAAACTGTCTGCAAGGCCTGTGCAGCCAGATGGGAAAGCTCAGCAGTGAGAGACATTACCAAACACAGATGAGACTGATGTTGTGAATGTGTGGAGAACAATAGTTCAGGTTCAATGTGTTCCTTTGACAGAAATGTCTCCTCAAAGTGGTGCAGTCAGTTAAAGCCTACTCCCTATTAAGAATGTATTTCCTTCAGCTCCTTATTAATAGGAAAACAGTCAATAGATGATGATAGCTTCCCACATCCTATGCAGCATGTTTTTCTGCTGCAGTAGAAGTGGAACAAGCCGTAGTGTGGGTGGTGAAAATGACTGGCATAATCAGTGCAGAATTCTCATTCTTATGTATCTTACCTTTTCTTTTGTATATATTTTATTTTACAGGTCACAAAGGGAGACTCTTTCATAAAGCCTTGAGCCCAAATCAGAGCAGGCTCATTTTTGTTGCAGCGGATGGGATGGCTTGTCTGTGAAAACAACATGAGTCTGGGGAGACCATGCAGAGCAACAAGGTTTTATAATAATGGTTATTTGAGCTCATTCTTGTGACTTCTTTTTCTTGAAAGCCACTGATTAATGTACTCAGCCCATTCAGTAATTCAAAATATGTGTCTTCCTTCCAATAGAAACATGGCAAAAGATAGTCCAATTTATTTAAGAGAACAAAATTTTCTTTATCAGTCTATCATGTGAAATGTTAGTAGCTTGTTTTACCCTAACGAAAAATACACTAACTCTGAAGAATAATGTCATTTATATTTTCATTAAATTAGCAAACATGGAAGGAATCCACCCTGTGTAAAGTGCCAGCATAAAACGTTAGGTCCTACTTTTAGCTTTGACTCTTGCAATAAATTTTACATTATCTTAGCATCCCCGTTGATAACCGCGTACTAATTAATGTATATTGCCTTGAATCATTCAAAGACTACGATCAGCAGAGACCTATTCAGGGTTCTGTATTGTTCTGTATATCACATAAATCATGGTATGGAATCTGTGTAAATACTCCTAGAGCTCTAGGTTAAATATGTAACTAAATAGAAATGATTTTTTGAGAATTATTTATTGTTTTAATAATGGTAATGATAACTAGCATAATTAGGAAACTGTCTTTATTGGATTTTTAATTGTTTCCTTTTGTTAAACCCACCCACTATGTTTGACAATGGCTGAAAATGTTACAATTGCATAAAAATTTAATTATTATGAATAGTTATATAATCAACTAGTTAAGAATTCAGACGGACATAGTCAAAGGAGCATGCTGTTTGGGCCAAACACAACTGTTAGTTTGCTTATTTCTTAAGGGTACCAGTTCAATTCTGGTTGCCAGCAAACAGTGCAGCAGTCACTATATTGTGTATTCTATTTAGTGCTCACGAGGACCAAGCCCCTTGGGGTTTAACATGGGTTTGCCTGTGCAAGACTTGTACACTGCCAGCAGCTAAGTAAGGATGTCAGGATGGTCCTCAGAAACTCTTCAGATTCAGATCAGTAGTGCTATTCACGGTGTGTTCTGCCCACAGACACCTTCAGAGCTTTGCTTTCATTGTTAGGAACGATCAGAGGCAAGGGGTAAGGATTCACTCTTGCAGTTTTATACTAAAAGCCTTCTGAGCTCAGAAACTTATATTGTTTGGATTCCTTTCTTTTATTCTCTTTTCACAACTGAAAATTTATTTAGAATGTTTCATGTAGCTGGGGAAGAATAGGATATTAGGGGAGTAGAGAAGTGCCAGTCCACAGAAAATTACACTGTGGTCAAATGCATGAAAAGAGATAGCCAGGGGCACAAGTTATCTCTGTAAATGAATGTGTGAAACCTACATGTCTTTAGTTCTCATGATTTTTAAAACCTCATCTTGTGCTGTTCATAAATCATGTGGTTGCTAACTTTAGCTCTGGAAGGTTGAAACCACTTATCTGTTTTACCTAGTAGGAGGTTGCAGTAAACCTGCTACTAAATTACTGGTTTCTGGTGTCACCTCATGTGGTCTTCAAAGCAGATTAGAAAATGGTAATATTGGTTGTCAATTGAGAAATTGCTACCAGGAAGCTGATGTTTAAATATGGGAAATAACTTAACACTGTGCCTGTCTTCTAATATGAACAAGTTTGTTTCTGGAGATTTTATCAGACAGTTAGAATCCGGTTTATATAATCAAAATAGTATTTTAAATAATTTAAAAGATTTTAGGAATATTAGAAACATTTTTCCCCATTTTGAGCATTAAAAAATGAGTAGAATTAGTCTCTTTACTCATACTTTATTTTTTTATTCGCCCAGAAATTGTCTCTTTCCTTTGGCAGCACCTAAATTATATTGGTTTGCCCAGTATAGGAGGAGATGTATGACACAGGATGGGAAGCTGTAGCATGGAAGGACCTGATCAATACTGAAACCATGCATGTTTTGTTGGATGCTGAAGAGTCAAAATAAGAACGTACATGTTTATCAGTCTAAGAACTCCTCATATCTTAGTTACTTATTTCTCATTGTTGACTAGTCAAGCTGTATTGCCCCAGATGTATTTTAACGTAATACCTAAAAGTGGGAGAAGCCACTGATTTCAACAGCCCACAACTATGAGAGAACTTTGTTTGTGTGACCTGTAGATCTGTTATGTAACCATGTCTGAGAAGACATCTAAGTGTGTGTTCCAGACTGTAACTAACCTGGAGTGAAATCAAACATATACTGGAGTGCTTCTTTTCTGAATGTGCAGAGCGTGAAACTGCTAAAAGTTGACAATTGCTTTTGCATAGCTGCCTCATTCTGCCAGTGCAGATGTCATAACATATGAAGTCTTGGTCAAAATTTGGAATTCTGACTTTCTCCCTGTAGGATACGACATTGTTTTAGCTCATTGCCAGTTACATGCCTCGTATATTGCTCAGGCCCAGGCTGAGACAGAACCCATTTGTAAGAGGTCAACTTATTCTGCATCTGTGCTCTGTGTGCACTGAAGGCTGAGCCTCCAGGGGTGGCACAGAGGTTTAAGAAAATTTAGGTTGACTAAACCCAGATTTTCGTCCCTACAGTCCTGTCCAAGGTGGGGCACTGTACAACACACAGAATCCAAAACTTCAGATCAAAAACAATTTTTGCATGAGGAAAAAACTTCATTGCTTGTACAGTGAATGTGTCTTTTTTTTTTTTCTCAGGTGTATCAATATGACAAAGCAATTGTTTGGAATGTAATGGCTGAGAAATCCACTTGTTCCCACACCTAAAAGCACTAGTCTAGCAGACAGAGCCCTGTTCTGACCCTGTGTGATCTGACTTGATGTTACCCACATATATGTTATGTTGTATAATGCAGTTTATATCTTTTAGTTCCCTCCAATTACCTCATATGATACAGTGAGAGCCACAGTGAGAAGAAAACAATTACATCAAATTACCATATCATTTTTTTTAGCTCATGTGGGTTCCATTCCATAGTGGTGAAACTCTATTGTAAATGGGTTCATATCATGCCTCTTGAGCAGAGAAACTCCCCGTCTAGAGGAAAATTCAGTTTTCTTTTGCTCTTGCTTCTTATTATTTTTCTAGAGGTTTACACTATTGGCAGTACTGACAGAGGCTGGAATTTTGTTTTTACCATGTAAGTCCAATTGCAAAGGCTTATTTTGCACAATTCACTAAAAACATCCATGTAGAAAATACATTTTTAAAGTATTTTGGGGTAGGTCCTAAATATCAAGGTAGAAGAGGAAGGCTGCACACTTTCCTGTTGCACATTTCTTCATGCATTGTAAACTTCTCCTTGGTCAGAACCTCTCCTCCCTGATCTCTAAGGTTCTCCAGCACTTGGTTCAGAACTACTGTATGGAAAATGGAGAAATACTGAACGACAGGATTTGAGAGGAATTTTCCACTGATAAGGGTGCTGTTTGTAACTTTTGAGGAAGAAGGAAAATCAGGCCAAAGAGGAAACAGGATGATGTAATAATGCAACAGCAAGATTAAAGAAAGGCAGTGAAAATATGAGCAAAGAAATGAAGTAAGATTAATGTATGGGAAGCTTGAAATAGTCCTAGGTGGGCTTCAGATTGATAAGGATATTTTTGTTTCCTGAAGGTTTTTAGAATTAGTTTTTGCCTAAGCAAACATTTGGTAGTTTGTTAGACTAAAAAAAAGTCTGAATTTACTTATTTCCTGTGTGTTTAAAGACAGAATCAAGTCTCTGCTTTGGGTGTTGGTAGCAGTCAGTGGGGCAAATTCTCCTCTCAGTTTCACTTATGCAGTCTTATTTGGCTGAGAATCTTTCTCTCTGCTCTGCTTTGCTTTTGTGTTTGTGTCTCCTTTTGTGTGTATTTTTTTGTGTATTCAGCCCAAGAGTGAGAAAAAACATTTAGGAATAAGTATAGGAATCTGGAAAGTTCTGACTGTGTAATGTTTTGTAACAAATGGAAAAAAAAAAGATGGTTTTAATCATCAAAACTTTCAGTAAACATCCCTGTAGTTTAGGTCTTCTTCATCTTCACCCTTCCTTACTTCTCTGTGAGAAAACTGCTGTCTCTTCTTAACAAGATCAGGTAAAGACAGTTGTGTAAAAAACGTTTAGTTTGTGCTTTCTCATTGTGTTTGTAAGTGGTGCTTAATTGCTCATGATGGACAGAGCAACAATTTTTAAATTAAAATCAATGCAAAATTTCTCCACCCTTGAATGTTCTCTGCTTTCTCTTAGCTAATGCCTAACTCCAAGTAAAAACCTCTTGAAGCAACACAAAATAAATCCAAGCCCTTTTTGAGGTGCTCATGGCATTGAAAATGCCCAAGTCTGTTAATATAGAGGCAGGCAGAAACATTTTTCACAATAGGTCTATTTGCTTCCTGACAAGTGCTTGTTGAAGCACTTAAAAATTTAACTGCATGTCTGAAACAGCAGTACTGGCGTCATAAAATTAAGAGTGTTTTACATCATCAACAGTGCTTTGTCATATTGAACTGTGACAGTTCCTGTCATTTCTCTGAAGCATGGGTTTTCAGGCAATTTTTTAAACATAATGCTACTTATTTTGGTATATTTTGCAAACATGTTACGTGTACAGAACATTGTGCAGATAGTAGACAGACCATACAGATAGTACACAGACTATCTGTACTGCATGAGACAGAGCTTTCCACACAAACTGACAGCTGAAAGCAGCAGATTTTTGTTGCCATTTCTTTATTAAATGCATAGTACATAAAGGGATAAAATCTAGAGGTTTCAAATACAAGACAGTTAGAATATTAATGCTTATGTCCCACAGTCAAATGCAGTTGCTGCAACTTAATTTTCTGAAGCTTAGCAGTCCATTACACCTGTGAAACCAGCAGCTATGCTGCAGAGAAATGAAGTTTTTCAGGTGTCTGGACTTGTACCTAGCACATCACTAACTTCCTGGGCTTTTGCAGAAGTCCAGGTACAGAAGAGTGCAGTATATACTCAGCATGCAGTACACACAAACCAAGGATGAGATTCTTGATCTGAAATACTAATCCATGTAGAGCTCAGTGTGAACATGCACTACAGGGATGTTGGAATCCCCAGACCCAAATACCCCCAATGACTCCATGGCTGGCAGTATAAGCTATGAAGGCTGTGGTAGCAGAACTACATTAAGCTGCCAAAATTCAGCGTTGAGAATACCTCTTTTACCAGACTAGTGAAGGTGTTTTTGAAAGCCTGTTTCATTTACACAAATCACTTGGCACAAACCCAATCCATTAGGCTCCCCCTATGGTTTTCCTTATCCAGTCAAGGTACCGCTTTGTGAGTCGAGTGTAGACACCAGGGCTATCAGGTTTGCCACACTTATTGGACTTCCCAAACGAAGTGATGCCTCTCATCTTTTTATTACATATTAAAGGTCCACCAGAGTCCCCCTAGAAAAAGGCAAATATTGTCATTCAAGTTAACAAAAGCTAAACAAAGAATATTTGGTTTAGATAAAATTTTCGCTAGTTATATGGAGAAAATAAAAAAGTAGCCAGTGTTATTAGGGATCTTTTTTTCCTCCTTGGAAATTAAGATTTCCAACAGCAGAACAAAACCAAAACCAACCAACCAACCAAAAAAAAAGTCTTCATAGACTTCAATCTAATCTTTCAAGTGTGTTTAATGGGGAATTAATCTAGCTCAGTGCTAAGGAAGAGTTAGTCTTCTTGAAATGGAAGAAAAATGGCTGAAAACTTTCCTTATGGAAAATGTAAGTCTCCAGAAATGGATACCATTTTTTTGCAACTTTTGAATACAATATTTAAATCTTTTAAATTGTGGTAGTTCTTACACAGCTGTGTACTTGACTTGGGACCCAATCAAAACGCTTTTTATCAGCAAAATGCCTTTCAAAATCCTCTGACAACAAAGAAGTAGTTCCACTGAGGTCAGTTGCTTGAGAATGGGCCCATAAGCTGTTTTGTGGACATTTTGGTATTAAACTCATTTTATTGTAGATGAGGATAGCTATCTGCCATGCCTGGATACAACTGCAATATCCAAAGGCTGTGAAGGTGAATTTACCCGTCTGAAGTTTTGATTTTAAAGCTTACAAGAACAAGCCTTGGTAAATTCACAGACATTTGATAAAATTATTCATTGATTTGAAGAGAGACAGAAATGGTAAATGTGTGATACTAGTACATTATATTTTATTTTTATTATACAATTTATGCAGTCATTGTAAATATACTTACTTTACATGAGTCCTTTCCTCCCCTCTTAGCCCCTGCACATATCATGTTCTCTGTTATGACAGGTGTGCCATTATAATGCTTTTTATCATTGCAGGTTTGCCTGCTGATGACAGTGATATTGACTTCCCTCAGGGCAGTAGGGAACGCGTGTGGACGATTGTCAGTTATCCCCCATCCTGCTACTGTGCAAATTGTTCCTTCCTTGGGATCATCATCTGAGTTAGGCAAGGCGATTGGCTTCACAGCTTCATTAAATTCTGCTCTTCCTCGAAGCTATAGAAGATATGGAAAATAGGTATTATGGGGCAGAGTCTAACAGAGGCCCTTGTGTGTTAACCATTGGATCTTTTCCATTATGGTAATTACTGCAATCCCTTTTTGAGATTCCTCCATTCTTTGTGACAGTATTTATGTCATCAATGTAAGAATAAGGAGAATGAGTATTCTTTGTCTCATGGAAGCCCACTTACCTTCTGCTGATCTATTAGCTTTAAAAAACATCTTATTTTACTTCTCTGGCTCTCAGACCATTGAGAGGACAAAATAACAGTAATTACTGATACTGGCAAAACTGAGGATTAGAGAAGTCAGACATTTTAAATTAGAACAGTTTTTCAGACAGAACATTAGAGTTTTTAACCAAATGATTTATCTGTGTAAATCTATTCTTTTACTGAAAAGCCAGAAACTGAAATATCTTGATCAAGCTCCAGAATTTGTCTACTAGCCTTGGCAAACCTCAGACGAATTGTTGATTGCCTTAGTTTCCAGTGCATCCCCAATTCCCCAGGCTGCTGGATTAGCAGACCAGAAAAATAGTCACCAGAAACTCCCTTGGCTCATCTCCCTCAAAAGGAAGAAAATAGTTCAATGTAGGAGATGCATATTCCACAAATGATAGGTAAATCTGTACCTGCAGCAGCATGATGTCATTTTCCTTGGTACTGGGGTCGTAGCATGGATAACGAAAGTGCTTTGCAATCCGAAAAGTCTGCTGTTCTTTTTCTTTTTTTTTCAATGAATGAGCTCCAAGAATAACTTTACCTTTTTCCCTGAGGAGAGGACAACATGGTTATTACACTTTGATGTAACTCTAAATTTTTTGCTGTTAAATGTGGTGCTATAATGGCCAGCTGCTACAGTCTCTTTTCTTGTGCCTGAAAAGCAACAGCAGTTTAGAAACCTCTAAAAGACGACCCTGTTCATACAACAGCTAAAAGAAAAAAGTGACTCAGTGAATCAAAATTCGTGTTATCCTCTTTTCATCTTCCCAGGAGCACAGACAGGTTTCAGGTACTTGACTCTGGATCTATCCCTACTGTTTTCTTTTGGGAACTGAATGAGTGGTGGATGCATCAGATTTGCTGTGGGTACTTGTCTCACCAACTGTGCCTTCTCTAATTTGTGCTGAAAATTTAGGAAAATAGGTCACAACACTGCTAGTTCAGAGATATCTTGACTGTATAGGAATGTGCTGTTGCTTTGTTCAAACAGATTTCAACACCATTTTCTGAATCTGTGTGAGACATTCCTCTTCTCTAACTTCTGCAACTTCCAGTACTTACAAGATCCTGAAGTGGTGGCAGAGTTGTGCCTGCTGCAGCTCTCTGAGAGAGACACCAGAAGTCTAGAACTCCTTGGCCAAATGGGCCAAGCAGATGTTACTATCTGACCACAGCTACAGCTCTTTTTGGGCAAACAGTGCATCTTACAGCTGAATGGGAAAATATTCTTGGAGCAGATGTGTGTGTTGGTCCTCACTCATGTCTTACTGTGGAAAACACAACCCCGGAAAAATGCTCGCTCCTTGCCTTCATCTATTGAGAGCTGTCTGTTGACTGAGCCATCATTAAGTTAGTAATTAATTGTATTTTCTCTTAAATGCAATCTCATTTGTAAACAGTCTTCACTTGACGTTAATACACAGATTTTGGGCCCAGTGTTCTCTTTGTAGTAGGTCCCATATATCTCCCTGTCTGGACAAGGACAGGAGTGATGGATTCTTTTCTCTAATGGTTGCAGAGTCCAGTGGTTCACTGGTCTTGGTCAGGCTGTTGAGCTTGCGTGAGATCTGGCTCAGCAGCAGCTTCAGTCCTCCCCACAAAAGCAAGTAGCGGTGGGATGTGTAATTCAAAACTCACTTCTTGCCTTGCTGAAGCACTCAGTAGAGCCAAATACCCATTTGCATCTTGATTTGGGCAGGAGAAGAAAGACTGGTTGGCAATTTACCAAGTAAGGCAGAGATCTCTCAGTGTCTCCTGCCATCTGTTTGGAGGATTTTTGCTCCTGTGTTCACCACATGCTGTCTCTTTCTGTGGTGAACTGCATATCATTCATAGAATAAAATTACAAGAATTTATTTTTGCTCTCAGAGCAGCAGTTTAGACTGGACACTCCTCTCATCTAGCATACTGGTTGACTGAGAAAACAGGGATAAAACTTACCCCCAAATTCACTGCTTCAGTGTCACTATTCTATGTTGCATGCAGCTAAAAGTTTTTAAATATCTCTTGAGAAACTGTGAAGATCAGTATACCTTGTTATAACATTTTTTTTACTCACTATAACACATTTGCTGATAGAAACTATAAAGCACAGTGATCAGAACATGATCATGGTCATGATAAATGGATAAAATTACCGGAGATACTAACTCTCCTGCTTGAACAGAGACACTGGATACTCACTAAGGACAATCTCTGAATCAGAATAAGAACTTACACATTACAATGGGCAGCTGTTAACACCCAATTTTCCTTGATTAAAGCTCCTCCACAAATATCTCCTCTTGGTCCCCAGATTTGGGCCATAAATCGTCTTGAGTGTGGTGCTACTTCACTTCCTCCAATGATATCTGCACACAAACCTAAAAAAAATAAGCCACAAGACACATAGCTGGGCTAACAAATACCGTAAGACACTCCAAGTCTCTTAGAAAACACAGCTAATGTAATTAGAAAGTACATACAGACATGCAAGTATGTACATATGTCACAATGATGGTCTTCGGGGTAAAATTTTAAAACTACTCAGCAGTACTACTTAGTTATATTTCACTAGTACTGAAATGAGATCATTGGGGTGAGCTTGGGCAAAAACCCTGCCAAAGTTTTGTTACTTTTGCATGGATTTATTTTCTTGAAGGTTGCTGATAATGTTCAGTTTCTTAGCTTTCATTGTGAGTAACAACCTCAGATCTGCCACATCATAAGTATTGTACCTGGAAAATGGGATATATAGTGTAAGTTACATTACATGAATCTGTTTTTCAGAAAAAGAGAAAATCAACCAATTAACATGTGTATATGCCTCTGGAGAGAAAGATCAGATAATCATTATGTTCTCTACTCAGAACTCGTCCAAACAGCTCGGCCTCTGTGCATCTTTAATTAACACTACCCATTCAGAAATTATTTTGTTTGTATGAAAGACCAAACATATGCAGACAGTGGAGAAGAGCTAATTATAAGAATTCAAATAATAATTGTGACTACTTTACATTAATTAATACATGCTGGCTTAACTGGAACTCTGTACATCAGCCCTTACCTTCAAAAGTATTAAATTACGTACTTACCTCCATGAATTACCAGGAGAATAACAGCAGAAAAGGTGTACCAAGGGAGGAAAGCACCCATGATTTCTGTCTGATGTTCCTCCTTATTCACTGTTCAATACATCTCTATCTACATATCTATCTATCTAACTATATCTATATAGAAATGAAGAGGATGTGGTTTTTGTTTTCCTCTTAAGGATGTTTGACCTCTGTAACCACGACAAAGACAGAAACCATCCCCAGCAATGTACCTGACAGAAGTGTTAGTGAGAAGTTGCGTCATCTGCTGTGGGGTGAAGACAGGCTCTGCCACACTTCATGTTCTCTCTGTAGCATTTGCACAGAACTGATGTATGAATATTGGGCTGAAACATGGTGTGACTCAGCTCACATAAATTTAGGCTAATTCAGTTTTCCATGGGAAGTTGTACAGTTTCATTCCGGACACCTCAGGTGGCTTCCAGCTCAGACATGAATTCCAGTCCATTCCCCATCAGTGAAATATCTGTTCTTCTCAGGAGACCCTCTGAGCCAAGGAATCTGATATTTACTCGTTTCAGTATCTGATCCTACCTCATTAGGTTTGCACTGGCTGAGCATTCATACAGCACCGAGTGTGGTGTTTTTTCATGCCGATAGCTAAGGGTATAATGATATTTAAAGTGTCTTGATGTGGTTTAGGTCTGGTGCAGAAGACCATCGGTCTTCTGAAGACACTGTGTCAGATTTTCCAGCCTTGTGCCCCTGTCTGGAAAACCCACAGCATCTCAAATGTGACTAAATGTTGAATTTTAGGCAACAGAATTTAGTCCTGAAAACTGGGCATTGGAAGAGACTCTCCAGGGCAGTGGCCAGAGCAGCAAGCCTGACAGAGTTCAAGACATGTTCAGACAATGCTCTCAGGCACATGGTGTGATTTTTGGGGTGTCCTGTGCAGGGCCAGGAGTTGGTAGTTGTGGGTTTTCTTCAACTCAGGATATTCTATGATTCTATGAATAAATCTTATTTAGAGCCTTGTAAAGGCACAGTTCCTCACTTCCATGTATATACCCAAATAATAGAAATAACTTGCATCAATATTAAATGATTTGGAGTATCAATTATTCTATAATTTAAGTAGTAAAATGTCACTGTCACACAGCCTGGAAGGTTTCTTGAAGTTGTGAGCCCCACCACAGTCAACCTGCAGAAAGGAGCCCTCCTGTGGTGAGCCTGCAGAAAGCTTCTGGGTTCCAGCTGAGCCGCATCTTTGAGCTCGGTTGGCCCAGCTCCATGTGAGTTCCACCTGTAGAAGACCTTGGGCAGACCTTGCTCAAAATTGCTATTGCCCTCCCTTCTGGGACAGAGGATAACTGTTGGTGATTTCTCTGAAGAAGGCAGGTGTCTCTATTTTTAAAGCCTGTGAAGCTCTTCCTTTGATGGTCCTATGTGAGGTGCAATGGTCAGAAAAAAGAGGTTTAGTATGTACTATCCCATGTTTGTGTAATCTATTTTCAAGGAAAATCTATTTGGAGGACATGGAATAAAATATTAGCAAATGTTCCTAGATGTTTTCCAGGAAATAGATATAGGTAAATCTAAAATCTTTCTATCTAAAACCGAATCTTCTATAGCCTGTTTATAATTTTTTCAATTCCTAGTTATGCTTCTATTTACTTTTAAATCATCATTATTCTAAAGATGTTTTTTCTGAAACTTTATAGGTACTAACATGTTGATGCCTCTTAGAAATCCCCTCCAATTCTGAGAGATCCATTGACACTGATAATTAGAAATATGCAGTCTAAACTATTTTTCAGTATCAGTTGATCACTTTCTGTGCAAGGTCCTGAACAACCTCTCTAATTATTCACAAAATCCCTGATGGCATGGGTATTAAACCTCAGATTGATATGCACATAACCAGCATCAAATTTTGTACCCAAATGCTTTTGTCAGAGAGTTCTCTTCAGCTTGTAACTTCTGTAGTTGAGGCTGAAATTTTGACATAAAATTTTAGGGTGTGCAATTAGTCGGCTGGGCTCCTCTGCTTTTGGCAATAAGTTAATTTGTGGTGAAGTTTAGATTCTGTTGGCCTTTTACATGTAAAGGGAAACCCCAAAGCAAGACTTCCTTCTCAAATCAAATTCTTTTATTTCCTCTGTTGCATACTCAATTGGTCTCCCAGAGGAGTGATGTATTGTAGGCGAAACACTCCATCCTTTCTCCCTACAGTGCCCACAAAGCAGAGCCACTCACGCAGCAGAAGCCACTGCTTCAGTAAAAGAACAAGGAGTATACCCAGCTTCTATTTCCAGCCTCTGCCTCTGGGGAAATTTCCTATGGGTTTTAGGCCCATGGGCCAGTGGATCACTTTCAGCTCTGTCCAGTACTGTGCTGAGGTCTTCTATCCCTCATCTGATACTCAGTCATTTTGATAATTTTCCTTCTGTAGTTACTGTGTTTCTTTTTCCTTCATGCTGCTTTCTGTGGGGCTTAGGGTGAGCATCAGATGTGATTTTAGGACACCAGTTCAGGCGCAGCTCTAAACCTTTCATGTTTGCTGGTGCCTGAGTCCAGACAGTCTCAGCTCAGCTGTAGGGCTGTTTTCGTGGGCTGGGAAGCGAGGGCAGGACAGTGGTGCAGAGCTGGCAGCTGCCAGGAGCACAGCAAGACAAAGCTGCCATGCTTTCCCTGTCCTCTCCTTGGGCTGCCCCATCCCCAGTCCCACCCCACTGTGTCTGGACACATCTCTTAGTGGTTGGGAGGCAGATTTCCCAGGAACTTGCTGGGGAAAGAGCAGAATATATGCTTGGGCATACCTATTTTATTTTTTTCTCTGGTACCAGTGCCTCATGATACTTACCTGGCTGTCTTTTCTGCCTCAGCTATTCACTCAGTGTTCCTCTTTCCACTTATTTGCTATGTGATATCACAGGAAAATATAGCAGCACAGAAATACAAGTAGGTGTAGTAAACTCATGGAATCTTCAAAGTCTTGCAGCAGATCAGCATTCCTTCTATGATGTTGATTGCACTTGGCAGAAAGAATCCAGAGTTAGAGATTATGCTCTGGAAACACAAGCTTTCTCCTGTCTGGCCAGAACATGAATCTGTTTTCTATTTTGTCTCTTATGCTGCTTTCCAATCTAGCTATTTATTGAGAGGGTGAAGTCATAAGGGACAAACATACTTATGCCTTTAGGACTCTCTTTGCAGAGATTACCTGTGGGTAATCTCCAGCAGGAGAATAATTCTGGGGGAACTACAGCTGGCTCTTTTAAGAGCTGATGAATTCTAATAGTCATATGTTTTCTTTTAGAAGAGCTTAGGAAGAGTCTTCTGAAACATTAATTGTGTTACATTGTGCTGCATTGTGTACATGTTTTCAAACTGGGTTCTAACTAGTAAGATTCTGTGCCAAAGAAATAAACATTTCAATGTTACAATTTCATTCAACAATGAGGTTGAGACTGAGAGTTGCCATTCTGTAACTCTTGAATAAAAATGAGAGCTAATTATATTGGCCAGATATATTTTGGATTCTTTCTAAAGATACTGAATATGGTAGCAGGTTTTGCAACTTCTTCACTCAAGGGCAGGCTGGGTTTTTTGTAGTGGTATACCAGCAAGGTGTGTAAAACATGCATGCAGCCACAGAGGTCTGCAATACAGAAATGTCTTTGTCACCAATTTACCTTTTCTGTGTGACCACAGATTAGACATTTTGTTTGCATTTGGCACTTTCTGTATCTGAAAGCTGTACCCCCCAAAAATATTTTTAAGAAAATACAAATTGCTTTGTCTTGCATGTATGTGGCATGTCTTGGCTTGTCTTTTATATCCCACATTCCCTAGCTTATCAAATAACAGATGTTTGACAGTTCTCAGTGGCTCTTGTCAATTTACATATGAGTATTTTTGAGTCTTTCCACTGAAGATGGTACCTGAGCAGTGGAATTCCGTGGAGCAGTTGCTGGCTACTGATGTACGTTGGTCCACAGGAGTGACTTTTGTACTCCATGTGCCCTCAGTTTACTCTATCTTGGTCCACAGTTTAGGAACGACTTTTGTACCCTATATGCCCTGATTTTTCCTTCACAGTGGTGTTCCCTGAAGCCTTTTCAGGTGGCCCTTTTGGTCATTCTCCCATTTTTTCCACCAGCTTAAAGATGGCCAGTTTAATTTTTCTCATGTATTTTTTTTTTATTTACAGCCAAAAATGCATTGAATTCCCTGAGATACCTAGGTATTACTCAGGGATTAGATTTTATTCAGGTTTTATTATGGGATTTGAGAAACAGGCAGGTTTTAAAGAAACTGGAAGAACGAATCTAAATAAGTCAATCTGCAGTAAAATAATATAGTGCTGATGTCAAGGGAAGTTTCAAGAGAGGGAGCTATTAATAAAAACTTTCAAACCCCATTTCCTGTAGGGGACATTTAAATACGAAAATGTGCATGGTAATTTACAGTGGTCCTGTCAACAAATAGCAGCAGCTATGACACCTGGAAGCTCTCCTGCTCTCCTGCTCCCTCTAATTGCTGTTACCCTACTGACAAGATGCAAGTACCCACCTAAGAGCAAAAATACCCAAATTCCCAATTCCTCTGTATAATATGTAGTATAATTGCACTTCTGTTGCTTTTCAGGTGGCTGCATGGACATTATTAGAGGATGTAAAGTGCGTCCTCACTCGTGGCCTTATATGGCTGCTATCCAGAGAAAGAATTTAGGTGTTTTTTGTGGAGGAGCTCTTGTGGAAAAACAATGGGTTTTGACAGCAGCGCATTGTGGGTAAGTATCTTAAAATGCAGAAATTCTAATTCTTCATTGAAGTTGCGCATGGTATGCAAGCCTGTAAGTGAAGAAAGGTGAGTATTGCCTTTTTTATAAATTGTTAAAAGCTGCAGTTCTCTCACTAAAATGATCCAAGAACTTGTCATTCTGTTTTACGGTGCTATAAGCTACTGATCTGCATTGCATACAGCTACCTTTGTTAGCCAGATCCTGCCAAAGTTACAGCATAAATACTGTGCTGTTAAAAGACCAAATTAATTCTTTAAGCATCTGAAACAGCAACGTTTTAGAGAAGGGAATATGTCCCAAAGTGTTTTAAACAAATGCTACCTGTGTGCCTGAGACTAAGCCTCAAAATACCCCGAGAGATGAAGTTGAATTAGATGGGGACACTATGCCTCTCATTTTAAGTGACCTGGGCTCACAAGCCCAGAATGTTGCTCATGACTGTGACAAGGAGCCTAGTCCTTTTGACAAGTTAAATGTGAGCACAAGCACATCTTCCCCACGCGGGATACGCCGAGGTCAGCCCTGCTGCTGAACAGCCGACTCAAGGTAAGGGAGACATCTACTGTTCATGCTAGGAAGTAAAATGCCCTATTTTTGTTAAAATGTTCTCTGAATTGTATTTTAGTTCTCCAATTCTTCCTTCTTGTTTTAACTATCTGAAAGGAAACCAGCTACAATAAGCCTGTGAAAACCTGACCTTCTTAAACACTGTGTGGGCAGGTTGGCCAGCCTTCTTTCATGTGTAAGTCTGAAATAGAGGACACAGTTCCTTCTAAGTGAATTTGACTTTCACTATTTTTCAGCTGAATCAGGTTTGGTTTTAAGGGTACAAATATACATTCCTAGCATACTCTCTTTTGGAAATTTACAAAACAAAACCAAGTCTTCCTTTTTGGAATTAAAGGACTTCTTGATGGGATCTGGAATCTCTCATCCTTCAGTCAATAGGTCAGAGATATCCAGTCAGGTACAGTTATAAAAATTCAGATTTGTTAACTGTTCAGTGGAAAGGGCACTGTCTGCCTCTGATCCTGTAGAGAATGTGCTCTGGTCACTGATTCGGGTTTCTAACAGCGCATTGGTTTGGGCTGAGTTTGTCTTTGTCACTGGGGCAAGTTGAATCAGCCTGTTTTTTTTTCTCCTAAGCTGTAAGACAACGCTCACACAAAACCCACAAACTCCTGTTCTGTGCCTGGTCTACTCTTAGCAGGTGCAATTGCAGTGCATGTAAAACTTCCTAACTAATGGATCTTACGTGTTAATCACGTCTGAAATAATTTTTTTCTTAGGCAAAACAGCATGAATTCAGCAACATGAATCTCTGTGTGAGAGATTGTGCCTGTGAACCACCTGTCAGAGTAACAGAGATGGAGTTTTTAGGGTCTTATATCATTCTCTCTGACGAAGTCTGCTTTGTAGATAACAAGAGAAATTTTTGGACTACAACACTGCCTTTGCAACTATTTTCACAAGCAAACTTTCACATACAAAGAAATGAATTGTGTCTTTCAGTGAGACATGCATCTTGAATGAAGAAAAGAAGTTTTTTATATTTTGTGTTGATAAAGTCTTTGTTCTGGCTTGAATAAATTTTCCGAGGTATGGTGAGATTATGTTCTGAAGGAAACTGGCAATATGTGTTCTGCGATGCCAAATTATTGGGCTGCATAAAGTTTAGCATGGCAAAATGAAGAAAGGCAAATGTTAATAAGTACATTTCTAATGATACTTGAAGAGCTTGGAACAGAGGGGAATTTACTGCTTGCTTAACTCTTAATGTTTATTAGCGGGAAGTGAACATGTAACTCTTTGAATTTTAACATTCTCCCTTTTTTTTAATATTCACTGCTGGGGTAATCTTGGGTTGGGCAAAATACATCCTTCTTCCTTTATATGCTGAATCCTATGTTTAGTAACTTAAGGACGAAACACTTATTAATATTAAAGATATTTAATATTAATATTAAAGAATTTACTTTAGCAGAGCATTTACCTGTACACATAATACTCAGGGTAAGTGGTGAGTATTGATCCGTGTTCTGATGTGCTACTGATGTCAGCAAGACAACCTATATATATTCACAGTAAAGATGCGTTACTTTATAGAGGGAAGAAGAAGCTCATGTCAAAACACTGAAATGAATGATTTCTTGCTCTCTGTTTTAATCACGTTGTTGTAAAATGAAATGGTATCGTGTTATATGTTTTTTGATTATCCTGAGAGATATTGCTCAGTTCCTATAGTGACTTTCTCTCCCTATACTTTCTATAAATTACAGAATAAAAAAATTAGAAGACAGAGTTGTTCTTGGAGCTCATCAGCCTTCTGTTGCTGAAAAAGGACAGCAGATATTTAAGATTGTAGAAGTCTTTTGTCATCCTGAGTTTGACCTGGATTCCAGGAAAAATGATATAATGCTCCTCAAGGTATTGTGTTAATTACTGTTGTATTTTTATGAAAGGAATTTTGCTGATGATCATTTTGGCTACTCTTTGATATTAAAGAGTACATTGTTTAGATAGCTTAAGAGTATCACAGAACAGTCTACTTTTGGTTGTATTAATCTAGATGAAGTTAAAGGATCTCTGGCTCTGTGAGCAGGGATGATATTTCAAGCCCATTCTGTGCCCTAAAACTCCCTTTTTAATCTGTTCACTGCAGCAACCCCTCCAAAACACAAAGCACATTCTTCAGTAAGTTTTCAAAAGCAATGCTGAAGGAATGTGTGCAATGGAGTCTGGCTCACATATCTATCCCAGAGTTATACCTTGGTCTGGACTAAGTAAACATGGGGATGAAACTTACTGTTAATTTTTTGGGGTAACGAGTGGATAACACAGGACATACAGACTCAGCTCTAGGAGCGCAGAGTGATCACAAAGTGGACAAGGCTCAGCACACTGCAGAATGAAGCATGGAAAGATGTCTTTGCCAACATTATCATCCGATGTCAAAGTGGGGCAGGGCTGTAAGAATTTGATTTTACAGGGAGGTGCCCCTGCCCATGGCAGGGGTGTTAGGACTAGATGATCTTTAAGATCCCTTCTAACCTTAACATTCTATGATTCTATGATTCTGTGGTTCTATAACTGGAACTTGGTTTCTAGTACTCAGAATGCATCACCAGTTTGACATGGCAATGATGCAGGGAGGAAGGTACCCATGTCCCTTTCTGTGCTAGCTGGAGCACTTACAGGCATCTGTGACCCAAGCACCCGATCACAGCCCATCTCTGAGAAGCTCCTTCTTCCTGATATTAGTGGCCATTCTACATCTGCTTCAGTGTAAAGTAGACCAGGCTCATTTCACTGGCTTCTCCTGTGCACCAAGGTATTTGTGAACACAAAACCAAAAAGGATCACTAGAAAGTAGTATTTCTAGAGCTGAAAATCCCAGCTCTGTTCCAGAATTATATGGATACCAAACAATCCTTTGAATTTGACACAGAAGCAGGGATAGTACTAGTATCAGAGCTCACCTCCCATCTATACACCTCTTCAGTAATGGAGTATTAAATGGCTCGGGATAAACTTTCCATCTTTGGAACTTTCCAGCTGCATTGGCAGTAATTACTGTAAAGATTTTTTTTTTTAATGAATTTTGATTTGCTGGAGTGCATTTTTTTTAAAGGTATAAAGCCAGAATTGTTTAGCTGAGAATCATACAGTAACCTGTGAGATGAATCATGGTGCAGTGATTGTAAGACTGAAATTAACTGTTCCGTAGCTGTGAGCCCTTACCAAGCACACTGAGGGTATATGTCAGGGTTTGGCTATGTTTTCATCTACGGGCTTAAACCAGCCTCTGCTGAAGGATGAATCTGTCAGGCAAAGACCGACAAAACACAGAGAGTTTGAATCATTTAAGCCCTTAAGAATCTCTCAGAGAAAAAATTGACAGTCTGAATAGATTGAGACCTGATTTTTCCTCAATTATGTTACTGCTGTCATGACTAGTTGTTTATAACTTTTGTTTTCATCTTTGTTCTTGGGCACATTGCACTGTTCTTTGGGACTTTTCTGTCAGTCAAGCACCAGAATCTGATTTCAACACTGAAGCTCGATGGCAAGTTAGGTTCATGACCAAGACATAGATCTAACAGCCTAACTCCCATGTAGGCTTTACATTTCCAACTGTATCCAGTGGGAAGCTGGGCTTGAACTCACTACTGCTGCCAGAGATGGGATACTGCTGTACTGCTACTATGGAAAGTCTTCTGAATTTTCAAAGGGACAATTAACTTTAGAATCAGTTCCTAAATAGTGAAAAGTGATTTTAAGGAAAGCATTGGTTAAATGAGACTAAATGACAATTGAAACAGGATTATATTTCCCTTGCTCTCTGTGTAAGAAAGCTTTTTTTTTTTCCCTTTTTAGCTGAATAATATTGCAAAGCTGAATAAATATGTGCAAACTTTGCCTCTGCCTGACTCTTTTGAAGATGTTGAACCTGGCACACACTGCAAGGCAGCTGGCTGGGGAAACAGATCATCAGGAAAGCCATCAAAATGTCTCCGGGAGGCAAAGCTTAAAATTGTTGATAGAAAAAGCTGTGACAAAAAATATGCCAATAATCCCAAAATTACCAGCGACATGTTGTGTGCTATAGGGAAAAATACTTTCGGAATTTTTCCGAGTGATACTTCCCAGGTAAGAAGCAAAGTTACAAAGCAGGGAATGCATATATTTAACAATGGTTCTCTTTTCACTGGGAACAAAGCAGTGCTAGACGTCTTATGAGGCTGATCATGAATGAAGTGATTTTAACCACATTTCTAAGAGACTTCATTGCTGTGAAAAAGAAGTGTTAAAACTTTGTTCCATTTAGGTCAATGTACATATCACCATTGAGAATCTGAGCCTGGCATTATCTGTTGACTTCAGCTACATTTCTTTAGCTATGGTGCTTTCCTTAGACACCACCCATAGTTATGGGAGAAAAAGAAGAGCTTTCAGGGTCTGAATTATCTGATCCTTTTCAGAAATCAACATCTGAATAGATGCAAAGTGTCCCACAACAAAATTAACTTTGTACCCAAAAGTGCTATTGGGACTGTTTGGATCTTGCTTTTGATACCTTTTGTGCTGAGCCCAGAAGAGACAATTGATAAAGAAGTGAAAATCTGTCTACACCATCAATAAAAAATGTATTTTGAAATAGAATTATAATAGCACCCCGCTGGTCTATAACATTTGCATCAAAGGCTCTCTCAGGTTTGAAAAGCAACCTCTCTTTATATCTCACCCAACTTCCATGAATTGATGTAAGCCAACCGCTCCATTTCATAGGCTGGAAAAGGTTAGAGGTAACATTTCCAAACACTCTTGTGTACTGCAGGTGGCAGTGCATGCTCCTCTGGAGAGAAATGGACACACACTGACAGCTACTTCTGCTTTGTCTTCCAGGGAGATTCTGGTGGGCCATTAATCTGTGCTGGTCAGTACCGTGGGATTGTTTCTTTCGGAAGCAAATGTGGAGAAAGAGACATACCTGGAGTTTATACACGGCTGACTGAAGAATATGTTGACTGGATAAAAGAAATAATTCACGGAGACAGAGATCCATGAAACAGTCAAGATAATTTTAATAAATATTTTGCCATGCATTAGAGCTGGATGCTGCTGCTTTAGTGTGCCACCTTTGAAATGTCCCTCCCAGCTTTACAGCTTTGCTGACACCAACACAGCCTTATAAGAACAGTTCAAAATATCCACATCTGTACAGATAACACCTTTACTAATCTTTAGTAGGAAACTGCCACTTAGAAATCATAATTTGTATTAGATTCCACTCTACTTCTTAGTGGGATGGGAAAGTATTCATTGCACCCAGGATAACGCAACATTTGTTAATATGTACTTACACAAAAATTGAGTTTCAGACTGATAGTGAATGGGATGTCTGCTGAATGAGAAAAAATAGAACAAAAGCTTAAAATGTTCAAATGTTTCTCTGTGATCTTATTAAACCCCAAATACTTCATTTTACTATTATTAGGGATTTATCTAAATTCAATTTCAAAGAGTTAAAATATTAAACAGAGAAACAGTTTTCCAATTAGTCTTCATTATAAAGACACAAATATGGAAATGAAAACAATGTTTTTCTTCTTTCCCTAGATTTTTTTTTTTGGTTTGGTTTTTTTTTGGATGGTGGTGGTGATTTGGGGTTTTTTTTGTTTGTTTAGGTATTGTTTTGTTTTGTTTTGTTTTGTTTTGTTGATGAAATCAACTAAATCATCTCACAGCTTGGTTCATAATCTCACTCTTTCAGTTAATAATTTGCTCAAAAAGTGTAAATGCTGACTGTAATGAATGTAATTATAGTTCTTTAACACAGTTCCTATCTAACATCTGTCAAAACAAACAGGACTTGGGCTGTGGATTTCTAGTAGCAGAAGGACCTGGTGTGTTTCTGAAGAAATCTGTGGTTAGCTTGCTGTACTCTATTACCTTCCAAATATTTACTAGGTCTTTTGTAACTAACAATTTTGAAGTGTCCATCCGCAAGGTTTCTTGGCTTCTTTGCTTATTGCACTAATATGTACCAAATGCTGCAGAGGCATGAATAAATAACTCCTGCATAACAGCCTGCTGGCCTTGATTATTGACCAGGAGCCATGTCACAGTTCTGAGCAGAGCAGAACAAGCCCTGTCTCGTAAAGGCTACATAGGAAAGAAGCAAGTGGACACCACAAAAGTGGGTTGGTTGTTGGCCATAGTGCAATAAAACCTGCTGCTGCGGTGTGTGGGGGCTTAGACCCAGTTCTTGATCAAGGCTTTGGGAAGGAAGACCTTAGAAGATGTCAGCGGGATTTGGCTCAGTACTGGAATACAGAGAGAACTGGAAAAAACTGAGGGGAAAAAAGCGAAAGATACATAAAAGTGGAAAGAATAATGTACTGTTGTTCTCACTTTACAGCTGGGGGTCTCAGAGGATGCTGCAAACACAAATTAGTCCCTTTTAACTTTGTGGGGTAAATGACAGGACACATTTACACCGTGCAGCCCAGTGGCCACCGATTGCTGTGTAACTTGGCGAAGGTAAAACTTTCACTCCCTCACTCCTGTGAACTGTGGCTATCTCTGCCACTGATGGGAAAGAGTGAGTGATAAAACCTGGAAACCATAACCCAACAGGTTCATTACATTTCTGATGCTGGGCTTCCTGTGTGTGATCTCCTGCGATTACTTCATCCACACAATCTTTTTTCTGTTTATGGGTGATGTAGCTTTTGGAAGGATGTTACTGTTAGTCCTGACTGCCCCTGCCCAGCCTGTGTGGCTCCTTCATGCACCCATCCACCCACCAGAACCCATCTCAGCCCCCAGGGCCAGTAACCCCTCCCTCAGGAACAGTCAGCAGAGCAGCAGCCTTGACTCAATTTCTGTCCACCCTGAGGCTATATTCCCTCCCTGTGTAACAGGAGGGAAGCCTTTGCTAGCTTTGAAACACCAGTGTCTTGAGAGAGTGCTGTCCCTGCCACCTCTCCACCTCTCCTTGTGAGGAGGGGTGTTTTGGGCCAGGGACAGTGGCAGGAGTCCTGCAGTGGGGCTGCAAAGTGTCCCACAGTTCTGCATTTTGTTAGCACCTCTGAAAACACGTGGTGGAAGGATAACTGGTCCTGCAGCCGGAGATGGGCAGAAGAAAGGTCCAGGAAAAGGAGGTGTCCACTGGTGTCATTCACTGCTGAAAGCACTGCTGGGCTGGTTCTCAGAACTGAGATCAAAACAGGAAAGCCACAGAGAGTAGCTCCACGTATGTTACAGTTTTGCAATGACAGACACTAACAAAGCCTGAAAAAATTAGGCTGGAAACACATTCTTGACCAGACTGAGAGGAGCTCATTTTCAGCAGCTTGTGGCAGAGTTTGCTAAACATACTAACACAGCATTTGCAATTCCACTTTCATTCAGTGACAGAAAGTTAGTCCTGTCTCTTTTAACACAACATGCCTTAACATTAATCTCTAGGTGCCTGTGAGGTGTCCCCTCACGCAATACACACCAGCTCCTAAACACTGGCTTCTTCTACCACACCAGCTCTCCTGAGTTGTATTTATCTTTACTGGAAATTTATGAGTGGATTAAGGGATCCTGCCTAAGGAATTCTTCTCCCCATCTGTATGCTCCTGTCTATGCTTGCACTTTTCATCTTCATCTCTGTGGAGCTGACTTCTCTGTCACACTTTTGCCCCTGTATCTGTTTTTACTGAGCTCTTCCAGGTAAGTGGTATTTCCTAATAATTATTTTCTGAGAGGTCTGACCTGCTTGTTGCCTGTCACATAGTCATGACTGGGCACAGAGAGCAGCCCCGAGGCTGAGCAGGCCATGTGAAGGCCTGGTAGATGGCACTGATGCAGATGTATGGTGCTGATGCAGAACACAGTGCTGACACACAGCCCTTGCCTCTCTGTCCACGAGAGGGGACTGACAGCTCCTACTCACACAGCACACTGGGGCGCAGATGCCAGCCAGTTTTAGTCCTTAGGTTCATACTGCTCTTGTGCTGGGCAGTAGTGCCTGATGTTTTGTACTAGTTTTGGCTGTACGTCTAATGCACTGCATGTGCAATTTTTTGTTAATTATTTTTTGAAACAAACTTCTGTTTCTCAGTACAGAGGGTGTCATTATCTGTTGACAACCACTCTTGTTTCCTGAAAGTGTGGTGATATGTTTGGAGCATGGACTGCCTCCACAGCTTCTAGTCCAAGTCTTTGTTTTATCTTCTGAGGACAGAGCTGTCCACTATCCAGCAAGCTGTAAAAGTAACCTTTCTTTTGGGCAACTCAATCTGGCATCAGGAAGAAACATTTAGAAAACAGAATTAAAACAAAACAAGCCATCAGATTTTCAAGATAATTTTCTTGGTTATTTGCCAAAAAGAAATCAACTCAGAAGACTCTTTTGAACTCCAATTAAGTCAGTTCATCATAGTCAGACAAAGTGGAGCAAGTCATTTTCATATGTCTGCTACAACTTTTAACTACAAATAGCTAATTTCAAAAATATATCCTAATCTCATTAGTGACCTGGCCTAGGTGGTTCAGACACTTCTATCCCAGTATGCTTATAACCCCACAATCATCTGAATGAGCTCTTTTTGGATTGACTTATAACATTTCATAATTTATGTGTAACAGATTACAAGTAGGTTTAATTTAATCATAATTCAATTCAAGATGCACAGGTTTTTTAAAAGCAAGGAACCACAGAAAGATGAGCAAAAAGTCCTATTAAAAAAAAGCCCTTATACAATAATAGAATAGGAATTTATATATCTTAGCTACTTAAAAAGACATACGTTAGATTTAATATATAAACAATAGAATTTCACAGACTTCATTCTTATGAATTATTAATACATTTTTTTGGTAAATAGCCAGAAACTTTGCCCTACTAACACACTCTTCAAACACCTTTATTTTAATAAAAAAACAAGCTTCTCTGCAGCCACAGAGAAAATTAAGATAAGGATAATTAGAGCAGCGGCAATATCAGTAAATGAAAAAATTAAATATTACTTTAATCACTCTTAATCACTCCTGTACTAAAATGTAGTAGTCATTAGTATTTCACTAACTATTAAGTAACAAGTCCAGAGAAGAGCCATGAAGATGATTAGAGCGATGGAGCACTTCTCCTGTGAAGAAACACTGAGAGAATTGGGATTATTCATCCTAGAGAAGAGAAGCCTTTTGGGTCACCTAATTGCTGCCTTCCAGTACCTGAAGGGAGCCTACAAGAAAGATGGGGAGGGACCTGTTACAAGAGCATGTAGTGACAGGACAAGGGGAAATGGCTTCAAACTGAGAGTAGGTTTAGATGAGATGTTGGGAAGAAATCCTTTACTCAGAGAGTAGTGAGACACTGGAACCCATTGACCACAAGCTGTGGTTGCTATATCCCTGGGATTGTTCAAGGCCAGGTTGGGTGGGGCTTTGGGAAATGTGATCTAGTGGAAGGCGTTCCTGTCCACGGCAGGGGAGTTGGAACAGATGATATTTCAGGTCCCTTCCAACACAAATCATTCTATGATTCTATGATTTCCATCTAAATGGGAAAATGTTACATGATTGTTGGTTTAGGTTATCTTGAAACAATGTAGAGGATGTTAATGTTATCAGGATGCACTGGTCAGTCTGTCTCAAGCTCTTATAACCAAAACTGTAACACACATTCTTTCAGCCCAGAAAGAATACCAGAAAACTGATACCAGAAAAAAGAAGATGCATGAAAATAGGGTGGACTTTGGACAAGTACCTGTGACATATTCAAATGTCAATGGACCACATTGACAGTGATGTAACTTTCACTGGTTAAAATCTTGGGCATGCACATCCCTTGTCAAAAGCCACAGTCCTGTCTGGGTACTGGCCTTAGCAGCGTTCAAGTAACAAACATTCACACTGAGCTCACAGTTATTCTCAGAACTGGTGTTTTTGGGCATGCTGATGGAGGACTGTGGAGAAACTTGCACTGCTCCCTGTCACTGGTGGTTGTGAGAGGCCCTGTCTTTCAGTGTTGTCCAGCCAGACCTTGTCAACAAATTCCTCCTATGTACAACCCACATCATAATGAAAAGAAAAATGTGGAGGCAGCAATTATACCTGCAGCACTGAAGATATTGCACTGACAGAGACAGAAGATAAACTTGCTGATACTAATGTAATATTTCTTTCTGCAGTATTTCCAAGGGATGGGTTCTAACCTGGTTTCCTTGGTGTGGGTCTATAATAAAACGTAGGTAGATGAGAATATGAGTGTGCTGAGAAGGGTGATACAGGGAGCTGTGGTAATCATGATTCTAGGTACATCAACTTCAGAGGTTACCACATCCACAGTGGAGTGGAGTGGACTGGTGTTTGTGCTCCTCCAGGAGTAGAAATGGGTGGTTGCAGTCAACTTGTCCTGTGAAATGAGACTCTGCTGCAGCAACAATCAGCCAGGCATTACCACAGTGAGATTTGACAGGGACTGCACATCAGAGCCCTGAATTATTAAAAAACTCCTTACTTTCTAACAGACTATTCTGTCTTATGAACAATGGCATTGATTTTATCGAGTGGTCTTGGCCTCATTGAGCAGAAGTACCAAGAGTACCCGCACGAGGTGAGAGCACTGCTGATGGTAAGAAAACACAAAAGCTAGACTCAGTTCTAAAGTGATATTTAAATTGTTTTTCTTGCAGGTCTCTTTCCCTCCCTTTGTTTTTCCTGCACCCAGTTACTGAAGTCAGGCTCACAGTAATGGTTACCCCTTTTGACAGTCATATTTGAGACAGCAATTTCCAGAAGGGTTTGTTACTCCACCAGCAGTGCTGTGTTGGGTTTTTCCCTCCTCATGATGCTTGGTTGCAGCTTAGCCATCCTGGGAAGCCTCTGCCCAGACAAACACTTCTGGTGTCTTTGAAAGAGTTTCCATCTGCACAGTCAGTGGTTTCCAAGTCCTGTTTCAGGCACTTGTCTTAGGCAATAGACAAACAAAAAAACCCTTTCCCTTTATGCTGATTGTAGAAAATGGACTTTTTATTTTTGCATCCAATGCTTTATAAATGAAAAAACCAAACATTTCTTGTTTTATAAAATGGAAAAAACCACTATAGCCAGCACTGAAGGTACTTTGCCCAGTTCTGGCCCAAGTGGCCTCAGGGGATCCACATGAGGGAACATCTTGTACACCACAGCTTTGGGGGCTGTTTCCTACTGTCAACAACTATCTGCAGCTGACCTTCCTCTGTGTTCCCTTTGCAGCTTCTTTACAGTCAGGGTGAGGCACTTACCCAGCATCCAGCCAGAGTTCATAGTCCAAAAGAGTACAGGCCAACTCCTGGCACAGGGAAGAGGATCCATAATACAGTGCACAATCGGAATGCAGGATTGAGTAGCAGCTATCTGGTTTTAAATAAATCATCTAAGGAAGTGCATCTGATTATGAACTATTTCAGAAACTTTTCTTGCTTAAAAAGCTTATTCTATCATGGTCAGGAAACATCTACAATAACCCACGTTCAGCCTATGACAATTCAAAAGATAAAGTAAAGGAGAAGAATAATATGCCATTAAGGAGAAATCACATACTCAGTCTGTCAGATTCACAACTTGGAAAGATAGCTCCAGCTTTGTCTATTTCACTCACACTTTTTTTTCCCCAGGTAGTTTTCTTAAAGAATAAATCTTCTGGGCATTTGAATAAATGACTGAAAACGACGATCAAGTTTTGATCAAATAAATAAGGTTGATCAAAGAATAAAATAAAAAAACCAAGACTACTTGTGTATTATATTTTATTCTTTCCTATATGCTGAGTGTATGTAAATGCATATAAACGATCACATTTCTGAGTTCAAACACAAGGTTGTGTTCTGCACTTGTAACATTGCTTAGTTATTACACCACTTCTAGCAATATATTAAGAAAGCTGAAAATAATGAATACAAGCTAAAATAGATTTGGAAGTGATTACGCTCTTTGTAGGTTTATGGCTTATAATTTTAAGCTTTCTAGCAGTTTTGTTGCTTAATGAGACCAAATTTGTCACAGGCAATTTGCAGCTGTTACACTTCATTGCTTTCTAATTAGAGCTTGTTTGCAAACATTCTTTTCCATATTTTGAGTAAAAAACACACAGCAGAGACCATAAAACATTGAAAGTATCGTGTGAAATCCTGGCCCTGCTGAAATGAGTGACACAGCACTTAAGTCATTGGGGTCAGCATTCACCCACAATATGTGTGCCCCAGGGAAAGAAAAAATTAATATTTGAAAACACAGCCATATGATTTATGGAGCAAAGGACAAAGGATTTAGGGAGCATGTGTGTGAAAATCCTCTTGCCACACTGGGGAATCAAATGGTCCCGTGTTAGGTCCCTCCAACTGCATTGTTCTTGGAGACCCTGACTGGTGTCTCTTTTCATGGAAGCCAAGATATTGATTCAGTTTTTGTCCAAACCTGTTCCCTGAAGTAGATACCAATTGCCTATAGCACAGAGACAGGCAATTGGTATCTACTGAGGACCAGCCACCAAAAGTCTCCTTTAACGAGACTTTGCTCCAGTTAATCCAAACTCTCAGAGGCTTCAGCTGGGATAGACAAGATGGATGGAGTGTGAGAACTGTGAACAAGAGAAAGAAATAAAGATGGAATGAAGGGATATAGCCTATTGCACTCCTATTTTTAGGGTGCTTTTTGTGTGTGGCATAAGTAAATCTGCACATAGATCAGCGAGAGAGCACAGTATAATAGAGGAGAAAACCAGTATAATGAGGACTAAGTCTGAGCCAGAGAGATTGTGTGGCAGAGAGAAATAGGAATAAAACAGCCACTCATCCCAAGGAAAGCAAGTATGTCCAACACTGGAAAAATCTGAAAAATAGTTCCCATTGGTGTCCTGACTCCTTTCAGGCCTTGTCTGTCTCTTCCCTGAAGCTGAATTACATGGGAAATGCAGAAGTCCTCTTCTGGTCTTTCTGGGATTACCTAATAATTCTGGAAAACCTTTGTACTTCAAAGATGAATACTTATGAAAGGGAGAGATTTCTTCTTAAAGAAAAATGATGATCAGAGTAGGTTTGATAAGCTTGCTTATCTAGGTCAATTAGTTCAAATGGACCTTTCTCTGCCAGTGGAAATCATCCTGGCTATATTGCAAAGAATACATGGAAGTATTAGCTCATGAGGACACCTAACCCTAACTTAAACAACTCAACATTTCACACATATGACTACAGATCTGCTTGTTAGCAACACATGGAGCACAAGAAGATAACAAGCTTTTAATAGGTTTGTCATTCATTACAGGAAATAGCTACTTAGTCAAGTCTAAACTATATATAAAGCATGGCTAAAACATTTGCAGAAATGTTGTAAGACAATAGCACTACCTAATTGCAACAGAAGACATGTTTTAGTACAGAAAAGTAGAAATCACGTTAATACTTAAGATATGGTTCTATTTCCTTTAGGGTCTGTAGAGTTACCAACTTTTTTATCTTAAAAAGCAGAGCTCAAGATCAACTTGAATTGCAAGCAAAAGAATACTCCCCACCAATCCTAAAATATCTGATTCTAGTATTTATACCTAGGAATTTAAAATCAAAAGGTGCACTTTGAGATTCTGCACAGGTACCAAGAGCAAACATTTCTTCAATGGGAATTTGGCTTAGTTATCAGGGACTGGTAGAGTCAGAGTACAACTACCATTTGAATTGCATAAAGAAAGGATAAAATCCATATGGTATTTGTGATTTTACTGACTGCTGACTTATTGTTTATGTCCTGAAAAAACTGATGAAAATGCTTTTTCAAGTCTAATATATTTTATTCTAGTTCTGCAGAGAACTACTGAGACCAGAGGCTTCCTGACAACAGAGAAATGAATGTGTGTTCTTACATCAATTTATTATGTCAAACAGTGAGGGACAGAATAGTCACATTATCTCAGCATTAAAACTGTTTCCCATATGGACACCCGACCCTCTAAGCAGAACATGCAAAGAACCATCATTCATATCTTGGGTTTTTTTTTTAATTGATAAAAACCCAGCATATTTGAAGATCAGTCCTGAAAAGGTGTTTTTCTATATGGAAAGGCTTTATTTCTCCCTAGATGTATGTATGACTTATCTCAGGTGATTTAGATTCCTAGAAACAAGAAGTGTCACAAGAGAAAGAGCTCCTGACAAAACTATTGATAGGATGGGTGTGTGTGAAGGCAGAGTTTTGGGCTGTGGGTAATCAGTCATTGTATTCAGAGAAGCAAATTTTCTGAAGTATAGAAAAGGTATCTGACTTTCTTGTACTGCTCAGAAATTCCCTGGTATAGATCTTGGAGGTCTTGGGCACTAAACTCCTTTCTTTCTCTGGAAATGTAGATGACTTGAAAGTATTGAAAAACAGTTTTCAGCATAACAGAGTCACAACGTATTTTTTCATCATGTTTTTCCATTTAAGTCAACTACCTATTTATTGTGTATGACAAACTCAGACCTGCCTGCCATGGAAAAAATTGACCCTTGCCATGTAATAGAACTTTTACACCACTCCGTGATCCTTTTTACCTCTTGAACAACTTCTCTAAGCACAGAAGAACTATTTGACTTGATTCATAACTGAATTGATAGAAAGCCAGTAATTTCTGCTATGCAAATTATTATGGTGATTGTAAAATCACCGGGGATACCCATTCTGTGAAGAAGTGACATAGGGCAGAGGTCCTGCAATCAGAGTCAGCTGTGACTGGAGCCCGTGGAGGAGGAGGACAGTTCCTGCCACGTGGGCTCAGTAAGCAGCACAGACCCAACAGGGCACAACTTCATTTCAGTGGCAAACTCAGAGAAGAAATCATGTGCAGCAGGTTTGGCTAGCAGCTCCCAGCCTGGACATGCCATGTATTTGCACATGGACATATGGGCAAGCATATTTTTGCTGTGCTCCAAAGCTGTGGCTCTCATTCCTGAGGCTCTCCTCAGGTAACCCGTCATATCCAGTCATTTCTATAGTAGCTCCTGCACTTTGTGCCTACCCAGTTCTCTGCACAGCACCTGGTCTGCCTGGAGAAAGCATGTAAACATCTCTTGCCTTCAGCAAGTAGGAAATGTCCCAAAGCATCTATTTTTACCGGAGTGAAGTTGAGTTGCTATGTTACAGCTGAAACAAAGAGTAATTAGCAATTCATTGAAAAGATACAAGAAAAGAAATCATACAAAGGGGAGTCCTTGCCGCTATCTCACTTTCCTGATTCTTATCTCTTACTTCCTATTTCTGGCTTTTCATTTTGGACTTTGCAGCTCAGCTTCCTTTCGGTGTTTCCCTTTGAATTTTTGCTTCTCTTATAGCATTGTGCTTATGGCTTTTTGTAAAGGAAGCCTGGGAAAAGGTTGGATTGTTCAGGAATGTGTGGTAACATATTTTTAGTTTAGGGACTGTCTTTTGGAAATGAGCAACAAGGGTCATGCATTAAACATTTGCCTATGTTTAAAGAGCTATTGGTGCTTCCTGCTTATCCCGACTTCATGCGTTCAGAAGACTGGATAGCAACAGTGGCCAGAACGCTTAAGTTCAGAAGAGTGGAGGTGAATGTTTCTCTGTCTAAAGAGTAAAATGAACGAAGCCTATTAACCTAGTGAATAGATTGTGCCCATGTATCAGCACAGAATAGTCATGTATCATGAAGTTTTCCATTTCATGGGGACTTTTAACAGGTGGGGTCAGACTTTTCAGAGGGCATAAATACAACCTCAAGACCATCCCACGGGCTGCTTTTGCTTGAGAAATAGATTATTTACAAAAGAACTAGAAAAATGGTTCTCGGAAGTACTCAGCTGGAAACAAAGCTCACTGATACTAGATTGCTGGGTCCGTGTAAAGTGGGGTTGAAACCTTTTCTGCTTCTAGAAGGAGTGCCAAACTTCATATATGGTGATGTAATTATGATGTAAGCTGGCACAAAGACAATTTATGCTGTAAATTTGGGAAAAAAATTAGCTCTGATCTGATCCAGAAGGTCTTCCATCTTTGAAACATATTTATACCACGAGCTAAATAATGGTGGCAAATTTTCTGCTGTTGATACCTGAGGAAGCTTCATTAATTCCCATTGCATCAATTTTCATGGAAGACCTTAGTTCATGGTTTTACAGATTAGGCTTTTCACTGGAAAGGAAATCTTAATGGATTCAGCAGGTAAAACAACAGAGAAATATTAAAACCAAAGAGAGTGACATTGGATTTATTTCACTATTTAATCAGTGGACAGTGTGGAAGATCATAGTACCCTTATTGCCTCCATGATACTCATGTGTAAGCCAGACGTGTATCTGTTCATATTGTTTTATTCCATTACACGTATTTTTTAATCCATTGTAATAATTTACTTTGGCTTCTAGCTCCAAGCATAGGATACAGTTTCCATCTTATTCCAAATAATATTGGCTAGTTGCTAAGGGAGTGTGCTGGTTCCTTTTACGACTTCTTTTCCTCACCACATCTGTGTGTAATTTTTTTATTTATCATCTCTTTAGGACATTTTTCCTGTGAGAAACCCAATGTGAAATGTAGCCCTTTCGGATCTTGTTTGGTGTTTTAGACAAGGAGCATTTCCTATAAATATTTACAGAATAGGATTTTACCAGCTGGTGGTTACTACCAGGCATAAATGTCTAAGTACATGTGTGGATGGGTCTGCACACTTGTCTGTTATCTCCTCTGAGTGAGCAAGCAGGCACGAGTTTGAAGTGCAGGTGTTAATTAACTTAAGGGTGAGCTGAGGGACTGCCCAGTGGGATTTACACTGGCTCCTCAGTCCCACAGGTTACAGCCTGACCTATTAATATAAACCAATGTCAATTTTAGTTGATGTTATACCAGAAGACATGGGCAGTAGTTTACATTATTCTGCTGACCTGAGAACTGTGGAAGAAGTATTGGGTTGTTGGGTTTTTTAAAACAGGCTTTTGCCATGTTTTAGTTGTGATGGGGTCAGCAGCAGGACACCATTTTCTAATTGATCTTCTCATTATAACCTTAAACTTATGTACCTCCTCTGGTTTTAGCTTCAAATTTCATTTGAAGTACTCCTTTCACTTCTTTGAGGATAGTTGCTTTGTATTTTGACAACAAAGCTGTCTACTACTGCTAACTGCTGTCAGCTCATACCTACCAGTAGTATTTCCTTGGTTTATATGAGACCTCAACCTAACATTTTAATGTTTTACATTTTAAATTTGTTAATTGGTCCAAGAATATATGTGAAACCAGGCACGAGCTTGTGCATGTAAACATCTGTTAACAGACAACTGTGATTAGAAGACCTATGTTCCAAGTAATTATATACTGTATAAGATAAATATCTGCAAATGTTTGCCTGAGTGTAGTCTCCCTTTGACAAGTGTTAAACATACTACGCTTTCCCCTCCCCTCCCCTCCCCTCCCCACATATATCAGGAGTATACGAACAACTTACCAAAATACTATGTACAGCATATGTTGGTTTTCCCCATCTTCTTCACAAGACAGAAGAATTAAACATTTTGATTCTGTATTTATCAATTCACATTTGCATTCATGAAGAAAAGGATTCCTGGCTCTCCTGTATTTCTAGCCTAGTCCTTAATTTTATTTGGCAGCCTACTGGCAGTGTCCTTAGCCCACTTGAGACACAGGATTCCCAAGTGACAAGCTGGTCACACACAGTTCAGTTTGCTTTGGTTCCCACTGACTTCACTGGCAACAACTTTTGGTATTCAGAGGTTTATTTATGACTAGCCTTATTCCTTTTTTCCTTTCCTGTAGATTATTTTTTAGTGCAGAAATTTTCATTTCTCCAGTGGCTCATCAGTTTCACTGGACTCCACTTGTTTGCTGTTTCTTGTCAAGACTCTGGCAGGATAAATAAAGTCTAAGAGGGGAGACAGGGGAAACTGAGATTTGTCTTCTGTTTATTTACATTGATTTCATTCAAGAGCAACATCAGAGCATCCCATAGAGTTTGTCAGAATAGAAGTGGCTTAAAGGAGAGAAGAATCAGCCCCCTGGATGTCTGTTAAGGCTGTGCAGACAGTGCTGATGATGGATGGGGATTTCCCCTTTGGTTGTGAAGTTGGGGCAGCTCATTGCTCATTCTCCTGAACTTTCTTTGGAAGATCCCACAAAATGATGGGTTTTGTCTGACCGGTTTTCAGTTCTAGCAGTAGTCTTTGAGTGAAATGTTTAATTCGCTTAAATACTGATTAAAAAGTACTATTTCAATGCAGGCAGGAAAAACTACTGAAAAATCTGAGCTTGGCTGTTAAATGACATGATCTCATTTAATTCCTGAAAATAACTGTCCACATCCCCTAAAAGTGTATGGCAAGGATCTATTCTATTAAAGATTATTCTTTCAGCAGTAAGATGATTCAGTGTGATTTTTTCCTGGCCGTACAAGCTGTGATAGCAAGGCAGAGCTCTCCTGTCAGCAGTGTGCCCGGAGTCGGAGTGATCCCTGTCCTGCAGGAAGGTATGCAACCTCCTCGGGGTTGATTGTTTTTTTACTTTTTTTTTTGCTCTTGGCAGACGTCCTTGAGCATTTGAAACGGATGTGAGAGAGTTTTTAGTCCTCATGCAAAACAACCAACTAAACATAACAGATTACATCAGCTCAGGCTTTTCAATTCCTGGATGGCAGCAGAGTGCTAATCCAACCTTCATCCTGGATTTCATAAACTGAAACAAGGGAGGCTGGCAGGAGCAGCGCTGCCGGATTGAGGAAGCTGACGACGGTGCAACATGTGGGCAACACACTGTATAAAGCTCATAAACTTGTAGGCTGATGTGTGCAGCTACCACTTTGGATTCCGTACCGCTGCTTCCCTCGGCGAGAGGCACCAGCAGGCTGAGCGCTGAGACCTGCTCTCTGGGATGGAGCACTTACTCCTGCAAGGCATGAAGGGCTTCCTGTTCCTCACACTCCTCCTGCTGCCCGTGCCCGCTGGAGCTGCTTGGAGCGCCAAGTACGCAGTGGATTGCCCCGATCCCTGTGACAGCAACGCGTGCAAGAGCACGGCGCGCTGCAAGAGAACGGTGCTGGATGACTGCGGCTGCTGCAGGGTGTGCGCAGCTGCCCTGGGCGAGACCTGCTACCGGACCGTCTCGGGCATGGATGGTGTCAAGTGTGGTCCTGGGCTCAAGTGCCAGTTTTACACTGAGGAGGATGACTTTGGTGATGAATTTGGTATCTGCAAAGGTAATGATATTCGCTTTGTATGCACCCACTGTGGCACTTTGGCAGCAACATACATGGAGAGTTTGCCTCCTGCTTGAAAGGTCTAAAATGGGATTTTTCCAGCTCAGCCCTAAGCCAAGAAAAAAGGGAAAAAATACCTGCTGTCATTAGAAGGCGTTACATGTAGTGGGGCAGGGTTATTAATGCGACAATATTGTTTACACCTGGGGACATGTGTGAGGAAATACAGACAGGGTGTGCTTCGAGACGAGATTTTTTGACTGGGGCTTAGGAGACCCAGGCACTAGTCCTGTTCTTTCAGCTGATTTGGTGGGTGACTTTCTATATTACAAAGACTTTAATCCTGCAAGTTCAATCTTGTCACAGGGTCCCTGTCACTGCTGCACACTCCTGGGGGTGATGCCTCCTCTGGCACTGCCGGCTGCCTGCCCAGGGACCAGGTGCTCATTCTGAGGGATGGAGAAAGCAGCCCTGCCTGAGTGCCTGGAGACTTTGTCCTGTTTAATTTAATCCTGCCTCTGAGGTGCTCAGCTATCTTAGGGATGTGTTCAGGGGAGGCAAACAGAAACCCTCCTTCCTGAAAGGTGGCAATAACAGAACAGAAGTTGAGTGTGAGATGAGCAGCCAGGCACTGCTTTCTGTTTATTCCAGGTATGTTCCATGCTGATTTCTTTAGCCAGAGGCTATATTGGCATTTTTCATTTAGGACCTATTCTCACTCCATGTAAACAGGGGAATCTTTAAAAGGTGAGAAGGTATTGTATTCGTAAGGAGTAACATGAATATTTTAAAAAATAAACTTTTTAAAAAGGAGTTTGCAAAGCATGAATGCAGTGGATTTTCCTGTGTTTGTGTACCACTTCAGCAAGTAGATACAGATAAGCCTTAGAATAACTTCCTTAAAAGTGGGAATATCTTGGCAGTTAAATATCGGAGTATTAATAGACTCAGTTAAAGTAATGACTTAGGACCAGACGCTGCAAAAACCACCCAGGCTGATTTACATATAGCACACACTTATTTACCATATTTAAAAAAACTCATGTGCTTGGTTGAGTGTGACACCCAATATAGTACTTCTATTGCAAAACAGTAGAACTTACACATAAAGATTGTACCTTTGGTGCACTCACCAGAGGAGTATTTTACTGAGATAACTGACTGATCTTCAGTTTATTAAAAATTACCACAGTGCAAGATACTGCCTATAATTCTATTAACAATTCATTTGAATTAGTGTGTACTTTTCACTTTCCTTGTAGGACTTTCTTTGCAATAGCACACTTTGGAGAAAAAAAAATGTTGTGGGACATGAGATCTGAATCCCCATAGCTGAATCTTGGATGCTCTGTAGAAAATGCAAAGTAAAATGTTTGGTTTTTTTTCCCAATTGGTCAGTGGAAAAACTCTCCTTAATTTCATTAAAGCCATACATTGACTTAGAATTGTAAATTGGTGTTTAAAGCTTCTATTCTTCCTTTTTTATTTCCACTAAATATTATAGATGTAATTTTGAATTATTTTTCTTTTTTTCTCTCAGCTCTGAGATAGCACAGTCTCTCTCTGGGGCCAGATATTGTTATTTTATATATCCATTTACAGCTACAATTCCAGGTCACTCACTCATTTTAATAACTTCCATGTTTGTAATAACTGACAGAGGCAGGATGGCTAAATTCTCTCTGGCTTCCTGTTACCGATTTACTTTGAAGTTCTGGAAAAATGATCTCAACTCTGTATTCTTCGATTTCTTATTTCTAAAATGGGCTGTGTATGATCCAGAGCAATTTTTTGGGACACTTTTATTACTAGAAGAGTGCATCATATTATTGTCAATAGCAATGTCATTATTGCTGGAAACAAACTAATTTTTTTGTGCCTTTGCTTCCTTCCATTAAACCACTGGGAGCGATCTGCAATTTATTTAGGAGCAGGATCCTATTGAACAAAAACCTTCTAAAAGAAAAATTGACTCAGATTTCAGTTTCATGAAATCTGAAGAGCTGCATCAATATCAGGATTATTCCACACAGAACTAAGTGCTTTGGGCTCAGACTTGTTTCCATGCTGTTGTGCACAGCTTTGCACAACATCTCTCCAGGCTGAGCACCTGCAGTAGGCAGATTGATGCTCCAAGTATTGGGTGCTCTTTACTTGTCTCCGAGGGAGGATGTGCACACAAGAACTGTTTCACTTGAGTGGAAATTTTGTTTTTGTTTTATGTGGACAAGCAGCAGATCAAAGAGTGTCCTTCTTTGGAAGGGGAGTGTGGTGAGGCCTTGTAAGATTCTTCACGCTGGAGTGACTCGCTGTGTAGTCCCTTTCAGAGAACTTCCTGATTTTCTAGGGCTTTTCATTTGTGAGAGCATATCCATTTCATACACAGATAATTGTAAAATGTTGGCTACATTATAGTGCATTAGCTTGATTTTCACATTGCCGAGGCTGTATGGCAAAGCTAAAAGTTTGCATTCATTCAAGAGGAGACTGGACAAACTGAAAAGCATAATTCTCTTTTGGGGTGTTATATGCACAGAAACTATGTCTGGATCAGGATGTACCACAGCTGTAAAGGAGAGACAAAATGAGGAGGGAGGTATCATTTGTGCTTACTACGGTCACCTTTCTTAAGTGTTTTGTGGAAGCCTGGGCTAGATGGTTCCTTGGTCCAGCCCTGAATAGTCATTGATCTGCCCTTAGGAGGTGAATCAGAAACTCTCCAGACCTTGCCATTTAAGGTGACCATGTATCCTGTGTTAGAAAGGACAGTCTGAACATAGAGGCCTTTCTCCTGGGATACCTCAAACCTCTCCTGGGAATGATCACCTGTTTGGGGGTTTGGAAAGGATGTGTTAGACATGGATGTTCCCAAGTCTCCCTCTCTTTGGCAATGGTTTTGAGAAGATATCCTGTTCAAGAGCGAGGCAAGAGGAAGACAAGGGCTGTAGCCCCTAGTTTAAACCCTCTGGGAAGTTAAATGATCCAGCATGTGATATGTGTCAGCTAAGGGATAGGGCAAATCCCCTGTACATGACTTAACTTTCTTTGGAAAACATTTGGTCCCATCCTAGCATCTGCTCTTTGGTGCTCCTCCACAAGCTTGCTCAGGGATGTGAGGTTTGAGTTGCGGCATTATGTGACCAGATCCAGTACAACCGGGGAGTTGCCTTAGTGCCAGAGATCCCTTCAGGGCATACCCACTCTTTAGGCTGGAGATGCAGGCGAGCTGTCTGCCGCGGGAAGGCAGAACTTTGCTGTCTGAAAAGGTGTTGGGTGGGAGGCTACTTGCCAGGACCCAGCAGCATCTCCAGGTGGAAGGCAAGTTTGCTGGATAGCTCCTCAAGGTCAGGCTGCATCCTCCACCCAGACTGCTGGCCCTGGCCACAGCAGCCCTGCACCAGCATCAGATTGCAGATCTAAGTCACAACAGTCACGAAAGTCAGATAATAGCATAGTGAATTCAAGGAATTTCTGGAGTCATCATCTTTTCTAAATTCAATGCTAGTCCTTTAACAAAATCTTCTGTGATTGCATACTTAAAAATGCATATTGCCTTTAACTAAGACAATTTAATCTAAGAGTGCATTTAAATCCAAGAGTGTTTCAGAGAAGGATTACCAATAACACACTGTAAATACGTTACAGGAAATGAAATTATGTATGTAATGTGTGTCAAGGTTTGCTAATACTGGAAAATACTTGTAAAAAGCAGTCAGCACGCTGAAATCCTGTAGCTAAGGTCTAGCTGACCTCCACTCAAAGGTTTTCCACTTTCAAGCAGACCAGCTATTCAGACAGCAGCTGACTTGGATCACTGAGAACTGCTTTGCTATATTGTTTTTTTCCAGAGTGTCCTTACGGTACCTACGGAATGGAATGCAGGAAAACCTGCAACTGTCCCTCTGGCATCTGTGACAGAGTAACAGGGAAGTGTTTGAAGTTCCCGTTTTTTCAACTGTCTGCTTCAAAGCCTCCAAATCGACGAAAAGTATCTTCACACACAGGTAAGACTTGGCGGCACAGTTGATTTTAGCAGAAAACACCTTGCACATGATCTACTCCCACTCTGTGTGTGAGTGATGGTACTTCGGTGGAGCTGTGCAAACCAGTAACAACACAAGGTAGGTTTATTTTTCTTATTGGCAAGGAGTTAGGTGAGCTGTGACATATGGTAAAGACATTTTGAAATACTTTGCATCTGTTGCATGTACTAGCAGTACATCACCTGTACAAAGGGAGGCTGTGCTAGGGTTTGCATCAGTCAGTTCAGGATTTCACTACATTGCTACTATTTTGCTACTGTTTACTACTGTTAGCTAATACATAGTAAAAACTTTTTTTCCCCCCATGAGGACAGAGTTTTATACGTTTTTAGTTGTCTGCGAACTGTTTTACGAAATGTTTTGTTGTAGCCATTTGTCACAGTACCTCTGGAAGAGGTTCTTTCCTTTACATTTATGTCTGAAGCTTGCAATAGGTCTGTCCAAAATTAAAAGAAAAAGAAGAAGAAAAAAAAGGAAGTGTGAGAAACCAGATTGTTTTTGATGCACCAAGGAAAGATCACTGAAGTTTTTAGAGGTGGGATTAAAAATTTTCCCCATTTTTCCCACCTGAGATATATTTGACTGAATGATATTTACTCTAAACATAAAAAAAACCCTGAAATAAGTACTAATGTGTAGAAGTAAAAAAACTCAAGCAACAAAACAGAGATTTAATCCTAGGCCTACTGGGAGCTTTTATAGGGTTTCACCTAAAGGTCTTTGGATTTTATTTCTTGTCCAACTGCAGTTTGTGTGCAATTTTTAATTTTCTCCTGTTATATTTAAGCTATATGGAGTTTGCTGTCTTAACACAAAATTTACCTTTCTCCCATTCTCTGCTTAGAGAAAGCTAGATTGAAGCAAACTTATTCAGCTTATGCTTATATCACATTTAAAATGATCTTAAAAAAAAACCTCTTACAAGATTGATCAGCCTTGATATTTTTGTACTTTTCTACATGATTGTGCTCTTTTGCCTTTCCTTGTTCTATTTATTACTGAGGGTGCCACAATGATAAGGGTGCTTGCTTTTTTCTGTATCTAACTTGTGTTCCAAATCTTCTCAGACAGTCTATTTTCATCAGTGCCTCCTCCCCATTCCTCTTCCCCACTTGCCTTTGGTCCCAAAGATTCTGATGCCTCAATGTTTAACTGCTTGACTTATCCCAGCTGGGATGAGATACTCACCTCATGGAAACAAACGGTGGTTTTTACCCTTGCAAAAGTTTCCCTACGACTTCTGTCCTCAGAGGTCCATCACTGTTAGCAGATCAGAGACACCACAAGTAGTACTGCATGGGGTGGTCACACAGGGTTTCATTTAAAAGTGGTCTTCAGATGTAGCTACAGCATTTAAGTGATCTTCAGTGAATTAAAACAGCTGTAAATGCTTCTGTATTTTAAACAGGCAAGTTTCTGACCCATGTGTTTTATAAAGACCACCATGCCTGTATATACCCTCGCAAACTTAAAGGTGTCAGAGCACGGTCCTTACATTGCAGTTTGACTCCTTTCATGGTCAAACAGTAGGGCAGAGGAGAGCACGCTTTGTCCCAGGCCAGCTAGCTGTGCCAAACAACCTCAGTCACAGCTCAGGAATCAGCCCCAGCCAGGGACTCTTTACAGTTGGCAAACTGAATATCTTTTACCTATTTTTGGAGAGTAAGAGAGTTTAGCAGCATGCACCAGGCTATTCCATGCCAGCTGGCCTCAGTCAGAGAATAGCTGCAGGGGAGTTTAATTTACTGCTGTAGTTATTGAGGATGTGTTGCTTGGGCCCGTGTCACACTGGAGTGAGTGTTACAGTCAGAACTGGAAAATGAAGTCAAATCATCAGCCTTATGCTTAAACTGTTAGAAAACAGATATGACTTATGCCTCTATTTGGTAAAAATTTTACAGCTAGGTAAATGGAGGTAATTTAGTGAGTTTCCTGAAAACTTGTCAGTTAAGGATTTTCTGAAGTATTTCTAAAACCAGGGATATTGCTGCAGGACAATATTTTAAAGCTCTTATATTCATAAAATCCATTTTTATTTTTGTGGTTTTTTCCAGACAATGACATGGCATCAGGGGATGGAAATTCTGTAAAAGAGGAATTCGTTAAAGAGAAAGTTATCCGCTCTCCAGTAATGAAGTGGCTAAATCCTCGCTGATATTTACTTACACTTGTAAGACTTTCAAGTGAATGCATTTCTCACAGATTACTGAATATGCAACAACACACTTTAAGAACAAAGTAGATCTATAATGTATGAAAATGTAATCTCTGAAGGTCAAATGTGACCAGTTTTTAATGAGAAAAATGTTTACTTAAAAATAGACTGTACAGTGTATATGACTTTTGATATTTGTTTTGATAAGTATTTGAACAGAGAAATGTATTGTGGCTTTTTGAATGTATAGTAATACTGAAAACCCAACATAATCATTTAAATAATGCCAGAGGCTGACTCTCACAGCCTGGGGCTGGGAAAGTTCTCACTGAATGAAGGGGACAGTTTAGGTGAGTGATACTATTGACGTGGAGCCATCGTGAAAGAAACACACATAAACAACACCTCTGATGGAAGGAACACCCCTGAATCTTAATAACAACAGTAACAACAGAAGCACAACAATGTACATTAAATAGAACAACATTCGTTAACAATTTTCTAGTTTTGGAAGTTTGGTGACAATTCCTCAGAGATAAATATGCTTTATTCAGTGAGAAAACACACAGCTTTTCAGTTTATACATTGTGAATAACTTAGGCAAGACACTGCAGACATATGTTGTATTTAGGTGAATTTCTAAAGTTAAATTTTGTACAGAGAAACAGCAGATTGGTAAATTCTACCGATTTGTAGAAGGGGATCTGAAACAAAAGAAGCTGCTTACCATTATTTAAATATATATATGTTTCTATAAACCAGCTAGTTGGTGTCATTAAGGCAACATCTGCATTTCTTTGGGAAGAGTGGTGAGAGGCCAGCAAAGGAACCTTCATATTTTCCATCTTCACTGCTGGCTATGGCCCAGATGTGACTCACAGGGAGTTTATTTGATCCAGGGTAGGGAAGACTTTGACCCTCAGCAAGTGATAGTGCAGCCACAGACTACAGTATTTTGGTGCCCAGTCCTTTTTTTATCAATTGCATGAACAAATAGTCCTGTTTCAGCCAGGAGAAAAACTCATATGTGTTAGAGTGTTGCTGGAATGGGCAGTCCCTCATTCAGTCTAAGTCTGGTGATGCACATGTAAGTCAAAAATCACTACTGAGAGGGGTTTGCTAATATGTCTGGAAACAACCAGATTCACAGATAATGAAAATTTACATCACTGGGTCAGAGTGAACATGGATTCCATGAGTTTAGGAACTGCCTTGTAACACAGAGCACTCTCATTGGAAACGTGGCTTGTTTTTAATATTTCCTTTGAAATCCATGTAAGCTTTGACAATGACTTCAGTGAAAGAAGGAAGGCACAGTACAGTAGCCAGAGTTTAGTTCAGGATCTGAAAGCATACTTTTAAAACCATGAGCAACAGAAACTCTAATGCCCTTAAAGAGATCCAAAGTCAACATCTGTGGAAGCAGGTTGCTTTCATCTGAGAAAGCAGACATGAATCATGCTGATCTGCAACAAGAGGATGATGACAGCAGTAGACATCCAAATGTCAGGATGAAAGTGCAGGTTCTCTTGTCATGATAATTGGAGACATATGAACATAAATCTCAAACCAGCAAAATACCACATTTTAACATGTATTGAATGTTAGGGTCTGAGACGGAACAATGTTATCTTGGGCTATTTACAAGCAAGTGTATTGATTCTAATCTACTGATATCAAAAGTAATTTTTTTCTTGATTTCAGTGAAAGCAGGATCAAACCCATGGTCTTCCAGCAGACTGATGAGAAATATTTAAAGAATGTAGTAAATATTGCATACATTATTAATATTTTGCATCAGTGTCATAAATGACATTACGAGTTCTTGAATGTAAATCTAATAAGTCAGTTGGTTTTAAAGAGTGTAATATTATTATTGTTCAATAAAAAAAACAACTGAAAGCATCACTGTCTATTGTGTCTATTAATGACAGAGTAAGCCCACTGGTGATGCTACAGCCATGGTGCATGCAGATTATGTATGCTTTTGCTCTCAAATCCACAGAAACAGTTGCACGACATCTGCATCTATTTCAGCAAATTGCTGGGACCATTCACAATTGCAGAAGGTGAGTGGTGGCCCATGTCCAGAATGATTTGTGTCCACACCATTCCAACCACCTTCATCTCCAAAACAAGGCGGCTGGATCCTAGCTGCCTACTTGGAACAACCAACTCCTTGGCCAATCTCCAGTACAGGAAGGATTTGGAAGTTGTCTTATTTTGCTGGCCTGGCTATCACCATGCCAGGGACTATTTAGCTGTGGAGCAGAGCCTGAAACTCCTTGACACTATTTCATTTACCATAAAGGAGTAATCTGTGAATTCACAGCTGGCAAATCAGGAGAAAGGAGAAGATGGAGAGGAATGCCTTGAAAATATTTTTGGATGATTTATACTCTTTTTCATCAAATTTATAAAATTCTTTTGTATCTCTTCAGCTGCTCCAGTGATAGATTGCTTTACACAGAATAGATTTGAGGATGGAATTGTAGTATTTTATCCTTTTATTTTATGCTTTATGCATTGAAACATTTATCTGTTGGTACCAGTGACAATGGGACTACACTAGGATAAGAAATAATGCAAATTATCATAAAGCCATAGAATAATAGAATTGTTTAGGTTGGAAAGACCTTTAAGATCATTTGAGTCCAGCTGTTAAACCAATGCTGCCAAGTCCACCGCTACTCCTGAAGAAAGAGTGGTGAGATGGTTCATCACAGAACGTGGTCCTGTCACCTAGTATTTAATTTATTTTTAGTGGAGTCATGGACTACTTCCAGTATGAATATGTTTGGCAAATAGGGCTCGTCCCTGGAAGGCAGTTGTTATGTTCTCAGCACCTAACTGTAAGCTATGTAATATATGCCATGGCTCTCTCTATTATAGGGTGTTGCAGGCACCATTACAGTTGAAACAATACATAATCAAATGTTCTAGTGCAGTGTCTGAAATACACACAATAGAGAAGCCTGAAATATATTTAGATGTATTTCACCCACAACTCAACTAATATGCAAGAAATATATTTCCAGTGTAGATCAATTTTTAATGAAAAACAGCCTTATCGACATCAACTGTGAGAAACATCTTTAATGTACTCTAATGTATGATTTCATTATATAAAACATCCACATTAGTATTGTGAGATTTATCACTGTTTAATCACTATAGTGTGATTAAAAATATGAATTTAGCACTCTGATCTGCTAGGACACAGATATTGGAGCAAACACATAAAAGTACATATTTTAAATTAAAATATATTTATTATCACCTCTGTACATGCTTGTTGTCTATTTAAATGGACTGTCAGGTCACAGCAGCACTTAGAAAATATTTCCTGACACCTGCAAAATTGGTAAATATTTCCTGTTGTGTCTGCCAAAAATAGGAATTTTACAAATTGGACTGACAACTTGACAGACACCATCATCCCCACTTGGGCACGTCTTAATGTGGTTTTCACTAGGGTTTGTGAGTGTCCAAGCAAACTGGGGCTAACAAACAGGTGTGTCAGTCTTTTTTACTCTTCCAAAAGTGGCACCATCTATATCTTCTGGGTGGCCAGATACCATGCACAACTCAACTATTTGGCTTAATTATTTCAGGATGGGTGAGTTTAGCAATCAAATAGGTGTTAAAATAGCCTCCAAACACTGAAGTATTCCTTCCCCTCCCCTTTGCAGCAACTGGCAGTGGCCCCTGTGCATGTGCTTGGTGCCTCTGTCATAGCTGGGTGGTTGTGTGGCACCCATGCCTGGAGAGCCTGGCTTTTCTGCAGGAGCCCGCTGGGATCCAGCCACAGGCCTGGCAGCCCCATATCCTCTGAGCTGCCTTCCTGGTCCCACAAAATGCTCTGTGTAAACAAACAAACTTGTGTTTGGATGAAGAAAAATACAGAGATTTCCTTAACTTTATTAGTACATGATGATCCTGATCCTCCCTGATCCGCTTCCATCCACCGTGCTTCCAAAGTGGTTGTACCTCGGATTCATGTGCTTGCTCCCTTCCTACTTTTGAAAGCCATCAAGTAAAAACTCAACTGAAATTAAAGGCAACAGTTGATTATTCATGAGCTTATCTTCACTGTTCTAAGGAGACACAGACTAATTTTTCACAAAATGACATAATCGATGTACTTTTTCTGCTCTGCAAACACTGAACCTAACAAAAGTGTTTTTTGATAAACTGGAACAACTGAAATCCTATGAAAGTTACTTGAATATATCTTTCTTCCTCACAAGAGAAACATCTATTTTTGAAGAACAAATAATGGTTTGGAATGCCATTGAAATCCAAACACAATATTAGTATGTTCCTGAAAAAAAAAGGTACAATGCTGGGGGAGAATGCACCAGAGCCCTTGCAGCTGTGTCACACTTTCCTGTTTGTTATTTTTAGTTTTCCATTCCTGCTCTTTATTTTGGGCTTTGCTTTGCTTCCTATGCAGTTTCCCCTTAACTCCTGTATCGCTCTGTCTTACATATTTCAGGCATTTGGCTCGCTCACCATTTTTTTCCTCCTTTTTTTTTTCTTCAAAGGAAACCCAAGCAATGCTGTCCAGTTTCAGGAAGTCATGTTTCTCTTGGCAGTGGCTGAGTTCTTGGTTTTCTAAAGGCATTTAGGAAATTTACATTGCTAGTTTTCAGCTTGTAACATACTCAGGCTTCATGACCGTAAGAAAAGAGCAGCATACAAAGAAAGCTCAAGCCTGTTCTAGAGTACGTCCTGGTCTTTGCACCTGGGAAGCCATCAGTATCCAGTCTCACCTTAAATTCCCAGGCTGCCAATTAATAAACAAAGAAACATAGATGGGCTCTGGTGAAACATCATATAATAAAGAAGTTACATGTGTTTTTTCCCCCTTTGTTTATATATTGAAGTATTTGTAATCTTGTAAGCCAAGCAGCTTACCTACAGAACAGAGAATGTTTTCACCTGTTAAGAGATGTACCACAAACTTCGTGTTATTACTGAATGCTTTGCTAGCAGCCTAGGACCTATCTGCACAGAATTAGTTAGGAACCTCATCTGAGGTTTAAAAATATACAAAGATTTTTGAGGAAAAGGTTTGTTTACCCCACAATAAACTTCTCTACAGGGGAATGCACTTCATTGCATGTGTGCACTCAGAGACTCAGAAACCAGCAGCCATGTGCTCAATTTAAGAGATGGTGTTAAAAAGCCCAAACTAAATCCTTTAGCACATTGAAACCAATGTCATGGTTTCTTGGGACGTGGCTCCCAGCTGAGACTGTGAGCTTGGGGCTGGCAATATTGACACTGTCCAGGAAAGTACAAAACCAGACACAGTGAACAGTGAAAACATCTGTTTCCCTTCCCTAATTCTCTCACTTCTCTGCTTGACTAGGTATTTTCAAACTGCTGAAATTTGACTGTGGCCATGTCAAGCAACAACATCTGGCTTCCTCTGGCCAGTATGAGGGCTGGCGCTGCCATCCACAGCAGTTTACCACCACCACAACTGGCTTAAAGAAACCGATAAAGCAACGTTTGATGAAAACTATGCACAAATGCCCTGGGCATTAATTAAATGAACAATTTTTGCATAAATTATCTTAAATAATTACCAAGGCTTTACTAATAATTACTGGGATGCCAGGTACCCACCAAAAATGCTCTATCACTCCTTTTCACAACTGGACAGTGGAGAGAAAATACTAAAAATAGCTCATGAGTTGAGATAAGGACAGGGAGAGATCACTCACTGAGTACTATCATGGGCAAACCAAATTTGACTTGGGGAAATAATTAGAATTTACTACCAATCAAAATCAGAGCAGGACAATGAAATGCAAAACAAATCTTAAAAAACCACCTCTCTCTCCTTCCTGGGTGCTGCCTCCTCCCTGCAGCAGTGCAGGGAGACAGGGAATGGGGCTTTTAGTCAGTTCATCGCACACTGTTCCTGCCACTGATTAGGGAGAGGAGTCCTCCCCTGCTCCAGCGTGGGGTCCCTCCCATGGGAGACAGNTTCCCTGCAGGGTCACCAGGAAACCTGCTCCAGCGTGGGCTCCTTTCTCTGGGTCTGCAGGTCCCTGCCAGGACCCTGCTCCAAGTCAGACCTCCCACAGGGTCACAGCCTCCTCTCAGGCATTCACCCGCTCCAGTGTGGGTCTGCTCCAGGGCCTGCAGGTAGATCTCTGCATCTCTGTGGTCCTCCGTAGGTTGCATGTGCACAGCTGCCTCACCGTGGTCTGTACCACGGGCTGCAGAAGAACCTCAGCTCTGGCACCTTGAGCACCTCCTGTTCCTCCTTCTGCACTGACTTTGGCATCTGCAGAGTCGTTCCTCTCACGTATTGTCACCCTGCTCTTCTGTGAGTGCAATTACTCTTGCGCAATAATTTTTTTTTCTTAAATATGTTAATTTTTTAATATATTAATGAGGTGCTATTATCTTCTCTGATGGGCTCAGCCTTGGCCACTGGTGGGTTCATTTTGGGCCCAGCTGGCATTGGCTCTGTTGGACACCAAGGAAGCTTCTGTCAGCTTCTCACAGAAGCCACCGACACAGTTCCCCCACTCTACCAAAACCTGGCCACACAAAAACAATACAGCAACAGGGACTATACCTGGGTCCAGATCTCTCCCTGGTCCTGAAGGTGTTCAAGTCTGTAGGTAGCTTTGCTCTGTCTTGGGTAAGTAGCTAAGTAGATAATCACAATGTGGTGGCTGTTTTCTATTGATCTTCAGGGTGAACACATGAAAAGTAGAAGAAAGTGAGATCAGCCTCAGGTGAGTCAAATGCGGAAATACTAGGACACCTGGAACTGGATGATTTCACACAGGAAGTACATGGTAGCTGATCTCAACCCTTACACATGATAAAACAGAGCCATCTTCCTGTGCTGCAGTGAAGAATGTAACATAAGCAGGTAGAAAAGCCATGTTAGTTCAGGCTGAAGGTTCTTCTGGCCCAACATGCTCTTCTTAAGGACCCTTAGCTGCCTAACAGCCATTAAGCTGCCAGTCTTTTTCCCAGGACCTCCTTGGCATCTGGCAGCTCTTTCTAGTGACCAGGTCTACCATAACAACAAGACACAGTACTGTTCTGGTAGTTCTAACTGTGCAGGCAGCAGAGATGTTTGTGCTGTGCTGAAAGACTCATCTGTGAACTGAACTGTTGGGCAGACCCCAGTTTAATCACTTCTTGAACTTGTCGTCCACCTGCAGCTTCCAGTTTCTTTTAGTCTGAAATAAGATGGATTCTTTGAAACCCATGGCTTTCTATTATCTCAAGAGATTTTTAAGAGCACCATCCAACCTTAACTCCTGGGCCCACAGAGTTCATTCTCTGACTTGAGCCATGTGAGCCTTCCAGCTGTTCACAGCACATTAGCAAATTCAGCTGTGAGGTTTGCATCTTCTCTTTACATAGAATCATAGAATGGTTTGGGCTGGAAGGAACATTGAAGACCACCCAGTTCCAACCCCCCTGCCATGGGCAGGGACACCTTACACTAGACCAGGTTGCTCAGAGCCCCATCCAACCTAGCCTTGAACGCTTCCAGGGATGGGGCACCCACAGCTTCTCAGAGCAACTTGTGCCTAACAACTGGCACAATAGAAGTTTCTTCCTAATATCCAATCCAAACCTACTCTGTTTCAGTTTAAAGCTGCTCACCTTTGTCCTGTCACCACATGCCCTTTAAAAAGTCTCTCTCCATCTTTCTTGAAGGTTTCTTTCAGGTACTGGAAGGCTTTTATGTTCTCTTTATGTACTGGAGGGAGTTGCCAGCTTTGCCATGTGCCTGGGCAGACCTCAGCCAGGCAGTACCTACCCTGCTCCAACCCCAATTCCCTGGATGCCTTCACAGGGTGGTAGGTATTAAACAGCCCTTTTCAATCACTTAAATATAAACAACTTTTTTTAAAATTCTTTTTTTCCTTTTCCTTAGGGTCTTAACTTTGCAGTAGTCTCAGTAATGGGAGGAGGAGATCAGACTTAAAGGTTTGTTGAAAGGTTGCATTTCAGGGGCAGGCTGTACTGCTGCAACCACATGTGACATGGCAGTGGCTGGAATTAGCAGGAGAGGAGAGGCCGAAGACCTTATTTCTCCAATTAAGCCTGAGCCTATAATCAGCTCACTGGCCGTACACGGCCCTCTTTTACCATACACTGGATAAGATTTCTTTCTCAGGACACCTAATTGCCAGAAATAGCTCTCTTTGCTGATTGATGTGAACTACCTGAGTCCACGTGTAAGTTTCTGCCTGTCCATGTGCTTTTATGCTGCAGAGGACTGCTCTATCCAAGCTCTAGAATGGCTCATTTCTTTATTTATGTCTTTAAGCATTTGAATGGAGAGACCAGTTCTTATCTTTGTGACATTTTACTTTTATACAGTGTCTGCCATTTTCCTTTTCTGTTTGGGTTTGTAGAGCCCAAAAATTTTTGACCCAATCCTGCTTCCAATGAAGGAAATAGTAAAGAATTCTGTGACTGGAAAATAAATAATGGGAGCCATAGCATGCCTGCAGAGTATGAAACTGTGCTGGACTTCATGTGCTGTTTAGTAGCAGAGCAGGAGTTGCTGCAAGAAAAACAAACATAAAACCAGGGTTGAGCATTCAATGGACAGAAATGCCATTGCATTCATCTGTATTTATTTGTGTTTATTAGTTGGATGTTCTTTACTTTCCTGCATGCATGTGAAAACCCTTACTGTACTTTCCCAATTTTTCATCCATCTCTGCTCTCTGGAATGCTTTGAATTTGCAGCCAGGTCTCTGTTGTGAGTAAGGAGTAAGGTCTGCCCATTATCTTGTGCAGGGAAATGAGTTGCTGGTTTTTTTTAATGAATCAAAATATGCGTTCTCTATTTAAAAAACACAATATATCCTCACTCCCTGTAAACAATCTGACCTTCAGGTGGAATGCAGCCAGAGGGGCTATAAATAGCACCCTTAATAAGAGAGGGGACAGAAACACTGAGAATTCAGCTGGCAGTGCACACATGGAGAAATAGCAGATGAGCTACTTGTAGATTTTGTGCTCTGAAAAGCTTAGATGCAATGTCTGAAGGAACTTAGCTGAATCTGTGCTACGCAGGTAGGAATATTTTTCTTCTCTAAACAACAACAGGGAGCCCTGTGTGTTACAAAAGCTTTTTGGCACTTTGTGGTGCTTCCTCCACCATTTCATGAGTATCTTGCAGTCCTTAGTGTGTTCCCCATGGCTGCACTCACAGACAGAAAGGCACTACAGCCTGAAGGCAGCAAGCAGAGGGACGAGGAGGCCAAGGTTCCCACCCAGGACCCCACTGGTACTCTGTGCCTAGGCAAGAGCTCCTGCCAGCTGTTGTGGGTACCGGACTAGTGACCTACATATTGTAACATCTTCTTTCATGAAGTACTTTCAAAACGTTTGCAAGGCAGACCTTCAGGTATCCTGTGGCTCAATATGAAGAGGAATGTCAATTAGTTTGATTTCTCATGGCTATAATTTGGTATGGGAAAACTTGATTACAGTGTACTTTTTCTGTAGTGTGTACTTTTTCTGTATCCTAGAGCCTAACAATTTTAATGAAGGTCTGAGCGTGAGATATTTACTGCTACAATTTATTTACTCATCAGAGCTCTGCAAGTTTGTTCAACAATCATGAATGATTTCTCCATCTCTGGACAGATGTTTGCTTCCAGCAGGCGTGTGCATCTTCACAACCACTTCTCCAGAAAAAGTCAAGTGAAAATATTTTTATTCACACAGGTGTTTTGGGAACCAGCATTTTTTCATACAAGTATGTTTGTATGTAGGACAGATGGTGCACATAAGTGATGCTGACTGACTGTCATCTGCAATTAAATTTTATTAACTTCTCAAGGAGTATAAATTAAATCATAGGAAGATCCTCTCCACAGCCCCTGCCTACATACCTCTCTGAACCTGCTGGGACTGCAGAAGCATAGAAGTCCGGAAGGACAGATAACTCTAATATCAGTTCCTGTTATAGTTCTCAGACATGCTGTAAAAAACACTGTATGTCCTAGGTTTTATTTTATTTCTCAAACTCATTTCAGTGGCATGTAAATGTGGAAGTCCTGCTTCCCTCATCAAAACCATGCCTTCTTCTCTTACAATGCAAACAACATCCTCCACATCAGAATGAAACAGAATAGGCAGACCATCAAAGCTGTGTAAAAGCACCAGCTGCCCGGACACATACCAGGACAGCAAAGCTATTTACCCCAGGAGCCTTTCAGAGGATTCAGGTCAATTCCATTGTATGTGGAGTCGACTCACGTAACTTTGAGACCTTTGTCCCTTTCCCTCTCTGCTTCCCTCCTTTTGTTTCATGCCATTGTTTCTAGGTAGACATTAAAATGCTCTGGGACAAAGACCATGTCTTCCTGTGAGCTTACACAGATTAAAGTACAAAGAAGTCCCAGTCCCGTGTGGGACTGTGCAACCCCACACTGCTTTGAGAAAAGCACACACATATAGACCCAGGCAGCTAAGCATGCACATGTGCAAACACCTCTACTTCAAATGCTGGCTATAGTTAACATGCACAGTGATGTATCACACCTGTAACTCACAATCTAAATTCAATATCCCTGATACTCCCCCTATGACTACAAGGCTTAAGTTACACAGAAGGAGAATCAGACAAGTGGTATAACTTCATATCTGGACAACATGCCGGTTTGCCCAGAGAAGTTGTGGATGCTGCACCCCTGAAAGTGTCCAAGGCCAGGTTGTATGGGGCTTTGAAAGAGATGATCCTTAGGTTGCCTTCAAACCAAACCATTCTGTGATTCTGTGATATGCTATATAACACTGCTGTCTCCATTAAAGTAGCTCTTTGAGCTCCTATTTAGCGTTCTCTTCTTGAGTCTTGCTAGGCTGAAGTCTATTCAGCCTCTCTACTATGCTAATTGGTGTCTTCCTGACCGCATTTTTTTCTAATTCTTATTATAAAAAGTTCTTCTATGTATTTTTATCCACAGATATTTTTCCAGGCTGCAGTTAGAAGTTATTTCTTAGACAAAGCATGTTTCATTCTCCTCCAACTCTGTGAGACAAAATGACTTCTTATTCTAAAACCGCTTATCTATTCCCTTTCCCACACAACAGGGTTAAATAATTTTCTTTAATTATAATGTTTACTTCTTTATACTATTTCTGTCCAGTTCTTCTTGGAAGGGTAAGTTTCCTTCCATGATCTGGAACATGCAAAAAAGAAAACAGAAAAAAATAGAAGAAACACTGAGCCAGTGTTAAGAGCTCTGAAACTTCTAGCACTCTGGTGCAATGACCATGTTCTATACTTGTGATTAAAAATAATAGCCATATTTATTTCTTGTATAATGATCACATCCTTATCTCTAAAGCACATTTCCCTTTCCTGTTTAAAAGGGAAGAAAGTGAGACCCAATGTACTAATGTAATACAGCCAGGGCTACCCACCAGACAGGGGAGAGGTGGAAATAGGCTCAGGTCTCCTGGTAATCCTTGAGGTATTGAATATCATTTGTCACTCTAAGATCTAAGATCTATGGCTTAGGATTTTCCCCTTGAGGATGAATGGTCTGTTTCTCCAGTGCTTCCCCAATAAGTGCTTAGAGAAGGGCAAGTGTGATTTCATACAAGGGGTGTAAAGACTGCAAAAATGAATCCCTTGACCACAGTGCCAAGTTTCCAAGTAGCAGCTGAAAATGTCTTCAGAATCTTTTCCATCATGCCTTCATGAAAGGTAAATATTATTTTTTCTGATCTGTACACTTAGCACTTTCAAATGTTTTCATCAGCCACAGGGTGCTGTCTTCTTGCTTGAAATAAATGATCCAGTCAAAAGTTATATTTGAGAAATATTCTATTACTAATAAAGTACTTTTAAAAAAAGCCAGAAATCTTGTTTAAACTCAGACACTCATTACCAGCAGTATAGCAAGTCTCTTTATGCTTGAGGATTTTATTCACTATTTTGTTTATTAAAATGAGGCATTGTTTTCAGCAAAGAACTTTCTTTGTGTCTTGCAAGCTGAAAGAATAAATTCCAAATACTGCAGAGTATTTCTGATTTTGGGAGAAGAGGCCTTGCTATTGAATTCCCACAGACACTCAAACTTCTAGGAAGAAATAAAAGCAAGAAAACACATAAATCAAAAGGAAAGGGAAAATCATAAACCTACACCCAGCAAGGCTTACTGTGAATCAGTGGCTTGTCTTGCCTATCAGGTTGTGCCCTAGTCAGATCCTGTCTGTCTCATTACTTCTCTCTACCTTGATTTCCTTTTTTCTTTCATTCCCCAGGGTGTGACTTCTCTTCTAGTGCTTTTGTCCTGTCCCTGACTGTGTCTCCCTCCTCCCAGGCACACTTCTTGCTGAGTGCCACATGCTTCCTACATCTTGTCCAGGCATCTCATTCACAGTCCTCCTGAAAATGCTTTGGGTAGAGCCACATGGGCAGTGTGGAGGTTACTCTCAAGGCTTGGCAATACAAACGTGCAGTTGTGGTCCTTCTTGGGCTGGAGATGCCACCTCTGAGGGCCAACATTAGCATAACCACTAATACTCTTGCGTGTTTGGGTTATGGGACTGAGGACCCATGGAAGCAGCCTGGCAGACAGCTGGTAAATCCTTCTGAAGTTTGTTCCTCTTGCTGCCAATCGGAAACTGTTTCTTCAGACAAAGCAGGCGGGAGACCAGCGGGGCTCACCCATCATCTTGGCAGGTGTGCAGCACCAGCAGCGCACAGTGCACCCACACTGTTGGGCTGTCTGCATGCAAAAGACTTTCTGTTCTAGCAAAACTGGCAACATCTCTTCACCTGAGCAAGAAAGCACTTCTGTTGGTGCTGCCTAAACCAGTTCAGAGTGGAAGAAACTCCACTGACAGGAGACTCTTTTTCCGAAATAATAAAGCCACTAAGGATTTTGGCGGCAATTTTCTTCAGACTCACAGCCAATATTACCATGATGCACCAGCCTGCCGTGGACTGGCAATTTGTTCAAATCATAACGCCAAAGAACCCTGATTCCAAGGGAAAGAGCCAAGTGCTCTGTTCCCTTCTTGAAAAGAAAGAAATAATTTCTCAACCTATGTAATCTTTACTGGTATTGTGCTTGTAATCCACCACTTTGGCTGAAAAAGTGTTGCTTAGCTCTTGCTGATTTAAATCTCTTCTTTAAATATGATTTTACTTGGTGGAATCTGAGGAGTTATATGTGCAGTGCAAGAAAGCAGGTGGAATCAAATAAAGAATTGATAATTGATGCAACCTGGACATTTTTAAGAATTACTGTGTTGGGTTTTTTCTTTAAAGCAGTAGCAAAGTGCTTTGGGAACATTGTGGGTTTGGATACTGATGAATATTTGTTTTAAATGGTAGCTTGCTAAATTTTCTGTAAATCTGGGTAAAAAATAATGAAAAACATACAGCTTGGTATCACGCCATAATCCACTATAATTGCAAATAAGCACTTTGTACTTTAAAATGAAGTTCTCTAAGTAAAATCATTACTTATTACATATCAAATATCATGAGTAAAATCTATAAGTAAAATTGTTATGATAACATATTATGTTGTTGAGTTTTTTTTAACTAAGAACTATCGAGTGACATCTATATTATTCTTCATTTGCTCCAGAATATTGTTGGTAACATTAGCGAGTAATTTTTGGTTATCATAACAATGGATAACTATTTAATTCTGGCTGGAAAAAACAACAACAGATAAAGGGTTTTCTGTTTCTCTTTTCGTTCGTTTGTTTAGTGTGGAGAGGATGAGTTTAATAGGTTGTATTCTGAGCCAAAAATCGTTTTAAAATGACATTGGCACAAATATCTGAAAAATGTCAGAGAAAAACATAGCTTAGTAAAAGAAAGAACAAATATTTTTCAAGAAGAAAGATAGTGGGGTTTTATGTTTTAAAAATGTACTCTCTGTGGTAGACCTCAATGGCTATGAGCTCAGTTCTCCCATGGGATCAGCTTTCTGACTGGTGTATTTAAATTTAAGAATATAACTAATACTGTAAGCTCTATTCCACTGTGCAGCTTTGAAAACACTTGGAAATTTCCCCACATGAGATGTGAGTGAGAGCATCTCACAGACGTGGGATTCTGTAACCACCTCTGGAATAAAGGGAGAGGCTGTCTGCACACAACCACCCCCACTTCTATGTCAGTCTCCTAATTCCTGTGTCTCAGCTCTCATTAGCTAAGTATGTCATCAGAGGACATCATCATAGCTGAAATATCTTCAGGACCTGGACTCTACTATGACTGTCTTACATTTTCTTAGCTAAAAGGTAGATCAGAACTGTTTAGAAATGCCATTTGTACACTCAAGACAACCAGGTTTCCTGGAGACATTTTGGCAGACTTGTGATTCTGTCACTGGAGTTCCCCTTCCTTCTTCACATGTTGGGTTTGAGCAGTGTCTCAGGGAGACCAGGCTGCCTCCAAGGTGACATTAGGCAAAGAGTACCTTGGCCAGCAAGATGGTAACTCTGGTATTTACACTTGTCCTAGCCTAAACTTACCTTCAAATCAGTCCGATTTTCATCTGTTTGCTCTCTGTTTGCAAACAAAACAGCAGGTAAGAGAGGTGCACATTTCATCCATAGGCATTTGCATAATAAAAACCCCACCTGTGTAATTTACCTCTCAAGTAAAAAACATGTTTTAATTGCAAAACTGGTATCTCGTTTAGGAATCTAGGAGAGTGTATAGGCCCACCTAAGGCTGACCTGTGTTTGCATCCTGCCTCTTCAAAGGCAGAATGTATCTGCCATTCCTTGTGACAGTGGCTGAGCCGTCAGAGCACTCAGTGCACAACGCAGTGACAATCTGTGTACCCACTGTGTGCTGGATGCCTCTGTGAACTTGAGTTCACTTGAAAATCACACCTAGGCAATGAACAATGCTAAAACCCCACGGAAAGATAAAAAGCTGCCAAGGCAAGAAGGGGATGCACATGCAGTATGAGGGTTCTGAGCACGGCGTACCACACCAAAAGGAGATATGCTGCAAACACCAGGAGTCTGGACAAAGAGACTTTAATGGTGTGGCCAGTCAGTGTGTGCTAGTGCCAAGGTGACACAGGGCTGTGTTGGCAGCCACAAAGCTGTGGCTGACCTCATGAAGTCTTGCCTGGAGGGGCAGGTTGGACTCAAGCCCTCCAGTGTCCCCTCTAATTACCACCTACACAATTCTTATTTAAAGTGCTCATACAGCTGTAGTCATTTGCTTTCCTGCAAACTCAGTTCATTCGCTCATCTAACCCACTCCTGGTGTTCTCTAGTCGGTGAGAGGAACTGTCTCAAAGAACTTAAGATTCTCTATAAATTATGTAGGGAATCTGGGGAGAACAGATCACAGAATCACAGAATATTCCGAGTTGTAGGGACCCACAGAAAAACAGTAGTTGTCTGTACTGCACTTGTGTCAGTTAAGTGAGGTGAACACTACCCCACTCTTTCAGCTGAGATAAATACCACAGCATTCTTCTGGACCCTGTGTTGAAATAGCACTTATAGCTATGTAAGTATTAGATATAGTGAACCAGTATCATGAGGATAACACAGTAGCTGAATTCATCAAGGAAGTACATTATCCTGCAGCTGGTGAGTGGAAATTAGAATGGCATGGAATGGCATGGAATGCCCTGGAATGGCCTGGAATGGCATGGAATGCCCTGGAATGGCCTGGAATGGCATGGAATGCCCTGGAATGGCCTGGAATGGCATGGAATGCCCTGGAATGGCCTGGAATGGCATGGAATGCCCTGGAATGGCCTGGAATGGCATGGAATGGAATAGAATAGAATAGAATAGGATTGTTTCAGTTGGAAGGGACCTACAACAACCATCTCGCCCAAACCTACAATGCAATGGTAGGGAAATCAAGAACCTTTTTATTGTTGTTTGACCAGTAGGAAGTAATGAGAACAAAACAGAGTTGTCATTAGGGAAGAAGATGAATATGTAAAATCACTGCTGATTGAATAGATAAGCTCACATTCAGTGTGAAAATAAAATTTTCCAATAAGACATAGAACTGTGGAAACAGGAGAGACTTACGAACTTTTGAGAAAGTTTAGGTTTCCAGAACCTGGGTATTTCTGGAAACAGGGCAGGTTTGTGAATGAGCTTTTATATCTAACACTGACCTGTGACATCTAGTTTTGACTGTTATCTCGAACATTTGTAGTCCCAATTGCGATAAATATGAAATCAACCTGTTAGTCAAACATAAAACAAAGTGGCCAAAGCATCCATGCAGAGGGAAAGGCATTCTGATTCAGTGTCATAATTCTGTAATGATCATGACTGACATATCTGTTTTCAAATGGCACTTACAACAACAGAAATAACTTTTTCCTGTGGCATGAAAGAATAATAATGGAAATATCTTGAGAGAGATGTTAAAGGTATCAAAATCACTGAGGTTTCAGAAGGATATAACAAAGTATAAGCATCTCACCATCTTGTTGGAAATGGCTCTGGAGGTAGACAACAGCAACAAAATATTTAATGACTCAGAAAAATGACAGACCCTTTCTCTTCCTCTCTCCTGAGGAGTGATCCCAAACACCAAACCACTGGGAGTAAAGAATCTGAAATATCTTGGATAAAATGTAATTCTGACTTCCTTCCATCCTGTGTGGTACTTAAATAGAAGATCCAGATCTGTATCTTAAACCCTTACTGAGGAAGGAAGAACTGTGTTAAAACTGTGCATTCAGAGTGTAGCTGTGGATATGACTAGGGAATTAGGCATTTCCTAAATTTCCAAAACATTTTAACTGAGTTCGTCTTCACCAGGTCAGCTGGCTCTGGCAGTAGGTTAAAGAATACATCAGCTGCATGAGTGAAACATTAAGCCACGGTTTCATTTAGGCCACGGAATTGCTGAGGCACACCCAGGGCATAGTGCACCTTTGCAAAACTTGGAGTTGACACCCCAACAGGTGATGCTAAAAAGGCAACGTGTTGGAAAAAAAATCGAAGGGACTTTAGGACTCTATGGATTCCAGAGGACTATGTGCTGGGAGAGAACCCAGCAGCCAAGGTCTTGAAGGGTGATATCAGAGACTGGGAGATAAGCTAGCTGTTGTGCTGGGGACTTGATCTGTTAGTCTTGAGCTTCACTTGGAATGGAAAAAACTTGACTTGGGGGGACTGCACACTTTTATGATTTGAAGGATACTTGTACTTAATGAAAAAAATCAGATAGGAAGCCTTTTTATAGCCTGCTTAATAAATCATTTGTGGGTTTTGTAATTTTTTTTTTTTCCCACAAAGAGAAAGGTATTTTGCCTAGTTTGTGAATTCTTAAACTGATAGCTTTGGAAGGAAATACATCTGATTCAGTAATGGAACCAGCAATTTGCATTCAAGGTGTGAAAGTCCAGAGGATAAAATGTCACAACTAGAACAACCTAATAACCTGAGATTTCTTAGATTTTTCTTGTCTGAAAAGCAGCCATATCTCCTCTGGCTGAGCTTACAGATGAGGACAAATTCACAGAAATCCAGTGGGAGCAGGATTGAGAAACTTTTTAAGGACCTGTTGAGATTACACGGCCTGCCAGGAAAGGAACAATTGAGATTTTAAGAAATCATATAACACCCAGATGTTATCCAGAAGTTAAATACTCCAGGAGGAGAAGGTAGTTAAATCCTCTGTAGGAAGTTATATGACATGGAGAGAGACTGTTTACAAGAGCATATTGTGACAGGATGAGGTGGAATGGATTCAAACTGAAAGAAGGTTTAGATTAGATATTAGGAAGAAATCCTTTATTGTGAGGATGGTGAGGCACTGGGACAGGTTACCCAGAGAAGTTGTGGATGCCCTGGAAGTGGTCAAGGCTGGGTTGGATGGAGCTCTGAGCAACCTGGTCTGGTGCAAGTTGCCCCTGCCCATGGCAGGGGGGTTTAACTGCATGACCTCTGAGGTTCCTTCCAACCAAAGCCAGCCTATGATCCTGTGATTTTTATTAATATTATATCACATACAGCTTTTGTGAGCTTACTCTTAGTCCTTAATATTAGCAGCAGAAATGAAGGAACGAAAGAAATGAAACAGTGTCACACACTCAATGCAGCACTGAAGTACTAAGTACCAAATACAATAAGTCTGCAGCCACAAATGGGCTGTGGACATGCAGGTTCGTCTCTGGGATTTTGCTCTAAATCTTACAGCACAACTTCTAAGAAAGGTGTTATTTAACAATGATAAAACAAAAATATGAAACCCCAAGAATATGATAATGAATCTGAAAAGCTACTATATTACTTATGAGTAACTTTAATGGTTTGTTTTAGCCAGCAGATCTATCTCTTGGTGGCCTTCCTGGTGTGGGTTCTCCAGGACACAACATCATTTTGCCTTTAACCACAATATTTCTACAATGTTTTGGAAGAAAAAAAATCTAAACCTCCCAAAGTCTGGTTTGTTATTAGTTTTCTTGGTTGTTCTACTGCAATTCCTTATTGCAAAATCAAGATATTTTGCAAAGGTTATTGGCTAGGAGTGTACCACATATCCATAGAGACAGACATAAAAGTAGGATAGCCAAAACCACTGAAAAAGATTTAAGAGCTACATCTTAGATATGTTAGACAGCTACCTTGGTAATTATGCTGGTAACTCTTGACATTCTGGTAAATACAATCTATATACTAATTTTTTTTGCAGAAAGAATATAGGCTTCATATATTCTTAAAGAACTTGGCAAACCATCTTAAAGAAAACATTTTTGGGTATGTTTGATAGTATTTGCTGAAAGGACTCTGGATTTTTAAGTCACCTCTGTATCTCTTATGTGATCTGTATTTTCTCTCAAATGAACTCTTAGCCCAATTATGCAAATCTACACACACAGATGCAAACGGTTCAAGGTTGTCTTCGTAAACTTTTGAACCCTTCTGGCATTCTAAAAAGGAACACACTCACAAAAGAATTTTTAAGAATTATTGGAATAATTTATCAGAATAGAAGAGCAAGTACTAGCAAACAATAAGCTGTCATTGGTGTTTTCCAAAGATCCAAACCTAGTTCACCATTCCACATCGAAAGTATTTGTAAGACTTCCAATACGATACCCAAGGACTGTGATTAATGTCATGTGCCTGTTTATTTTTCCCCTGAGAACCTGAAAGAGTAAAAAAAAGATCACAACTAAACAAAAGCATATCAATAACAGGAAACTGTTGGTGAGAAATACCCCGATCTTCCTGTAAATTCACGTCACCACATTCCCCAGGGACAAAGGTGCGTGAACAGCATGGTAAATAATTATGATTTAATATGAGGCCTTGCTATGCTGTTTACAGTTTAACAACAAAAAGGAATTGTTTCTCAAGGCGCAAAATAAGCAAATAATAGAAACACATATCAATATAATCAGGAAATGATGATGTTATGTCTGGGTCAGCTGCTGAAAACAGATTGCAATCTATCAAAGTATCAACCTGATATCCCTGTGCAGCCCAGGGAAACATCAGTGATGGGAGAGAGTCTTTGCCTGCTTTGCATGCCAGTTATCTCGTTTTGATTGTTTTATGAAAGTATTAGGGTCTTGAAGAGGACTGTCTACTGCTATTTTTGCTTTCTGATGTTTAGGGAATTTGACACTTGTATTTGTTGAGAGCATCTAAAAGGATTTCTTGCATTTTGCATGATAAAAACTGAAAACAAAACAGGAGAAGGATAAAATGGAAGGAAGAGCAATAGCTGGTCTCTTTCAAGAGCACTATTTTGTTGAACCTAGCCAGCAAAGCAGGAATAACGAGAAAAAAAAATCACTGGAGAAACAAAGTAGTGCCTTTCAGCAGATACCACTGAAGATTCTTAGGTCCTTATTAAAAATGTATTTTAGTGAGACATAAAAAAAAAAAAGGATGTCAGTTTTCAGTATTTTTTTCCTTCAGAAATATTTTTTTAAGGGCTGCCAGGCCAAAATAAGCTGTGTAAAAGTCATATAGAACAATTTATCTTCGATCAGAGGACCAACATTGATAGTAGAGGCCTAACACATTTAAATGTGCATTCAACTCTTAGATACAGAAAAAATAATTTCAGACCCTGCTGGTCAGATTTTAAAGTTAAGCAGGGTCAGATCAGGTCAAAGTTTGAACTGGCAAACATCAAGAATTTTCTTAGCGTTGCCTGAAATAGCACTGATGACTGGAGAGACTTTCCTCTATCACTCAGGGCTGAAATAAAGCATCGGCACTAGAAGTCTGTCAGGTACCAGCTTCTAGGATTGCAAACATTCCTTAAAGCTTCCAAGAACTAACTAATATTTGAAGAACTCTGGGCAGTTTTTTTGCCTTTATCCATACTATTTTCCTTAAAAGTATGCTGGAGCTTAGCACCTGCGTGTCAGCTCCTGCTGAAGGAATCAGTGTGTGCATGCCTGCCATGAAGAGGAAGCCTAGGAAATAAGCAGCAAGTTTTGCACAGCTGCTTTAATTCTCCTGGAATTAAAGCATGTGCTCTATCATACCCACTGCAGACTGAGGCTACAGTTAATTTTGTTTGGCTGTGCCTGCCTGCCTACCCAAGCAGACAATTTCTACACTGTTGTCAGGATAATGCCAGTCATCTTAACAGATGCTTGTGCTTTTATCTGTACTCTGCATCACATTCCTTGAAGAGAAGGCTGCCAGAAACAAATAGGTTTTCTGAGAGTACATAAGGGAACAATAGACAATAGGAGCTGTTCTATACTGCTGGGTGTAAACAAGAACAGCCCAGTTCACATGAAATGAAAAACACTGTTTATCAAGATGTATGTCAGTGGCTGGCAGGTGGCAGATGCTATTTGGGATCTGACAAAGCATTAGATCAGGCCACAGGCATTGAGTTTGTCAAAAAAAGGCATTTCTAGTGTTGGATGAAGATAGCAGTACTGGTCAGGTTGGTTCTGTAAACAGCTTCAGAGTAAGAAAAAGGAGACCATTTATTTATTTCTAGAAAATTCAAGACATGTAATTCTAAAGTTTCCAAATAAACTATTTCAAGTGTTCTTTTGAAATGACACTTCAGGACTATCAACTGGCATTCTAGTTTTCCAAACACCAGATTAGGAAAAGGATATAACTTTAAAAGACATTAAGCTAGTTGGCAGATATGGTGTCTTTTCCCTGTAAGTCAGACAGGATGCTTAGAAAGCGTGTAAGCAACAAGAGAAAACATCTCTGTCCTCTCCAAGCTTTTATCTCCTCTCTCCCCAGCTGCCTTCCTGTATACTTTCAGATCCCAGCCTCTGGTTCTGTTGGATGACATGGCTGGATAAGAAGAGAAAGAGAGGAAGGGAAACATTTGCCAGAGTTGGATGGGAAGGAGAGGTGGTGTCGGCAATAGAGCTGCTATTTTTGGCTGACAACTTCTTAAAGATATTCTTTCAATTGATTACTAGGATTAAAAACCAAGGTTAAAAGACATGCTTAAAATGAAGGTCAGCTAAATGCAAGTAGAAAAATTGTAAAGATGCTTCTTTTCTTCATTATCCCTTGACAAAGAAGAAATCAATTCTGTTGTGATAAAACTCATTTGCACATTCCTATGTGCAAGCAAACTCTGTTTCACTGTGCTTGCTTCCAGCACTGCTGAAAATGAAATAAATGTTATGTTAATGGAGTCAATAAAATATTTAATTTCACCACATTGTCAGCACTTTTCTTCCCCAAAGTACATCTGAAATTTTCCGCATTAATTTTTTTAGCTCTTTAATTGAAAGATAAAGTCATTCTCACCATTCTACAAGAACATAACTAAGACTCAGATGCGTCAGAGATAACTGCTTGTTCGACTGGTCTCAGTGAGTCCAGAAAACTGATAACAAAGAAAGATGTCATAACTTTAATACAAGCCTTATCCTCCATTGTTGCAAGGACAATGTGACTGCCTTGCATGCTTCCTAAGAATTTCTCAAAACACATAGTGAATTTTACCTCGGTACCAAAACAGGTCTAAGAACTAGACAGAGGCTGCATATCTTTTCCAATTTACATTTGGAGAAGACAAGGTAATAACAGGTGATGTGTCATCAGAAACATCAAGAATTAATCACATTCACACTGGAAAATGAATCTAAGATTTTGGTCTCTTGAAAAGAGTGGGTAATACTTCCAAATAGAACAAAATACTTGTAGACAAACACACCAACTTACTGTGTCCCTATTTCAGCAAGTGAAGTTTGTAAAAGCTACTTATGAAATGTCGTATCTGAATTTTTGTATATTTTTCATATTACTTTTGCTGTTGCTTATAGCATTAATAAGACAAAGAAAAAATGAGGAACTAGAAACAGAAAAATAATTAAACTGCAGCATGCTATTTTACTCAGCTCATTGGAATATACGTTTCTCACCATGGTTACAAACAGCAACATGAACTCAAATGCTCAGATGGTATAAATCATCATTGCTACAATCACTGAAGCAGAAACGAGGCAATTTCTATCTCAGCTGGACTTGGGATCTGGTTAGTCCGTTATAAATTTTCGTAAGTTCTCTGTGGAAATGCAAATTACTGTAATGTTCAAATTCCAGTGATTAATTAATGGACATCTATTCCCAAGTCTCAAAGGCATCCAAGGCATCTCATTTCACAATTCAGAAGTTTCCTCTGCCTGATACTGCTGTGATGTCTGTCACATAGGCGCTGGCATGTGCCTATCCTCACTAGCCAGCACAGGCAAGATTCCACGGTTACTCTGTGATTTCACAAATAGAAATAACTGGTGACATTGTAGTTTCTTTGGCAACACTGAAGTTTAATTGCAAGTCTTTCCATTGAAAATGAACATAATGAAGGAAGTGTTAAACATTTAGTTTGATCATCCAAAACAGCAGCAACTGGAGACTATTAAGTTTTGAGACAGGGACAAGATGTTAAGCTCATTGGTGAAGATGTGCACAACTCCTAACTCCATTTTCTAGACAGGTGAACAAGATGCCAGCTTTTTGAAGACAATTGGCCATGAAGCAGTTTGTCTTGGCACTGGAAGGAGGCGCTGAATGCTCCACACTTTCAGGTAAGAGGACTGGAAGCACAAAGAAAATTCTTTCTGCAGGAGGATGGAGATCTCAGCCATGCACTCCCTGCATTGTGATTGTGTCAAAGGAGGAGAATAACAGAAGTAAATTTCACCCTCTGTTACTACTTCCCTTTTGATGACTGCTACACAGATGGAAGAATATTATAAAGAAGATTAAATATCAGGGAAAGTAGTGCTCTCAATGGGTCTATTTCTGAAGTCACACTGTATTCAAAGAATGCTGAGCAGCTGCGAAATACAGTTCCTAGGCTACCCGCACCAGAAAAGTTCCTGTTTGACTGTCAGACATTGGATTAAAGCTACCTCTTCAAGCAAACCCACATGTTAAGGACATTCTTACAATAGATGGATTTTGATTGTCAGAGCAACAGGTATTTGTGTAGCATTGTATTTAAGGGAAAAAGACTGCAACATAACATGACTCAAATGTCAGCTATCAAATGACTAATCCTGTTTTTCCATATGAAAAACTGCATTCACACAAAGGAAGGCAACTGACTGCTTTCTTTCAAAACTCTACATTCTTTAATAACCATAACAACAACAAAAAAATCTATCTTGACCTATCAAGCATTACACTTTACAAGCATCAGTGTTACAGGCCTGAAAACAGAGTCAGGAGTGGGATGGAAAAAATTACAGAGACATGTAAAACACACACAGTTAGGTGGGTCTGATGCTGCTCTCATTGTCAGCAGTTTTCAAACACTGGAGTTCAACTGGATTCAGTGGAGCCACATCAGTAGGACTGAGGATGGAGCAGAAGTCTCTGCAGGCAGACTGCTCCTCAGAAAACAACGATGTAAGTGCTTAGGCCTGAGATCTTGTTGCAAGAATTGTATTAGATTTGGCTCTGCCACTTTTAATGAGCAAATCGGGACAATACAAGGGAAAAAAAACCCTTTTGTAGTTTTACAGTGTTTTGGTCAATGTCTGCCTCAAAGGGTTCTCAATAACTGCGCAAGATCGACACAGGCAGAAGATGCAAAATGGCACAGAGCATTGTGCTGCGAATACGGAGTGCAATGGAAATGCATGTCTGTTTTTGCTAATATGTTGGGTGAAAAGAGAAAGGAAGCCAAAATAAACCAGACATGCTGTGTTTAGAAGCTGAAGTGTTTGCAGAAGAAGCATGGCCAGAGTATGTAACAATAAAAGTATTGTTCTGTGCAAAGAATACAAAGGGAGAGCCTTGGAAAATCACACTTCATTGTGAGCATAAAAAAGAGGGGAGAGAATCTCTCCTTTTTCAAAGGGGAACAGGACTGCAATCAGAAGCTTGGGGGTCTGCCTATGAAGTAATTATAAGATCTCTGGATTATCCTAGCTTTAGGGAAAACACTGACAGACTGTAAAAATAAACAGTCAGTGAAACCTCTTCCGTAATTCATTAGGATTCTCTTCTTTCTAGTATCTCTATCCCAGTCACACACGTACCACCTGCAGAGCAGACAGCAAGGGAGACACTCTTTCCCTTCTCTTTACTTTGCACATTTTTTTCCTTTTCTGCAACATTCCTTCCTCTCTCTTCTTTATCCACCTCCCACAACCCTTTCCAGGTCTCCCAGATAGAAGTTGGACTGACCACCAGAATCCAGGCTACCTCTGTATTGAAGCAACTCATCTCCGTTTCCTTTTGACTCCAGTGATTCTGCAGTGAAGAATTTCTACTTTGAAACTCCCTGGGGAGTGGACATACCTTTAAAGAAGCCTGGGGCAGCCTGGATATAATTTGGAAAGTAATACTGGCATTCCACATATCTAGCCCTATTTTGGCTGTCAGAGCTAACTCAGGCACATTCATATGACACTACGGTTCTGTGAAGGTGGCTCTCCAACCCCAGCTGCTACATTCAACCATCACATCACTAAACCTGTCTTCAACAAGAGCACAAGTTTTGCTAGTGCTGATAGTAACCCAGGGGCAGTGGGAAAGCACGGACCTAGCCTGCCCAGATGAGATATGCCATTTTTAAGCTGCTGAAGAGCAAAGTAATTCCTGTTCCAGCCTGAACCACCAGGTGAAGAACAACGGCACTACACAGACCTGAGATGACCAGTAAAGCTCCTCTGGAAAGAGAAACTAGCTCTCACAACATTTCCATAAAACTTTGCACTGAAAGATGTTGCAGATGAACCCTGCTGTCACTTGTGATTCCTTAGGGCCTAAATGCATATTTCTTGTTCTACAAGCAGTCCTTGGTGAACACAAGCCATCAAGACCTTTAGATGATTGTTGCATCTGTGTCTTTTGTACTGAGTTCTCCTACCTAAATAACAGTAAGAAAACATTCATCCGTGATCAGTCTAAAAAAGGTATACAGGATTAGCCCATGGTCTGACAGCTGGAAAAAACCCTCAGGGTGACTGGGTCACTGATATTGGAGCCCCTGTCTGAAGGGGTGTCTGGGTAGATACGCAGTGCTAGTGGATGAGCAATGGTCAGTTTTATGGACTTATTATACACAAGGTAGGGAAGGGGGTAGAAGTCCAGTACCTCCCATAGTGTAGTCTAGAGGCATATGACCTGGAGTAGTGAAGACACTCGATAAAACGGAGCAGGTACCATGGACACCATTTACAGCTGGGGTAGTCTGTAGCTCATGCTGGTTTCAGAGTACATCCTTCTCTCTCCCAGCTGCCACGGGGCCACCCAAATCCTTGAAACATTCCTTGGTAGTAATAGCACGGAGTGAACTGGCTCCAGTTCAGTTGGTCTGGACAATGGAGTGAGATACCGGACTGCTTCCAAAATGTAATCTCAGAGTTGAAATACCACACACCAGAAGAACAAAGTGTTCACACCAGGTTTGTTACGGCACTGAGAGATCAGACAGACAGGATGAGTCAAACATGCCCAAAGTGTTAAGACGTTGCTTTTCAAATCCACACTGTCTTTCTTAAGGAAATTAACGGATTAAAAACTAAAACAATCTTCCTTTTCTTTGTATAAGAAACTGTCCTGGCTGGGAGACACTAGGAAACCTGGCTGGATGACAAGTTAGTCACAGAACAACAAAAAATGAAGATATGTAAAAACTTGTTCCTGCTGCCTGCAAAAATTATAGCCATTAGGAATCCACTTTTACTGGTGACCAAGTCACCTTGAGACCTGCCATGTCTCCACATCTCTATGTGTACTAAATTAAAATTTTTTGATTAAATCCCAGCCCTGTGAAGCTCAATGGAAATGTTTTTGATAGTGCTACCAGGCCTTTAGGTCAGTAATATTATTTGTCTTTCCATCGAAGGCCATACATCACTGAATTTGTGTCATCACTTTGTCAAGGACACTAGCTTTGACAGTCTTTTCAATATTCTCTTCACTCAAAATCTCTCCTGTACTTTCTCAGATACTCTTATCTGACGCAATGCTCCCAAGCACCAGAGCACCAAGCCAACAGCCCAGCCTTCAAATCCTATTCTTCCAAACTCTGTGGCAAAACTTACACAATATATAAAATATTAACCCTATTAACCATTACAGAAACTTTATAACCTACAGGCTGCCTTTGCAGCCCAGCTCAGCATATCACATCTAGGTCGACCATTTCACTCTTTCCTCATTTATCAGACTTGCTTCGTAACTATTCGGCTGTGACTGTTTTTAAACTGTCCGTGCAGGGAGAAGCACAGCACTTCTGTTACTCCAGAGAAATAAATGACAATGATGGAGCAAAAGAGAACTGGCAGAGAGTTCTCAAGAAAAGTTGCAATGAGGCAACTTGTTTAGATATGAGAAAAACAAAAGAACACAACTTCTAAAAGGTGCATGAAATTAATAATGTTTAAATTATAGGGGTTAATGAGCCACAATAGTGAATCTAATTCACTGTGTACACAGGCTCCAGGTTGGGATAAATGTGGTAAACCCTGCTGTGACACAAGGCCAATGCCAATCCCAGCGGTGCTCCACACATGTGGCATGGGGAGCATAGGTATTAATCCAGTGTTTGCATTGGTCTGATCCATCGCTGAGAGGTTGCTATCAGACAGCAAAACCAGAGAAATCTGGAGCCTTTGGAGAGCAGCATGGTGACAGCCATCTCCTGTGCCAGATGTTGTAGTTGTCCCCTCCTTTGCCAGATTTGAGGTGAATGGGTCTCTCTCGGATTTCACAGTCTGGTCCATGGTCTCAGACAGAGACATGCCGTCTAAAGCAATGAGAGGAAAGTGTGAGACAAAGCCTTTCTGAGACCAAGTCTGAGTGGCTGTGTATTATTCTGTTCACCTATGTTTCTGAAAGGTGGTTTGAAACCAGCAAAGGAGGATGAGAAGGCTGAAAGCAACAGTGAGGGTATCGAGAACTTAATCTGCAAGAGGAGGCTAGACAGACAAGCCAGCCTTGTTCAACCAGGGCTGATGGGAAAAAGAGTGCCAGCTACAAATACATTGAGGAAAATGCTCAGCACCAAGAGTTTGCTAAGTATTCGGATTAAAAAGTAATGTCGGCACAAGTGAGATATCAGCTGCCCATAAAGAACTTCAGCAGAAAACCAGTAGTTTCCAATCATGTTCAGGGCAGTTTTGCAAAAAGGGAATTAGGTACAAGACAGGGATGAGTCCAAGCCATCTGAATGCATTTAAGATAGAGTTCAGTAAATGAATAACAGCGATTATTATATGAGGTAATGTTTGCAGTAGCTGGAAGCTGTAATTTAATGATACAGGTGGTTCCTTCCATCATATGTTATTATGCACTCACAGCCAACATTGTTCTGTAACCATGGCTAACAGAAAAAAAAAAGGCAGGATCACATTACTCGTAATGCGAGTAAGAGCAAAACAGTCAAAATTGTGAAGGCTGTGAAAACAGCTAGCATGAGCCAGAGGTAATTTAGCCAGTGCAGCAGCATCTCTGTAAGATCGATGCAAGACAGGAATCCCATCCAGTTATCAACAGAGGGTATTGATTTAGACAGACAGCTTTCTGCATAGCAATGGTATGAACTTACTGCAGCTGCAATTTGATAAGTAATCCAAAAAGCAAAGTCATACAAAATACATTTGCAAATGCACATTTTAATATAGGCAGCAGGAATGAGAGCCATGTATCAGAGCAGGAGGGCTAACTCACTTCCAGTGATGTTAAAGACAGCATATGAAAAACTACAAGATCCCCCACCAGAACAGTAACAGTGACACTGAGGACAGTTCTCACTGATCCAGGATGAATTACTTTTATTGGAAGAATCCAAACCATTTGCACAGGCAATTGAGAAAAACAGATTAGTGTGGAGGAATGTAAGTAGTTTTCCTAAAGAAAAAGGTTTACCCAAAAGGGACTGAGTTACAAACAACACTCATGCAGGTTCTGATCAGCAGGAGTGGCATAAAAAACTGCTAAAGCCAAAAAGTATTAGTAAAATTGCACAAAACAGTGCAGCAAAAAAAGCCCCCAAACTCAAAATTGTATGAAAGTGGGTGTTTTTCTATTTAACTACTTTTATTCAGCATTCTGACATACTGCTTGTAAATGACCTGCTTTACTCTCTGATCCCTATACAGTCTGTAACTCAGCCATTTTATGGAATGGGGTGATATTTTTCACTAAAACCTAAGAACTTAAATTCTTCAAATATCTTGAGAAAGACCATACACAGCTGCCCTGGAAGTGAAGCCCTCTCCAGGGAGTTGCTTTATCTCTTTCAGTGTACTGAAGCCAGGGGCATGAAAGCATTTTCTTTAAATGCATCCCTTTGAGTTCCTCTGCCTCCTTTGACCTGTACAAAAGCTGAATTCTAGTCTCCTCCCTGTGCAAAGATAACTTGCATAGTTGTGCTGTAGTTGTGTTTCTGTTTTTTCTTTGCTGGACTTTTGGCTGACTGACAGTTGCTTTGCTTTGGCAGATAGGAGTGAAGATCTGTTTCAAGATTCCCAGTTCTGAAAGATTATCTCTGAGGAAGCTTCTGGATTTGGATGTTTTAAATAGGTACCCAAGAAAGAAATGACCTGAGACTTTTGTACAGATTTTCAGAAGAGAGGACACTAAACTGCAACACTTAACACTGAACTTGGGGCAAAGGAAGATTCTTTTTAAGGCCAGTGTGAAAATTCACTCTCAGAAATGTAAATCAGTAAATACCTGGGATAAAGAACCACATTTCCACATAGTGAAGCAGAACAAGCAAGCAAAAACAATACAAGCTAAGACTTGTGCGTTGTTTGCTGCATTTCCCTAATCTGTTTTAAAAATAATAGATTGATTTCAGTAATACTTAATATGCAAGCTAATATACTATTTATTATATTCCTTAAATTAAGGAAATGTGTTGCTAGAAAATAATGCCAGTTTGATCTGTGACTAGAAGAGATCAGAGGGTAAGTGTCCTATGTTTGCTAGCACTTACCCTACAGGGGATAAGGCAGACTCTATGCCACGGCAGAATCATAGTATATACTCATGCTTCTTTGTGGCATGTCTTTTCTAAAACTCTATTGCTTTAGCAGAAAGAGCAGCCTTTACTAGTGCAATTGAGCAGCCATGACAATTCAGGCACGAATATGAGGACATCAAGTGAGGACAGCAGATCATCCACTGCACAGCCTGAAGATGTGCACAGCTGCAAACTGATGTAATTGAACCTTACCACCCACAGATGAAAAATGGAGGATGAGCAAACCTTTACCCCATGAAGAGCTTAAGGGAGAAAAGTGTGCTATATGGCCTGCTTATATGGCTGTGATTTTTCTCTTGCCCTGGTAACATTACTACACTGGGGATCTCCATTTGGCTGGCCACATAAGAGCTTGATCTCAAAGGCACACTATTGCCATGCAGGTAAAGGGCACCACTACCCACCAGAGTCATTCCACCAGTTTCTTCTCTGGGTTCTCCACACCTCTTCCCCCAGTAACAGCTGCAGCCTCCTGCACTGACTCCTGTGTTGAGTTTCTTAGACTATGCCATTGTAGCTGAAAAAGAGGATTTTAGATTCCTGGATGACCTGTTCCTGAGCGCAACCTCAGAGCTCCCCAATATTGCTCACTCAACATCAGGAGAGGAGCAAGAGGTGAGCACTCATTCTGTGAGATCCTGGAAGGGATGGGAATGTGGTGAACACCTGAAGCAGGCTAAGAGGTATTGGTTCAAGGCATGGGGAAGAAAAGAAGCATTTTGATCCCTAGTGAATGCCAATGTCTTCCTCCTGTTTCATTCACAGTGTAGAGCTTTGCCTTGCTTTAGGCTTACAACTTAGGCTCTCCCACAGCACAATAAGTGCCAATCACAGTGGCACAGGATAAACTATGATTCTGAGCTACTGAGGACTTCCAGTCCTGCACTCATTTGAATTTCTCTTTCAGACACCTACAATTTTCAAAATTGTTAATGTGGTTTAGGAACATGCATGGACCAGTATACCACAGTACCTTGTGGGATGCATGAAGGCACTTTGGGGAAACCTATTTTTATTGCTAATGTGGTGCTGAGAGCTGACAACTGACATTGACTTCAGTAAAATTCTTTAGTCTAACTCGAAAACTTAGAGCCTACCGATCTTAAGTCTTCAGTTATGTATCACAAGACAAGGATAGCTTTTCTAGAAGACGCCCCCTGTAATTTAGATTATCAGACCAATAATGTGAGAGATTAATTTTGAATGCTGACTTTAAATACACTCTTAACTGAAAAAAATAAAGCTCTTATTAAAAATGTCCTTTTTAAAATTCACTTGTATTAATGAGTATTTGCAAGCTTAGAATTTAGAATTCAAATACTATTTGATCCCATCTAAATTAATGGCTACTTCATTTTTCCCAGAAGCTCTGCTTCAACATTTTCATTTATAAGGCACTATTTATTTCAGAAATTGTTACAGGAAAGATATTTTCTTGCAGCATCAGGACTCCCTCTAGCGTCATTCCAGCCAAAACCTTTGGGGATCTCTATGGACCACTGAAAGTCTGTGTTTGTTTTTGATGAGACAACAGAGTATACATCCACAACTTCTCTGTACCTGAGATATTAAGAAGCTTTGGTCCACTACTCTGCACCTCCATTCAGGAAATCCAACTTGAGTATTTTCCATCTGACACAGTGTAGCCAGTGTTCAATCTTTCCCATTAGATTTATCCAGGCATGTCTGCTAAGCATTTGTTACTTACCCACAACTGCAATTTCAGCATAATTTAACCAAATTCAAAGACCTAGGATCGAAGTTTTTTCAAAACATGTTGAGACGTTTGGTGGGGGTTTGTTTGTTTTTAGTTTTGGTTTTTTCCCCCCTAACTGAAAGCCTATGGGAACCATAAGGAAAATTTGTCTGCAGCAGAAATTTGCAAAGAGTATTGTTGGTTGAAAATTAAATAGGAACTAATCTTTAAAGTGGTTTCTAGTACCACACGAAAATCCCGTCTTCTCAGTGAAACCTTTTTCCAACCAAATCAAATAAAAGGAAACTGTTATACCGATAGGCTGTCAGATGCAAAGAAGCAGATCTCCATCATTATTAGGAAAGAATCTGTCAGCTAGTTGCATGATTTCTCACAATTGCACAGAACTATTTAGCACTGAGATCAACTACTGGATATGCAGCTGGCATACAGGAACCATCCTACAGAGGAGGAAGAAAGAACACAAACCTGGACATTTATGTGCTACATTTCTGTCTTCCTGACTGCATGACTGGAATTTTTTGTAGGCAACAAATCCTGCTGTGCTTTCAAGACATAATAAATCCTTGAGTAATATAAGCCAAAGATTATAAAAAGAAAAAAACCAAAACTTTAAAAACCCCCAAATCACAGAAATATGGGAAATGCAGAAGTAAAGAAAAATTCAAATCTACATTTCTTTAGAAACCTATGTTCCACTAAAAGCAAGTAGGACCCATGGTTGGAAAATCCTGAACGACTTAAGAAAATGCAGCTTAAAGCTATAGCCATGTAGGCTTTTCTCAAGATGTGGCCTTTGTCTTTTCAGAAGTCTCAATGTTTTATTTAAATGTCCATGAAGACTTCTGAGTCACAGCATCACAGAACAGTTGAGGTGGGAAGGTGCCTCTGGAGCCTGTCCAGACCAACCCCTCTGTTCAAAGTAGGGCCATTGCCAGCTCTTTGCTTCCGAGTAGGAACAAAGATGGACACCCTGTCTGAGCAACCTGTTCTAGTGCTTGATCCCAAGTGTGAGGAAGATTTTTTTGTATTTAAATGCAATTTCCTGTATTTCAGTTTGGGCTGAATTGTGCTTGTCCTCTCACTGGACACCTGTAACAAATCCTACTCCCTCTTTCTCACATGCTCCCATCACCTGTTCATAGACATTGATTAGATTCCCCTGAACCTCCTCTTCTCTGGGCTGAACAATCCCAGCTCTGTCAGTCCCTTCTCTGGCCTCAGAGTCAATTGCCTTTCTTTGGAAAAAAAGGCAATTTTGAAATGAGTATACAAAAAGAAAAAAACAAAAACTGTTTAAGGAAAATATTAGTTCAGTGATTCCTGCCATTACTCACTAGAGACTGATTACAGTTTTGTGACGGTAATGGTGTAGCTATAATGTGAAATAGATTACCTAAAATAACTGCATCATATTCCCAAATGTCATCCTATACCATGAACCATGAGGTATTTTAAAAAATATGGCTCACTCTTTTTCACAAAGTTTTGGTAGCTCAGCATCCAGTGTGATACCTCCAGTGCTTATTTCTTTTCCCTTCTCTGAACTCAGACCTCCAGTGGTGATCTGGTCTAGCACAGAAATGCCCCCTGCTTGCACAGTGTCCTGCACATGCCTCACCAGGTGTGCACGTGATACCAGGGCCCTTGTACTCCCTATCTCGCTGTCTCTGCGTTTAGCCCCAAAACCCCTCTTGTGCATGGGATACTCCTTTACCTACCTTGTGCTCCTCATTCAAGCACCTTGCTGCAGTGTTTTTTTCCTGGTGTGGTTTTGACTACTACTTCTCAAGGCCTACAGTGCAAGTGATGCTGTCCCTTCTAAAGTATAATCTAAGGACTCTCCCTGCAAACTTCTCTGCACAGGGTAGGGATATGTTAAGTGAGACCTGTGTAACTCATGAATGATGCAAAGGCAAAACTTTTCCCCAGGCTTCCCTCCTGCAGCACAGAGGTTTGTTGATGCACACCTGGAGATCTGCTTTTCCAGTATCAGTCATGCTATAAATCGTTATCCCACATTAAATCCTCTTTTGACCCTCTTGTTCACATCTCAGATATCTTTTTGCAGTATCTTCTCTAGGTTTTCACAAATCTTCTTTAAGTGTCAGTTTGAAGTGAATGAAGTTTATTAGGCCTCTGCCTTTGAGATCTTTAATAAAGTTTTTAACTGATATTTATGGAAAGAACCCCCCTCTCCCCCGCCCCCGATTTCCCTCTGGGCACAGATTCCTCCTGATGTCACATACATTATTCTAAAAATGCAAAGACAGCAAAGCCTGCCAAAAATTTCTAAGGAAAATCTAGACTAAATGATGATTGCAAACCTCAAAGGAAGAGAAGAACCAGACAGCTGACCCAGAAAAGATATTCCTGCCATCATCATTTTACTCCTCTTTTTTTCAGTTTTGGTATCTCAGTTGCTTACTCTGCTTGGTTAGTGTCAGATTTCAGATCACAAATTCCAGTCCTATGTGTAAGGGAGTAACAAGATAAAAAAATAACCAACCTGTTGAGACACATTGCAATGCACCCTGCCAGCTGATAAAATCACAGAAAAATTTATGACTGCAAGGCTGTTCCTGGCACGGATGATTTATGTAACGCAAGGCATGTCTGCATGATTTAAGTAAAGCAAAGGCTTATAAATGACTGGCTCCAATGTCCTCTTTAAAAACATTTTCTAAGCTGAAACGTTGTCCTTTTAAGCACAAGACACCAGTGAGGAGGCGTGAAATGCATATTTTTTCTAATTTAGGACCTGTACTTGTTATAATGAGACTTTATCACTCTCTACAACTAGCTTGGAGGAGGTTGTAGCCGGGTGGGGGTCAGCCTCTCCTCCCAGGAAGCAGGACGAGAGGACATGGTCTTAAGCTGTGCCAGGGAAGGTTCACATGGACATTAGGAGGAATTTCTTCACAGAAAGGATGATTAGACATTGGAATGAGGTGCCCAGGGAGATGGTGGAGTCACCGCCTCTGGAGGTGTTTAAAGAAAGGCTGGATGTGGCACTCAGTGGCATGGCAGAGTTGAAATGGTGGTGCTCAGTCACAGGTTGGACTCGGTTCCAGAGGTCTTTTTCAACCTAATTGATTCTGTGATTCTGTAACCATCTCAGTTTCTGAAACGATTGTTTTGTATACCTGTAACACGTTTCTTCCCTAAAGCAGTGTGATGTGTTTCTTTATGGACAGCACGCAAACACTCTGAGGGATGGAGATGCTCCAGCCAGGAGGGGGAAGGTTTGAGGGTACCTCAGAGCAGCCTCCCCCTGCGACAGACAAGGCCATGGAGACAGAGGGTGTGCGGTGGGTGAACGACTGACAACAGCTGTAACTCACATCTGGGCAGGTCCCACCCGAA
>VWZT01012244.1:106938-162840 GCA_013397055.1 Pachycephala philippinensis
ACAGGTGGTGGGACAGCGGGCATTTTGTGAAGGCGTGGTGTCCTCTTGCCTTCAGGGGAAGGCCGAGCTGTCCGCTCGGGTGTGAGCCCGCCTTGTGCTTGCTTCCCCTCCTGCTGCAGAGGCGCTGAGAACTTGACATAGATAGCTAGGCTTCCTGATAAAAACTTGGGTGCTTTGCAAGCAACGTGGATGTAAATTTTCCACCCACTCCTTACCATAACTGTAGTACATCAGGGGAGAAGTACTGGGGCACAAACAAGAATATTCCGTACAATTCCTTTCCCTGCTCTGGCATGCATGTGAACTAGTAATCTCGATGATAAGTATCAGCCAGCAACTGCAGGTATCTGGGTTTTAGCATACAGCTTCAGCTGTCTTGTGCCTGGCTTTTCAGATGTGCCAAGACATGCCAGTCACCTCACCAGTAGTGATGCACGTTAAGGTGCAGGTCTTGGGCAGTGATCAAAACCATCAAAACAACCAAAAACTTGAGCTGCAAGTTTGTTTTCTTTTTTTCTTGAGATGTAACTTGAAGTACGTTGTAATTTGAGCATCAAACACTGGTAATAAAATTTAGTATTTAAATATATTTTTTAAATTAGTGGATCAGCACACAGTTGAAGCAGTGTGCTTTTTCATCCACCTTCATCCACGTTCTATCCCTCATTGCAATCCCGTGTGAGACAAACCAATCACCATAACTTTATTCAGAAATGTTGAGTGGTCGTTTTCTGTGGTTGTGTGGCATGTGTTTCACTAGCTGAGAAGATGAGTTAGAAATGAACTAATATTTAATTGTAACTTTAAAAAAAATAGTTTTAAATTCAGAAATTAATGAGGGGATTAAATTCAGATACTGTAAATGAAATACACCAATCTTGTCTTTCCATGAGAGAATTTCAGTGTGTGGAGCTCTAAGTGATGTTCTCATCAGTTTTGTGAGTGAAGGCCCTGCAGCCAGAGTGGGTGGAGGAATTTCTTTATTCCTCATAGAAATGTCTCAGACGTATCAGGGATGTCAGGAAGATCTGAGTGCCACTGAGATGGCAGTCTCTAGTATAGTAGCATTGTTTCAAATGACATGACAAAGGTTTTAGTGGATATTACTGGTAGTGATGTTAGGCCAGCCAGTGCTTCGTGGCTTGCTGTTGCAGTAGTGTCCTCTGCTCCTGGCCGCTGCACGCAGCTCAAGGTGAAGCCAGAGGATACGTTTCCCAGCCACCTGGTAGGGACTCAAGCTTGCTGCTTCTAGGTGCACCAACCTGTGATGCTCTGGTTGAGCTGCCTTCAAGCTGCACTTTGCTGGGCCATGTGGACTGACATTACCACCAGGAGACGTTGTTAAATTCCAGCTCTCTTCATTTACTCCGGGTGCTGTTGTAGCTATAACTTTATCCAGAGATAATCTAGTGAAAGGGAAGAAAACAGTAAAAAGCTGTAAAGAAAAAAAAAGCACTAATTTCTTATAGGCAGTGAACTGAAATTAGGTATTAAGTGGCTTTCTCAACTCTTCACTTTTCAATGAGTTTCTGTGACAGAACCAGAAAATAACATCAGCTCTGTTCATTTCACGTTCAGTGCTTTAACTACGGGACTATCTTTTGTCTGGAAATCATAGAATACTTTGGTTTGGAAGCAACCTTTAAACATCATTGTGTCTGGTTTGTAAAGCATTTTTAGGTGCAACACGGGGATACTCCTTGTTGTGTACATTTTAGGTGAGTGTAAGAGGCTTATACACTCTGGTAGTGTTTGATTTATGCACAAAATCTCACTAAATTTTACACTGAGAAAGTGTAAATCAACCCTGAGAATTCCCTTTTGAACAATGATTACATTTAGCCTTAAAGGGCATTTCCAGTGAATCTGGTACCTTCCTTTTCCAATTCCATTTTTCTTGTGTCTCTTATGTGGTGTTGATACCATCTGCTACCAGCTTAGATAAGCCGACAAAAATGGAGGAATATTTTTTCATTATGAAGTCCTATTTTAATTCTTTGGGGTTTTTTTCCACCCTTCTCATTCTGCTGCATTACTTTTGCTATTTGTCCTTGTAGCAAAGCTTCATTAACCAAACTCCTGTTTTTGAAATATCAGCACTATGTTTTGGAGAGTGTAAAGTTTGTAAGCAAACCATATTATGTATTCTGTGGTAGCGGTGGTGTTTTTCAGTCTCAACAGTTGAATTGATCTTATCTGTGATGAAGCAAGTACTGTGTTAAAAAAAGAATATTCAAAATATAGTTCCATCTAGCTGTAAAAGAAAAAGAAGAAGCCATGAGTGCATTTTTTTTCTAAGCATGTATTTTCTGGAAGTTTTTTCCCCACGGTTGATTAATAGTGACTGCTAACAAATCAGACTGAAAGGAGGTTGACTTTTTCCTCCTGCAAAAGTAAGAAGTGTCGAGATTCACTGTAAGAGACTGGACTATCATCAGCATAGGACTACGTCAGTGTAAGGACATTTTTAATTTCATCACGCTCATGAAGTTCTGGTTAGGACTTTAAAACTCATTCAATTGAGTTTTAATGGTCGGTCACACTAACTGTAAGGGTTTCTGACATGGGGTCATGTTTCAGTCAGAAACTTGAAGAAAGTTAGCTACAAATCTGATTCTTCACTGTTGTTCAAAAGCAAAAAAAGCAATTATGAAATTACTTCAAGAAAGTGATCATGGTCAAATTTTATTTTTTAACTGCTAGTTTCATGAACTTTGAATCGGCAGAACTGATCATCTTCATTTCCAGAATATGCCACTCCTGACAATGCCATGACATCTCTAGCAATTTCTTTTGCTATTTGCACTATGTTTTAAAAAAATAGTGATTTAAAAAACAGTGATTTTTATCACTGCTGTGCTGTAAATCCAAGCCACAGCACTGTCCCAACTACTAACAAGAAAATTAATGTTATCCCAGCCAAACCCAGGACAGTTACGCAGACATTTCCAAAGTTCCAGCAAAATGTTAGCCATGTAAGATACTTTTCCTGAAATAATTATTTTTCAGTTAAAGAATTTCTCTTTTGCTTCTATCTTCATAGCTTCTTTGTCATGCCACTTGGACAAGTTTTTTTCAGAAACTTTAGCATATATTAATTGCTTTTGAAGTAGCTGTATGTAAGTGCTATAATTCAGTATGTATTTCTTCAAAATCTGAAGTTGGGATTCTTTTATGGTCATAGTGGTTTCAAACATGTTACTGGCAGATTCAAGAAGAAAGAAAGAAATTCAGCTAGATGAAGAGATAATTGTACAAATCACAAAATTTTGGAACAGATACTTGAAGCATGTGAGAACAATCACTTTGGGTCAGTTCTGTTCCAGGTAAGTTACTCAGTGCAGAACTGAAACGTTGTAAAGCTACAAACGTTTGTAGGAGTGTCTGTACACCAGGGAATTCTCTTTGGAGAGGACTGGCAGCTCTTCAGTTGCTGCAGGGATTGAAATCTTGGACCTGGGTGCCAAGATGTGGTAGTGGGAAGGAGCTAGAGGAGTTCTTTGGTTCTGTGGGGAAGCACTAGGCATGTTTATAAGTATAAATTGTGAGTCCATGCAGTAATTGCAAATGCATTCTTTAATCCCTCATTCTGCCTTTTTTCTTAAAAGCTTGTTACATTGGATACCTGGAATTTGGTGTTCTTTCACTAATGTTTTCTCCCTTTTTAATCTGTCTCCACTTGTGCTGTACAATCAGAGTAAACAAGGCTTTTAAAAGTTACTAATATCACAAAAGCTTATTTATATTTGGTATTAATAGGCTTTGAACACTTGTTTCCATCACTCAAATCCTGTCCTAAGGGAGAGTCTTCCTGCTTTGTTTATGTTGGTGGTTGTAAGCTGTTTCTCCTGTGGTTTAGGGAAACAGAGGTCAGACTTGCATTTTCATCTGTTGGGATCTGCATATTTTATATTAGTTACAGCAGAAAATACTGGGACTCAACGTGTCTGTCATAGTTTGCCTGCCATTCAGTGCATGTGGACTCTTAAAAGAGGCTTCAAGCTGTACTTTTATATAGCTGAAAGTATTTTTATTATTTGGAAGCCTACCTTCATTTTACTTCTAGATTGTACAACCCTTCTACCTCTTATTGAAGCACAATAAATAAATTGTTAGTACAGAAGAAATGTGTAAGTAGGAAAAACAACTGCTCTCTTTTGACAATGGAGGGACGAAGGGAGGGGGACAAAAATATACCTCTTTGGTTTCTCTACAGCCCTGAAGTGAGTTCTTGCAGAATATATTTAGTAGTCTGGTATTGGCATGAAAAAGTATGCTCTGCAGAAGGAGTGGTTACACCTTTTTTCCAGTAACCACAGGAGAAATGGGCTGTGCTCTTAGGAGGGGCTTCTACTTGAACATCCCAAATAGCAGAGTCAGAACCATACCCAAATTTGTCAACAGACAGATAGAAGACCGCTGTCATCTGAAAGATTAATATTTATCTGAGATACCTGTGTGAGTTGATTGCTGTTACTGTGACATCTTTGTGAGTGAGCTGCAGGGGACAAACTTCAAGGTGCAGATCTCAGCTGGACAATGGGAAGCTTATTCATTCAAATTACTAAAACAGGTGTTGCCTGTAGATACACTAGGGTTGATGAAACCAGTACCTCACCAGTCACAGCTGATGGATGTGCTTATTACACTTTGTATCAGAGTGTGCTCTTAGGACGGATGAATTAACCTTTAATCTGACTCAGTGTTTTTCATATAGAAGGTTAAGTACCTTTGTTTTCCTGAAGGGTCATTGTACAGGTGGAGTAACTTGGGAGGGTGTACATCAAACGTCTAGTGGATAAGGGCCTTCTCTATGTTTGGGGCTCCTAGATACCAGTGCAGCACGGGACAACAGCAGATGGTGAGATAGTAGAGTGAAAAAAATAGGCGAATTCATTCCTGCCCCTTTGTCCTCCTGTCTCCCCCGCCCCATTCTTCTTGTTAATTTCTATTTATACAGCCAGCCTGTAGAGCTCACTGATACTGCAGAGTATTGATGAGGCCACTGCAGGAACTGTAATCTCGGCTGAGGAGTTACCGTGGCACAGAAGTGACTTGACTCTGCAATAGGCAGCAAACAAGCCAACAAAACACTGCCCCTGGCTCAGCAGTTCTGGAATTTGGGGAGGATCCTGACTGAAAGTACATGGGCTATGTTAGACTTAATCCTTTACTTTTATGATTTTATCTTTAATTACTAAATAGTATAGATTCCATGACTTCTGGTAAAACAAAATATGTATAGTTGTTTTCACAGCAAATCGGTGGGCTACATGGGCACAGTTTGTCTGAGAAGCAGTAATTCTGTGGCTTTATTATAGCATTTATTTCAGTGTTGAAAACAGAAGATCAATATATTGGGTACTAAAAATAAACTAATGTTTTTGTCCACGTGACAAAGATTCAGGATGTCTGAATATATCTTAGATGTTATCCACAGTATTTTTTCTTACACTGTAGGTTTCTGGTGAAAGTTTTAAGTGCTCTAGCACTGATGCCTCCTGAACATTTTGAAAACAAAAACGTCCAAAAACTCTCTTCATGAAACAACATTTTTCTTTTTTGCTCAAAGATCAAATTATGTATTTCAATTTTTTTCATATAAAGGGGTGGATACTAGGGGCAGGAAAGGGACCTGGTAGAATGTCCCTCTTTTTTATCTGGCATGAGTGTAAAAACCTCTCTGGATTACATATGTATAAAAATTTCTGGATTATTGGTTCCAGCACTGTAGGGAAAACCTTTCTACATTACTTTCTTTGAGAATAAGGTGTAAAAGGGATCCAGAGAAGTAAAGGATTGACATATCTGTAGATTTGGCTGTTTCCTATCCACAATGGAGACCAAAAGGAGTTGAGCAGGCATGAATTCTCCACTAAATTACTTCCAAATAAGAATGAGTGTGGAACTGTGATTCCAAGATCATTGTTCTTACGGCATTGCTGAGAAGGTATTTGATCTCAGCTGAAAAAAAGAAATACTGATGGAAACAAAGAGAAAAAAAATCCATTCTTTCCCTTAGCTCTCTAGTCTTGATTTTGTTGTTGGATGGTTGTGCATAGCTTGTGATAACAGTGTGGTGAGTCTGAGCTTGGTTTCTTGTAGATACATTTTGCGGGGTTACTAATTTTGGCAGTGGAGAAGAGATGAGGCTTTTATTTCTTTGTGCTTTGTGTACAGGAAGAAGAGAAATATTATTCAAAAGTAGCTTTCTAGTTCATAGAATTTGATGTTGTTTTAGCACAAGAGAATGAAAGCCAAACAAACTGATAAAAGGCCAACCTAATACCACCCCTAGGTAATGAGTGAAAAATCTTTTGCTCTGTTACTGTGAAGGCTTTTGCTATGCCTGGTTTCTCATGGTTACTTCAAAGAGGGATGTTGTGGACATAGCTGGTCAAGGATCTTCAGTAAAATTACTTGAAATAAAATTTTCAAAACTTACACTTCCCATATAAACATTGCCTGATATGATGGAAATACAGGGAAGAATTTGTAGCCCCAACCCCAGACTTGAGGGTTGGCTGTAAGGGAGAAGGAAGAAAGATGGGGATCGAAAATTAGCCAGTAACTCAGGTTGAACAGATCTTTAAATTTGCATCCCAAGTGATTATGCCTCTATTTTTGTGACTCTTTGTGTCTATTTCCATGTCCATAAATGGACATTAATAGCTAACATAGATCTGATTATTATTCTCAGCTGCTTTCACTTGTCTTTTCCATTTGAGGCACAGAGATGTTACAGAATAGGCTGTCTGCCCAGGCACTCCAAAGGAATCATTCCCTGTATGATACATTGAATTCACCAGTAGCAAAGGACTTTCAAGGCTGGTATTGCTGGCTGAACTCCGCTTACTTTGTGTAATGGTGCCATTAACATCAGATGGTCCATGACAATATATCCCTCTTTCAAAAGCACCAGATCGATTTTGAGGTCAATCATAACTCAGTTTCAACCAGAAATCATTCTAGAAGTGTCTGCTCTAGAGGAACTTGATTCCTGTAGTGTAATAACATGCTTCTTAGTTCGGTGGATAATGAAGCAGAAATTATGCCAAGGCACTCTAGGTGGTCCAAAATCTTGTTTACTGCTGGATCAGTGCCTACCTGCCCCACCTTCAGTGATGGATTCTGACTCTGAAGAGTTCTTTGGAAGGCAGAAGCTTTAACTTAGGTTTCTTTTTTTGTTTCCAGGAAATTCATACATAGTATAAATATCAAACTGTTGCCCAGTAGTACACTGCAAAATATTGACTTTACAGCTTCATTCTAGTTATTCTAGTAATCCATAGATAGATGGATAGATTACTGCTTAATTGCTTCCCCAAAAATCCGATGTTTTTTCCCCACATACTCAAGTCAATTGAAAAGTAATTTCCACCAGCAGCCATTACTTTTGACTCAGCAATCCTATGAATTTTTGGGGCTGTACTACAATGATCATAATAAAACTTTCTGGACATTGACATCTATGAAAGATTTTGATTTCACTTACTAAATTCTGAGGAACTCCACTGATAAAATACAATTAAATCTTTTATTTGCCAGTTCTATGGGAGTGCCAGGATGTAATGTAGCAAAATTAATGTAACTGCTTCTTGGAGTCTCAGTAGGCTGAGGACAAGGGTGTGTCTACTCAGGGTGAAACCTTTTTGTACTGGTAACATTATACTGATCTACAGTGCTGAAGGAAATTGAGCCTTTTTTGATTAAGATAGGTTATTTCAGACAGCTAGGTTATGCTTCCTGGGATCTTTAGGAAATGTTATGGCTTAACTCCAGCTGATAACCAAGTACCACGCAGTCGCTTGCTTAGTCCCCCACTCCATGGTGGGATGGGGAGGATAATAAGGGGAAAAAAAGGTAAAACATGGATTGAGATAAGAACAGTTTAATAATTGAAACAAAGTAAAATATAATAGTAATGGAAAAGGAGACAACAAAAAGAGAGAGAGAAATAAAACCCCAAATTAACAAGTGATATACAGCACAGTTCCTTTGCACCTGCTGACTGATAGCTGTTCCCCCAATTCATACCCTGAGCATGTTGGAATATCCCGTTGGCCAGTTTGGGTCAGCTCTCCTGGCCATGCTCCCCTGGCCTCTTGGGCACCTGATCGCTGCAGAGCACAGGACACTGCAATGTCCTGGATTTAGGGCGAGCATTGCTGAGCAACATCCCAAACGTCAATGTGTCACCAACATTATTCTCTTAATAAATGTGAAACACAGCACTGTACCATCTGCTAGGAAAAGATTAACTCTATCCCAGCCAAAACCAGGACAGGAAGACAGTATCTCTGTGCGCCATTTGCTGAGACAGAAATCAGAGGACTCCTCTCTCTTACCTGTGTTGCTGGATCTAAAGCTCTGTGGGGTAGAGACAATCTCCTATAGTCCATCTGTATGTTAGATAGCACAGTGACAGCCCTGTCCACTGCTATAGTATGAATTCAGCATAATATAAAAAATTATAATTATTTAACTTATTTCCTGGCTTATTCATTAGTCCTTGCTTATACTGGGAATTTGTCTCTAGTTATGTTATTCCAATACTTGCTTTAAAGAGGAGGTCTTTATTTACCCCACAGAATAACATTTCTGTGCAACAAATGGCATAGGTCCTCTCAGTATATAAATTTAGTATAAAACCTGTAAGGTGTACTTGAGCTATTTGATGAGAGCTTCTTTTGAACTAGAAGCAAACTGCTGGGGAAGAATTCCTTTTTGTTCCACTTGGAATCAATTTTTCTGTGCACAGTGGTGACTCTTCATTTGGAAGAAATATGTGTATTTCAGTAATGTAAATGTTTCCTGGGTTTCTCTGGGTACTTAATACAGCTCGATACTACATAGTTGTTTTCTGTGGGGTTTGCTGAAATCTTGTTCTTGGGAAAGCTACCTAGAATTTTTATATATCCTACAGCAAATTTTTAGATACTATTATTGTTTATTTCATGAATGAGCTGCTAAATTAGATTTATGATTTGGTACTCTGTGCAGAATCCAGTTCAGAGTCAGAGTTAAAGCCACACTTTATAAGAGCCATCAGAGTGTATTAGATTAAGCAAGGGGACAGCTAATGTAAGAACTGGAACAATTAAACCTCAAAAGTCCTCTGCAGTTATGCTTGATTTTAAAATGAGAAAATTATTTCAGAATGAAGCTAAAAACTGCAAACTAAATATTTAACTGGTGGTGTTCTTACAAGCTGTATCCAAACACAGCTGAAAGCATCATAAACTTTGGCAGATGGAATTTGAAAATGGACATGTCTGAAAAAAAAAAAAAAGGTCAAGGATCAGCTTGAAGGAATCAAAGCTTTTACTAATCCTTAAGTACATCAAGAACAAAAGCCCTGCAGAGAGTCTGTGCAGCCAGTTGATTAAGTTACCACTATAAAAGAAGCACTCAGAAAGGGCATGGCTACTGCAGAGAAGCTAAACTAAATGGTGTTTACTGCTAATTGGGAAGATTCCCAAACTGAAATTCCTTTTTTGGGGTGGAGGTGGGGGAGGAGAGGGGTTGACCTAAAAAACTTGGGGGTGAAATAACTTGCTTGCTTAGGGTGATATCTGATCTCATGCTTAAACGCCCTGGAACCTGAAGCCTGGATGGTGGCAGATTTTATGCCACTATTTAAAAGAAGAATTACCAGTGGACTGTAAGCCTGACATCTGTAACTCAAATTTATAGGTACTGTAACAAAGGATAAAAGATGCACAAGTGAGAAGGACCAACTTTGGAGGAGTCTGTAGGATTTCCTTAAAGAGTTCCTGACAAACCCCTTGGAGTTTGCTTGATGGGGGTGGGCAAGGTGTCTAAGATTTAGAGTTTTGAAAGCCTTCTGATAAAGTTTGCTGCCAAAGCCTTTTTAGCATTCGTTAGAGTGCAGGGCTTTGTATATTAAGTAGTTGATTAAAGAGGAGCAGTGCTAAATGATTGATACATTTTTTTTCATATGTCAGAGGAAAGTTACCAGCAGAGTTTTTAAGGATTTGGTCTTAGGGTCTGTGCTGTTCAGAACAGTAATAATGGGGATGGTAAAGGCAGTGAGTAGTCAAATGAGAAATCTTTCTGGTGTTACTGTTGCTCAGGGCAGAAAAGAGGAGAGGAGACAGTGAAGGAGGCTTGTACAGATTTGAGTGACTGGCCAACAGGATGGCAGGGGTAGTTGAAGGTTGCATGCAGGAAACAAGAGGGCAGTTTTGCCTGGAATAGAGGGGTGAAAATATCTGAAAATGACGCAGGTGGCAGGAGACTTCTGAGTCTTCTCTGCAGAGGTGGCATAGGATGTCTCTGATGGAGATGTAAGAGCACATTGTAGATGAAAATGTTTCCAGAGAGAAAATAGAGGAATACTCAAGAGAGAAATTCTTTGGTAGCTACGAAATAGACTGGATGTGACAAGCTCAGGAAAACACCTAAAGCAAACAAACAAAAAAGGAGGAGTATTAGAAAGAAATTATTCAGTATAATTGCACGGTTCTTACAATTCCCAGTCATCACTGTTGGGGATAAGAGTACTGGACCATATTCATCCTTTGTCCATTATGGTATGGCCATTGGGTTCTTGCTAAATGGCTTGGACCGGTGAATTTGATATCTGAGATTTATTTTCATTTGTACGGGAGTAAGTGTATAGAAAAGAACATACATTTTTTACATATATTTAGGTATGGATAAGAAAAAGAGATTTTTTGTGTGTGATTAAATTTCCTGTATATTTTCCTTTATTTCTTTCAGTATCATTTTATGGCGATAGCTTTGTGGAGCTGAACATGGCAGAAGCATCCCCTCAGACATCCTTACAGTTGCAGTTTCGAACAAGCAAGCCACAGGGACTGCTTCTTCTTGCAGCTGGGAAGACAGATTATTGTTTAATGGAGCTACGCTCAGGATATGTACAAGTATGCTTTATAACTGTACCTAAAAAATGCTTGTAGCCTGTATTGCTCAGAGTTTTTCTTAAGGCTGTTATCTATAGCAAGATATCTAAACAAGTTTCTGTTCAAAGAAATTGAAAAATCACATAACGTAATTTATAATTTCAGTGTATGGCTTTTATTTCTTATTTAACTATTATTTAGTTACATCTCTATAATTGAGATCCTTCGAGAGCCTTTGAGGTCTCTAGATCTTAAAGTCAAGATCATTGTGTTCAAAGCATGAGATTCAGTAAAGGCAAAATTTCAGATTTGATGATGCTAGCTTTAGAGAAAGTGCTTGAATCTGAGTAATTGTTTTTCTGCAAGGTAGATTTTTGAAAGATCACTTTCAGTTGGGTTCTCAGGAGCTGTTGTTCCTAGCAGAACTGCAAACGAGTCCATTCCTGCTTCTGCAGTTATTCAAGTTATATCTGTGATGGCAAGTAAACCTACACAGAATTTTAGTGGAATTTTGTTTTATCAATTATATTTTGTAAATGATGTGCTTAGTATGAAAATGTATGAAAATTAATGTAGTAAATATATATTAATGTATTATTGTGAAAAATACCAGTTTGGATTTTGATAGTTAAAATTCTATCTCTTGCAGCTGAGAATTAACTTTGGTGTGGGGGAACGAGTACTGCATTCTCAGCAAAGATCTCAGCTGAATGATTTAGCTTGGCACCTGGTTGAATTACATCATGAACAAGATAATGTCACATTGGTAATTGATAAACATGATAGAACTAGTGCAAAAATGCCTGGAATTCTATATGAATTAAACATTGATTACGGATTCTACATAGGTGGTACTGGTAAACTTGATGTTCCCTACCTTGTTGGAGCACTACCCAGTTTCCGAGGATGTATTGATGATGTGTTATTCAATCAGGTAGACATTCTGATGCCTCTGAGACCTTCTCCTGGCTTCAAAAACATCCATGAAGTTTCAGTGGGGTGCAGTGACGAATTCTTTGCAGGTGAAGAAGAACCCATTAGTTTCTTCAGTTCCAGGTCCTACATTTCTTTCCCATCATGGAATGTGGACGACGAGGGAATCTTTGAGTATACCTTACAAACCTCAGCTGCACGTGGCTTGCTGCTTTACCATCCTGGGCAAGCAGGAGATTTCATTGCAATGGAAATGGAAGATGGTTTGATTAAAGCTTACGTTGGAAAGCATAACAGTAGAACCCATCTTTCCTCTCCTAGGTCAGTCAATGATGGTCGTTGGCACTACATCAAACTGAAATTTACTTCAGAGTATTTGCAACTAACATTGGATGAAGAAACTGTGAAAAAGTCATTACCTCCCCGCAGTAAGTTGCCACTTCTGAAGGGATCCCTCTTTGTAGGTGGTGTAGATGACAACATACGATCAGAAGTGATTAAGTTAATCTCAGTATCTGGGAAGTACACCAGAGGAGGATCCTTCAAAGGCTGCTTAAGGAACCTGAAAGCCAACTCAGAAAAGAAGTCGCTGAAGAATGTTCTAGTAACTAAGGACATTTCAGCTGGATGTGAAATGCAGAGTGCTTTTAATACAAATCTTTCTTTAGAGACGGCTGTAAAGAGCCCTCCTGTGAAAGCAGCTCCTGTATTTGCCATTTCCCATGAAAGCTCAATTTCTCTGGGCAAGGAAGACAAAAGCCACCTTTTAGTTCTTAGTAACTTGATTGTGCTAGAGGGTGGACAAGCTTCACTTCAATCTAAGCATATTAAAGTTAACTTAGACTTTCAGAAATTAGGAATTCATCATTCACAAATTCTTTTTGATATAAAAGAACCACCCTCTCATGGACACTTGAAACTGAATGTTGAACCAGTGCAGGAGGTGAATACATTTACTATGCAGGACGTGTGGCAAGGGAAGATTCTATATGTCCATGATGGCTCTGAGGACACTTACGATTATTTTAATTTCTCCATTTCTACCAGCAGTGAGAAGATTGTGTCTCCATATTTGCAAGGAAATGAGCAGCACATGTTTAGCATTACTGTCACTCCAATAAATGATGCACCTGAGATCATACTTCCCGAGGGAAACTTGCTTCTTCTCATAGAGAACTCAAAGAAACGTCTGACTAGTGACCTTATAAAAGTTCTAGATGAAGATACAGATTCTGTGGGTCTCAGAATTTCAGTGCTTGGAAATCTGAATGCAGATGCAGGATTTTTAGAAAATTCAAAGCATCCTGGAAAAGCTATCACTACTTTTTCTAATAGGGACTTAAATGAAGGCACTGTTTTCTTTGTCCACACAGGCATCAAGAACTCAAGGATTGTTCTCAGGGCAAGTGATGGTGAGAAGGTGAGCAACACTGTTGTGTTACGTGTCATGGCAGTTCCTTTGGATTACAGAGTTGTCAACAACTCAGGAATAAATCTCCTCCAAGGTGTTACAGCTCTTATAAGACCTAGGCACCTGGCAGTGGAAACAAATGCTGTCCTCCAGGAACTGGAGATACGGTATGAGATCACAGAGCCACCTCGCTTTGGTCAGGTCGAAAGGCAGCATTCAAGGGGGGAGTGGAAGCAAGTCAACTCTTTTTCTCAACGGGCTCTTCAGCGCAGCCGTGTGAGATACTGTAGCACTTTCAAAGACATTCAGCTGGAAAATGTTACTGACCAATTCAAATTCAAAGTTAGCATAGGAAACAGAATCAGTGAAGAGCACACATTTCCAATCAAAGTGAAATGGTTAAGGTACAGTCTGTTGAAAAATGCTCCTCTAGAAATTGAAAAATCAAAAAAGAAGTACTTGAATTCTGATAATCTTTTTGCTGTGATTGCAGATCTAGAAACACCTGAAGATGAGCTTTACTTTAAACTTCTGTCCCTACCAAAGAATGGAAAGATACTGCTTAATGACCAGCCTTTGCAAAAAGATTCAGTCTTTACCCAGAGAGATATTACTGATCAAAAAGTGGCATATGAATTAATCAGCCAGTACCATGAAGACTATGATTCATTTAGATTTCTTATTTCTACAAAGTATCTGGAATCAGATTTCTATGACTTTGAAATCTACATCAAATCAGATTTCAGAAACGTTATTTTGACTAACAATGGCCTTAATGTTACTGAAGGGGAAGGAGAATTAATAACAAGCACGAAATTGTTTGTGCAAACACCAGATAATAAAACTTTCCAATATGAAGTTATACAGTTTCCTAAGCATGGGAAATTAAAACTTACTAATTTTTCTGGTTCATTCGAAAATAATGGCAATCTTACAACTTTCACTAATAAAGACATAACTGATAAGTGCCTTATGTATGTGCATGACGATTCTGAGACTGTGTTTGACGAACTGCTTGTCAGAGCATCCAGCAAAGAGTCAGGAAAGGGGACAAACTTTGATCCAGAAGTGGAACCTTTGTCAGTAGAAATTAGATTCTACATTTCTGTTCAGCTGAAGAATGATGAGAAACCAGTTCGCATAATTGATAAGATATTTAATGTAGTGAGAAATGGGCAGCGACTGTTAACTTTGGCAGATCTTTGCTATCATGATCCTGATTCTGATTTTGATGATGGACAGTTGCTATATACTAGACGTGGTATTTCCAATGGGGACTTGGTGCTAACAAATGATACTTTGCATAGACTCTACCAATTCAAACAAGTGGACCTGGAGCAAAAGCAGGTCCTGTTTATACACCATGGTGCAGATTTTGGGCGTTTTGTGCTTTTTGTGACTGATGGCAAGCACTATACTTCTTTGCTTCTGGAGGTTAACGCCACTGATCCTTATGTTAGCTTGGTGAATAATACAGGATTGTTGGTTCAAAAAGGGAAAGAAGAAACTGTTTCAATAGCTAACCTGAGTGCTACTACAAACCAAGACATAAGAAATGATCATGAGCTTACATATGAGATACTCTCTTTCCCAAAATATGGAAGAATATATGTGAATAATCTATTAATGGATTCCTTTACTCAGCTTGATCTGATAAAGGGGCATGTGACCTACAGACATGATGACAGCAACAACCTTATTGACACATTTAACTTTACAGTCCATGCTGGAGATGTCCATCTGGATGCTGGACTGCAGGTTCGCATATATTTGGAAAGTCATCAGCAGCCACCAAGAATTGTGAACAAAAACAATCTCTTGGTTGAAGAAGGAAAACCAGTTAAAATCAGTAAAGGAAAACTGCAGGTAGGTTAACCATGTTATCCATTCTTCTGATCTTGTAGCAGGTTTTCCTCACTGTTTTTTCAGCCATTGCAATGTCTTTAGTTTGTGTCTTCTGTTCTTTAACTCCTTCTGATTACTACTAATATGACTGCGTTCTGGGTGCTTAATTCAAGAGAGACTGACACTAGCAATCTTCCATTTTTAGGAAGGAAAACTGATTATGTTAAGGAAAAAGACTGCCCATAGTCTTTGACTCTATTACATATTGGTGCTTAAGAAAATTATGATTTGGAGATGCTGCATGTATATATTTGTTTAGTTGTAACAATTATTTGTACTCCATGTGATGTTCCTAATTGAGCTGGTGGAAAGTGCTAGGGAAGAAAGGGTTTTGTTTGATTTAGTTTGGAGCTAGCCCCAGTTAAAATTGTTTGAGGTTTACGTCCAAAATTTAAAAAAACAAGTCAAGTCACAAACCTGAGGCCGTTTCTGTTTGATTAATTCCTCCGTCTGATGTTTGTGTGTAGCCTTCCAGTTACCACCACGAGAGGGCTCCGGCCGCACATTGCTGAAATCCTGAAATCAGGATTCAAGCAGGGATCTATAGCTGTGAGGCCATTAGTTAATTATGGAGCATGTTCCTTTTCAAAACTTACAAAACGTATTTGGGATAACAAAATGGCTGCCACGCCACCTTTATTTAACATGTGTCTGCTTAAAATGTTGTATTATTTTGGGAATTGTGTAACCTGTATAAGGAGTGCCAGTTCAGTGAGGTAGACAATCCCAGGATTAAAAGTGAAAAATTTGGAAGAGAGTTACAGAATTTCTCCCACTTCCATTGGAATAATTTTGCAATATGTTCTTAAATTTAAGGTTGTTCATGAAAATAGTTCTCCATCTGAGATTGTGTTCACAGTAAGACAGCCTCCAGTACACGGATACATTCGGAAGTTTTCCTCAGAAGAAAGTTATCTCAGTTCTGACCAAAGACCAGCTTTGAGCTTCACACAGCAAGATGTCGACCAGGGCAAAGTTCAGTATGTGCAGACAGTTTCTGACCAACTAGATGACCATTTTTTTCTGGATGTGACCAATGGTGTCAGAACAGTGAGTGGAATAGAGATCTCTGTAGACATCATCCCCAGAATGATTCCACTGGAAGTACAGAACTTCACAGTAATTGAAGGGGGCTCGACAACCCTGGTGGAAGATAATCTAAAAATACCTAGTAGACACTTTGCCGGACTCAGCTGTGAATTCATTTTAACTGAACAGCCAAAACATGGGTATGTTGAAAATTCTGGTGTTCCTGGAATAAAGTTAACCACATTTACCAGAAAACAGGTAATGCCTTTAGATCTTAGATATAGTCTTGATGAATTCTTTGTCTTGCTGAAAGCTGTGGGATTTTGTGGGAGGTGGTGAGAGAAATGAGTGTGAGCTTTATTCTGGCCTTGAGTTGAAGATCTTTCTGTTGTTTCTAGCTGGTCATTTAGAGTGGGGAAGGAGGCTGCCTTGTTGTGGTGAGCCACATCACTTCCTTGATGGCACTATTGACACAGACTAGTGTGCTATAATCACAGTAGACTGATGTGCCACTCAGGTTCAGGCAGTTGTAGATACTCTGGAAATGTGAGACTGCGGGTGCATTTTGAAAAGACCAGAGGAAGTGGTATCTAGATTGAACAAGGAGAACGGAGGAAAAAAAGGTAATTTTTAAGGTAATTTCTTTGCTCACAGGCAGCCACTGTAAGCACAATGTGCTAATTTTCAGTCATTTAGCTCCAAGAAGCAAAATGGTGTCATATCAATGGTATCCCCGTCTACTAATACTGTGTTCAGATTACAGATTCCAGGAAACATTGTTAAATATAGTGGGATTGGATTTCCATTTTTCCTTCAGGAAGAAGGGAGAATGCTAAGACTGGCAAGATATTCTGGCTAGAGGAATGGATAGATGAGCAGTAAAATTTACTGTTGTGAATGGAGCAAAGATAGAGGTACAGTCTGATATTACAGCATAAATAAAGTTTTAGAAGTCATAAAATGTTTGTGCAATAAATACAGAGAGCCACAACTATGGTATTATTCAATGTGACATTTATTTTCTTCTAGCCTCTTTAGTTTTTCAGCTTGTTATATTTTTCAGGTGGAACAAGAATTAATCTACTATGTTCATGATGGCAGTGAAGAACTGATGGACAATTTTACTGTCATAGTAAATAACACGGAGTTGTGGAAACAAAGTTTGCCCCGAACTGTGTTTGTTACTGTTACTGCAGTAAATGATGAAGCTCCTGTTGTAAAAGTAAACAGAATTCTTCAGGTTTGTTTGTCAACATTTTGAAGTATTAAAATTAATGCCCCTTCATTAACAGACTGTTGGGTTTGTATCTGGTAGAGGCTAGTCAATATAATTCATAGTAGTCCTTGGATTTAGAGAAATTAATGTTAATGAAAGGAGGTTGTTTGTATTTAGAAAGATTTTAGACATCATGGAGAACTTAGAGCTGTTGTAAAGTTTATCTAGAAAGCTAAACAAGCATTCTTTTAATCTCATAGTTATGTGGACTGATGTAGGGCTTGCACCTGGATGGTTTTTATGTTTTACATGTGTTGTTTGCTGCGGTGTCTTGAGGGCTGTAATGTAACATGTAATGAACATGTAACTTAGAAAAGTACCAAGAATAGTGATGATGAGAACACCAACTTTTCACTACTGTATTTGCACAGCCTTCCAACCCTATGCCTCTTGCCCTGAAGTGTACTAAAGGGTTGGACCTGCTAAGGTACCTTCTGCCTGCTCCTGTCCAGATGTGTCAGTGGGATGGGACAAGAGCAAATGGATTATGTGTTGGGTACTGCACAACTACTTACACAAAAGAGGAGTGTTTCCTTCTTTAAAATTGCAAATAATACAATGCAATCTGTGAAAATCTAGGGTCATCAAAACATTAGTGCAATCGCTGAAGCTATTACTATGTGATACTGTGAGCTAAGAAAAAGATATGTTAACTTTTCTCTAACTGCCTTCCCCCCAAAAAATCCCAAAGAAAATTTTAAAGTTGTTGACTGATGCAACCCTTAGCTCTTAATAACCATAGCTGACTTTTTAATCTACTGATCTTTGAAAAGTTATCTACCAAAACGGAAGTGACTACTGTCACTTCAGTTTCAGTGCATTTTCAGATTGATTAATTAATTAGTTTATTTATAGTATTTAACCCAGGACATATTTGTATAGTATTTGTTTGTGTTATGGTAGCACTAAGTAACCAAAACCTATTTAGTAAAGACACTGTGGCCAGAAAGCCCCCATGTGTAAAGACTTCCAATCTGAGATCTGATGGGTAAAAACAAATTAAGTGACTCCAAAAAGCAGAAGAAATGAACGTGGGTTAGCTAATGGACCTGTGATCTCTGTAAACCAGCTGGAAGCCATCAAGGCAGAGAAGATATTTAGGAATCAGTTTGAAAGAAGCTAAACAGGATTTTTGAGGCTGCCATCTTTCCCAGTGCTCTATGATGAAGTTTATAAATTGGTGTTATCAAAACATGCATTTAATTTTACGTAGTTATTTGTCTGTTGGAGAGGGAGAATGTATTACTGTAAAGATGATCGTAACCTTGTGTTGTGTCTTTAACCATTTTGCATGTACACATAATTTTTAAACTAGCCATAATGGTAGTACTGTGCAGCTTCATGGTGACAGCAGATAATCTGCAAATGCCCACAAAAGAAGTCATCCTGCCCTGTGCAGAGACTGCTGACAGAAGGGCAGACTGCCTTCACAAACATTTGAGTGGCACAGAGCAAAACCTTCCCTGGTGGAAGTAATTACAGTGGTACTCTACAGACATCAGCGCAGCATGCAGTATTCTTTGTGTAGTCACAGAGAAAAGGGCACTATGTTCCATCAAATTTTTCTGGGTCTCTGTTCTGGTGCACTGCTGGCATTAAACTGTTGGCATTGAACTGCTGGAATTGCAGTCTGTTAACAGAACTAAGGCTGTGCCGTGCACTGCAATGCAGCTTATAGATTTTTCTAAAAACATCCGTGAATCTAGGCTTCCCAAGAGCAAGGATAACAAAGCTTCACCTACCCAGAGTTGGTCCTCTTTACTTGGGAGGCAGTCTGCACATTAGAACTAGGATGCTGCCTTTGTGCCTTTGGTTCTGCTAGTCACACAAGCTATTGTTGAGAAATCAAGTTTGTATTTGTTGTGAGTGGGTACCAGTATGTACACATATGGCGGATTCATGTGCAGTCTAAAACAAATCTGGCAGTCAAGTTATCTGCTAGGAGGAATACACTGAGATGATTCTTCCTCAAATCAAACTTGCACATCCTCAGTGAGGTGAAAGAAAATGGGTTTTTCTTAGTTCTGCTAAATATTGAGATGAGACAGGCATTTCTGTGTAGGGTGATGGTGGCTGACCCCATGTTCCAGCCAAACAGTCTGTGCTCCTCAAGGGCATTGCTAGTGGTAGATGCTGAATAATAGACTGTGTTGCTTTTAAAAAGTCAGTAGCTCTTCTATATATTTTGTAAGGTTGGAAATATGCAAAAGTATAAAATGACAGACCAGTACAATGAAAACTGAAGTCCAGTAGAACTGTCTGAGTTGACTGAAGTTTAGGACCTCAGAAATGTTGCAAGTCACAGTTTAAAGAGTCAGAAAGAACGGCTGAATGATTAAAAAATAGGCTAGGATATGGTATCGGCTGTTGAGAAGCAGCTTATATGAAGAGGTGCATTATGTGGCCAGTGATGTTGGTGTGGGCATATGGAAGTTAATTCTGGCCTTTGTCATGGGCTTCTGTCCAAATGCAAGAAACTGTTGAACACGTGCACACATGCTGAATGAGTCTAACTAGCTTCCTCACTTCAGAGACATCTAGAACATTCTTTCTTCAAACAGCCTTGTCTGTTGCTATCAAGGCTATGAGCACTGTGGGGGGAGTTTCAGGGTGACAGACATCCAACCATTTTGGGAGTTTTTCTGTCGTTTCTCTGTAGGAAGTGGAAGTAAATGAGGGTTTAAAGTGTTTTGGGTTTTTGGTTTGGTTTTTTTTTTCCCCCTGGCTCAGGATTTGTGACATAACATATAAAATACAGAAAGTTCTACTGTCCTGAGAACTTCTGTAATGCATTTAATTTAAATCCTTTATGTTGCAACAAATTCGTGAGATATATTTTTATTTAGAAACTTAAATTATCAGCATTTTAGATATGATTTCTTAAAATTTCCACAGGTCTTATGGACTTTTTTTTTCTGGAATGGGAATGGGTAAAGGAAATAGGATGTTTTGAAGAAAATCACTATCCTAGCATTATATGCTGTGTGTTTAAATATATGGGTAGCAATGCTGTGAAATGACTGTATCCTCCTGTTGTCACAAGAGGGCTATATTTTCCTAGAATTAGGTTTTTTAAAAAACCCACAAATTTAAACTGATTATTTTTGTTGTTTTCTCTAAGTTGCTCACTAGTTTGAAAATATGAATACAGTGTCTGGTAGGATATGTAGCATGCAAGGAGATACTGGTGAGCTGAATCCTGTAAGTAGAGCAGAAAAAATTATTTCGCATGAGCAGGGTCATGACCCTTTTTTTGGACTATGCCTGTGGAATATGTTAGGCACATGAAAAATCAGTGCTACATCCTGGAAGTTCGGATATGGTTTTCATGGTACTCTTCAAGGAGATTTTGATCCCAGATATGAAAAAGAAGATGCTTGTACAGTATTTGCTGTGTTCTCAGTGTTTGCTTCCCTACGGTTCTTTTCCGCTCTTAGATCTCCTTTCATTCCTCAAGGATCATGTTGCAGGCCATGTATAGTACCTAAAAAGCATTGAGTGGTAGTGTGCTGGGACAACAGAATTAAATACTGACATTATAGAAAAAACACTTTTTTTCTATCATTAGAAATTTTAATTCTTTTTTCCTTTAATAAGGAAAATAATTTGAAACTTACTGAGTCATTTGTAATAACATTCTGTTATTACGTGTCCATTGTAATTTCTTATGTTTTTGCATATTCTTTATGTGACCTTTTATTTTCTTCATACAATAATCTACACAAGTGCTACAGAGATGAATTAAAAGGTCTCAGTACAAAACATGTGACACTGATGTGCTTATTTGGTGCCACTCGCTAAGTCACCCTGTGCCGTTAGTCGTTGTTCTGTGTCATAGGTGTCATTCTTCATCAAAATTTGATACTAATAATTACATTACAGCAAAATATATATTTCAGGGGAGAACATAACTATTTTCTAGTTGCAAGGTATTTTCTATTATAAACTTACTTTTCAAAGTTTTCTGATTAGAAAAAAAAAATTAACTTCATTTTAGTATCTCTTTTTCCATGGTACATACTTTGTGACACAATGTAGAATGAAGTCTTTCCTCTATTGAAGTGTGGTGGTACAAACTTCAGTAGTTTAAAAGTTTTAAAGGGTTTTCTTCCATGGTTCATGTTAAAAAGTAGAATTAATACTTAGTGAATTGCGATTTTTGGCTTTGGCAGAGGTAAAATGCCCTTTGTTAAGGATCATTTTTCCTCTTCAACTGTTTGGTGTGATGTTACTACCAGATATTAAGTGTACTAAGACCCTAGGAAGACAGGAAGGAATGATGCAGTGTGTGTTTGGAAGCTCAAGCTGAGGTATTTAAAGGTTTAGGCTTTTAAGATTTTGCCCTATGATATAAATTATGCATGGAAATAATTGCTATTGACGTAGGGAATATTTTAAGAATATCATTTCATGTTGAGATAAATATGTATCGTTCTTTGTTAGCACTTTCATCCGTAATTTCAAATATATACAGCAGAGATGAAGAACAAAATGGGCCATTGCTTATCCTTCCCAAACAAGAAATTATCCAGTAAGATAGGGATGAAAGTCAGAGCGCAGTCCGTTCTGCTTGAAAGAAGGGACTTTAAAGATCATCTAGTCCCAGCTCCCCCTGCCATAGGCAGGGACACCTCCTCAAGACCAGGCTGCTCAAAGCCTTATCCAGCCTGGCTTTGAACACTGCCGGGACTGGGGAATCCACAGCCTCCCTGGGCAACCTGTTCCAGTTCCAGTCACCACCCTCACAGTAAAGAATTTCTTCCTAGTATCTAGCTAAATTTCCCCTCTTTCAGTATGTACCCATTCCTCCTTGCCCTGTCACTCCAGTTCCTGCCAGAGAGTCCCTTTCCCGGTTCCCTGTAGGTCCCTTCAGATACTGGCAGGTGTCTATGAGGTCCCCACACAACCTTCTCTTCTCCAGGCTGAACAGCCCCAGCTTTCTCAGCTGGTCTTTGTAGGCCAGATGCTTCAGCCCTCTTATCAACCTCGTTGGCCCTCCTCTGGAATTAGACTTAGAATGTGCTCCAGGTTTAGATTTACAAGAAGTAATTAATGGTTTTTATACCATCTTTTTAAAAACTAGTTGACTCTTTTGTCTGAGATCATGACCTTACAAAATGGTAGGCAGCAGTTGGAGGCATCAGTTGTTTCATCTCCCACTGTACTGAGCACCTCTGGGTTTTTTAGTGCACTTAAAAAGGGCATTTGGTGCATTTTGTTAGAAGAAAATAAGGCAGCTACAAGAGGTGTTCCATTTGTATTAGAGTTTGTGCTGTCCCCAGGCTGTTTTTCTTTTATCTTTTCTGCTGGTGAAAGTAGAGCATGTTGAATGCCTTGCCTGCTGTGAAATACATGACACTAATATTCATGTGTATGTGTTGGAAAGCAGCTCCTTGACTCAGTTATCATAATACAATTTTTATTATGTTTCTAAGAGTTTGTATAATTCTTGACAAATGGAGCACTTGTGCTCCAACTGTCTGAAACTCTTAACTGGTGTAGGCTGTATTTGCTTGTATTATTTCAAGGTCTTGTATTTTGAAAACGATTTGCCAGGATGAACTATGCCAGTCTGTGATCAGAGATTTGGATGGGCAGTAAGGAAACCTGTCATAGCTGCTAGTGTTGCACAACACAAATCTTTATTCTTTCTTTTTCTTAGAGTCATGTGTCATCCCTCCCCATCCACCATCTCCTGTTGTCCCACTTTTCTTTTGTATGCATTTTTTTCCTTAATTTAAAAAATTTTTTTTGCTTTTCTAGGTCTGGGTAGCTTCAGTCACAGAAATAACGATTGATGACCTCTATGCAGAAGACAAGGACTCCTCACCATCAGAACTTGTGTATTCCATTACTCCACCTAGCAATGGCCACTTGGCTCTGAAATCTTCTCCAAACAAGAGCATCCTTACTTTTACCCAGGCTCATATAATTAAAGGGCAGCTGGTATTTGTACACAATGGTATGTGATTTCAAAAATAACACGTCAGCTACCAAAATACAGCTCATATTCAGTATATGTGTGTTTGTAATCCATTAAAGATTCCATTGTAATGTCACAAAGATCTTGGAGCACTGATTATGTGATACATTATCTCAAAAACTAAACCAGAAAGGGTCTGACGTCTACTTAAAAGTGTGCTCACTGGGAAACCTTGGTGTTCTTGTGGTTCATTAGATAGCAGCCTTCTTTCTGAAAGCAGTGTTGCAGTAGGGGAACATTTTTATGCACCTTTCAGATACGAAATCTGTTTTTTTGACTACTGTGATTGAAAATTTCCTGAAGCCTTTCCATCTTGTTATAGTGCAGAGCTGTTCATGGACCAACAGTCTCACAGATACCTGCCACAGTGTAGTGATGGATGATGAAGTTACGGTTCATCTGTGTGATGTCGGTTTCCCTGTTCAGGCTGTGAAAGAATTAAGCTTTAAACATTGACTCTCTCTCCCAGTGTCCAGAGCTAGAGATTGGATTCTTTGTGCATTTGAGAGAATGTGTGGGGAATAAAAGAAGTCAGGGCAGCTTCGTGCATCCTTGAGTGGCAGTGCTGGGAAGCCACAGGAGTGAACTTCCCAGTGGGGTTCCAGCCAGAAGAGGTAGGACTTTAACAGGGGATAGCTACCTGTTTCCTGCTCCAGCTCTATTACTATGTTACCTCAGTTGAAAGAAGAAACCAGTTGCTACGGAAGGAATAAATCATTGTTTTGGGATGGAGATAGAAGAGGTACATTGCTCTCCTGCCAGCCCTGGGGCAGGCTGGAATTCCAGTGCTCCCTTGGGTACAGCAGTCACTCCAGATTTGTGCTGTGCCTTCATGAGGTTGAAGTACTCTGCCTTACTCTGCCTTACTGTCTTGCAGAGTGCGTATGTGTTGCTGAAATTGCTTTACAAGCAGCTGCTGGTGAGCTGTAAGTATCCTGCTCAAATAATTTGGTCAGGAAATGAAAGGTCAAGAGCATGACAAAAGTGAGCCAAGCTGTTTAAATTGTTCCAAGGGAGAGTTTGACATGTAAAAGCCCCTGTGATGGTAGGAAAGTGGTAAGTCTCAGTGTGAGGAAATTAATCCACTCTGTGTTCCAGAAAGAGCAAATGCACATCTGTAGTCTCAGGGATTGAATCTTGATTAATAAAAGTGAAAAGAACAGAAAATTTCATTTTTCCAATGAGTGGGAGTGTAAATTTGTAGCATAAAATTGCCCAGGTTGTGTGTCAGGTCTTGTAGCTGCTCTGGCTCTGCCATCTGCTCAACCTTATGGTCTTCAATGCTTCACAAAGTACTCTGGTCATTTAGCTTCCTTTCCTTTCTCGGTCAGTGATTGTCTTCCCTCCTTCATCTTGACCTGTTACTTGAAATGTAATTGTTAATCTCATCTTATTGCCCCCAGCCTTATCCTGGGGCCTTTCCTTATGTTGTTGCTGTCATTCAGCTTTTTATCCCTTTTCTCTACATTTCCTCTGTTCCTTGTCATTAGTCTTACAGTGTGTGCTGGCTTCTTTGTCTCCTCTAGGAAGTATCCCCATCTACTCTTCCTACTCACTTGAGCCCTTTCCAAAGGAAAGAGGAGCATCTTCTTGGCTGAGGCAGCTCTTCCATCCTCTGGTGGCTACTCCTCATGGCGCTACACGTTTTTTACACCTGTATGTGGCAATGACTCTCCATCCTCAGTGTCTTTTGTACTGCCAATGAAAGTACTACCATACTTTGCTTTTATGCCTCTAGATTAGACCTCAGAATTTTCGCTTCACATTGTTCAGCCTTACAAGTTACATTATGCTGCTTATTCTGTGTTGTGAGTTGCAAATCTTCCTCTTTGCTCTCATGGTTTTGATCTCCCCTTTAATTTTTTGTTTGTTTCCTCCATAAATCCCTGGTTGTTCTATCACTGGTGTAAATGCAGAACTAGAACACACTTTTCCTTTTCTGTACCCCTCCTTCAGCCTGAGAATTCCTTCCCTTTTTCACTTTTGCTTCAGTCCAGGGTGCTCCCTTCTCACTTTTGCATTATGGCCCCTGCACTTTAACCCTGACAATGTTTTTCTTAGGGCAGTAGTGAATTGAACTCTTGTTGGTTCTGAAGTCTTGATACCTTCTCAAATGCATCTTTTACAAAGCCTCTTTCTGGTGTCCTTTTAATCACCTCTGATCAGATACAGCTTAAAAAATTAATTGTGGTAAAATAATAAATGTTCCACCCAAGTAGAACTTCAAGATGTAGTTCTGTTCCTGACTGCTGATGATAAACCTGCCTTAGCCAAAAATGCAAGTGAAGCTGCATAAGCAGGTTTGCTTCAGGATTTTTTCAACTTAGTGCAAATAGCAGACTCACAGATGCTTTTTTGAATAAGCAACTTGTTCATTTTTATAAGGAGAATACATCAGAAAATAAAAACCTTTAAAATAAGAACAATATGACCAGATCTTCCAGAGCTGCTTCGGCTGCCTGGCTGAATATAAGAGCATTTCATAGGTGTGTTGTTAACTGTAATCTCAGAACCCACGTTTGGTTCTTCTGATATGTTAATTTATAGTTAGGCAAGGTGTGCTGATCTTTACATGAAAGTACATGGCACACTCTGGCTTTCAGTGTCTATATTCTTGTAGCAATATCTTGTGGCTAAATCGGGCAAAGCAAATAGAAGAGCATGGTAATTCTTTGCAACAGTTAATGTTTCACTTTTTTTGTTCTTTTTACCTAATTGAACAGCATGGGGAGCCTCTGCTTAAAAGCAGCTTGTCAGTTCTGAGAGATGTATTTTTACAGGAATCCACTCAGACTCCTGGAGGTATTTTGCTATTGCTTGTGCCAAAGTACATACAGGTCCTAAGATTAAAGGGAAAAATGTGCATTTATTATGAGTACACACAACCTCTGAAATAGTTTAAGCTGTGACAACATCAAAGCTGAAGTGCAGCGAAGAGGCTAAGGAAACAACCAGAGTGTTGATTCTGACCTTTGAATATAAAACAAATATGAAAGAACAGTCTATAGTTACTTTTCTTCCCAAATTCCTTCTTTGCCAAAATGTGACTGCTTAAGTGCTTTGGACCCTGTGGTCTTTTGGACCATAAAACATAAATGGAGTTGGAAATCTGGGAGTCATTGTCTCCCCAAGTTTAATTTGGTTTCAGCTCCACTGAGTCAGTGAAGAAAGAGAAGAAGGAGGCACTCTTGGTGGTTTACATCTAAGGGATGTCTGGCCTTCACTGGAAACAGCAGCTGGTAGTTCTTCCTGGGGAAGGTGTTAATTGCATTATCAATTTATTTAATTCTAATTAAGATACAAGTGTTCTGATCAAAAGTTGCTTTCAGGACGATTTTGGATATATTGCTAAGGAAACTTTCCTGTCTGCACATCCAGGAGTCACTCTGGCAGCGACACTGACACCACCCAAGACTTTCATTGTTGAGATGGAAACCCCTTCACATTTAGTGGCTCCAGTGAGCCCTGCTTGACTCTCTACACACCCCACACTCACACAGTCAGACAAGGTTTCCTCGCCAACTTGACCTCAGGTTTCCCTTAGCAGAATCTTAGGTGCCTGTATCCTGAAAAGAATTTAGTCATGGTGCAACAGCAGAATAATGGCTCTGGCTGGGAACCCCTGAGGTGGGAACGCTGACCCAGTCTAAGCCATGAAAGTCTGGAGCCTTCAGCTCCTGCCATATCTCTGAGTGTCAGTCCCCTGGGTGCAGGTCCCTGTGCCCTTTGTTAAGCATAGGGTCAGCAGCTCAGGGCCTCTTTCCTCAGGTTCCTGCCACCCAGAGCTCAACCTGCAGCTCCACTGCAGCTGCACCCAGAGCTACCTGCACTGAGTATATTCCTCAACAATATTTCACTGTAGCCAAGAGTGAAAGGTGTCCAGTGTATGTTTGTGTTTTGTATGACAGAGTAATACAAGAATAAATGCATGATTTTGATTTCTACAGGAGCAATGTCTGGAGGCTTCAGCTTTCAGGTGACAGATGGTTTGAACTTTGCACCCCGACAGATTTTTAGCATCACAGCTCGGACGCTGGTCATTAGCCTTGAAGTGAACAAAGGGCTCGGAGTCTTTCCAGGTATGGGTTTTTTGAGATTATCATGATTTTGTCCACTTGAAAATACTGCCTCATATAGAGTTATTTGTCAGATACATAACTGACTAAACTATGGAAAACTGCAGCTGGGAACATTTNTGTTAATTGCATTATCAATTTATTTAATTCTAATTAAGATACAAGTGTTCTGATCAAAAGTTGCTTTCAGGACGATTTTGGATATATTGCTAAGGAAACTTTCCTGTCTGCACATCCAGGAGTCACTCTGGCAGCGACACTGACACCACCCAAGACTTTCATTGTTGAGATGGAAACCCCTTCACATTTAGTGGCTCCAGTGAGCCCTGCTTGACTCTCTACACACCCCACACTCACACAGTCAGACAAGGTTTCCTCGCCAACTTGACCTCAGGTTTCCCTTAGCAGAATCTTAGGTGCCTGTATCCTGAAAAGAATTTAGTCATGGTGCAACAGCAGAATAATGGCTCTGGCTGGGAACCCCTGAGGTGGGAACGCTGACCCAGTCTAAGCCATGAAAGTCTGGAGCCTTCAGCTCCTGCCATATCTCTGAGTGTCAGTCCCCTGGGTGCAGGTCCCTGTGCCCTTTGTTAAGCATAGGGTCAGCAGCTCAGGGCCTCTTTCCTCAGGTTCCTGCCACCCAGAGCTCAACCTGCAGCTCCACTGCAGCTGCACCCAGAGCTACCTGCACTGAGTATATTCCTCAACAATATTTCACTGTAGCCAAGAGTGAAAGGTGTCCAGTGTATGTTTGTGTTTTGTATGACAGAGTAATACAAGAATAAATGCATGATTTTGATTTCTACAGGAGCAATGTCTGGAGGCTTCAGCTTTCAGGTGACAGATGGTTTGAACTTTGCACCCCGACAGATTTTTAGCATCACAGCTCGGACGCTGGTCATTAGCCTTGAAGTGAACAAAGGGCTCGGAGTCTTTCCAGGTATGGGTTTTTTGAGATTATCATGATTTTGTCCACTTGAAAATACTGCCTCATATAGAGTTATTTGTCAGATACATAACTGACTAAACTATGGAAAACTGCAGCTGGGAACATTTATGCATTTTTTTTAAAAAAAAGGGTTAACTGTTTCTCAAACAGCATACTGCTTTTTTGCTTTGTAGTCTTTAACTTTTTGATGTACTCGTGCTTGCAGTCATAGAAACTGGCCGTGAAATGTTCAAGTACAATGTGATAATAACACTGTTTGCCTAAGCTCTGGAGATTTCCCATTCAGATTTGTTCAAAATCTCTGTAGTCTATTCAGATATTTAGAGATGTCTTAGGTGGTTGTATCGCCTGGTAAAAGTGATAGAAGAGTGAAGCTTGTGTCCATGAGATTCTGAATAACACATGTAAGTTTTCCGGATTGCTAGTTCACTTTTGTTTTGTTTAAAATGAGTTATGGAGTGCAGCACAGACTCACTGATGAATCAGAAAGACTGAAAACTTTGATTCATGTTTGTGCATTTGTAGCTAGTTGGTTCAGCAGCTGAGTGTTTTTTAAATGAAATTATACCATTGAAGGAGTTGATGTGCTAAGAGGTCTCACCAGAGCCATTTACTCCTTTGCACTGGCAAGAGTAGTCCCTCATTGAGTTAGGAATCTAACATTTGTTGCATTAAACATTTATTGGATTAAAGGAGAAAGAAACATTCGTTTTCTCTCAGCAATATCTTGCATCACACTTTTGTTTGAGCCACCTTTTTTTTTCTCTGAAGAGAGTCTGTAGAATCAGAGAGACACTAAGAATTAGCAGCATTCTAGAGGTAGTAATCTGTACCTTGATTTATTAATTGGATATGGAAGAGGAGCACTTTATCTTCTTAAACTTCTGAATATAAGTTGCATAAACAAAGGTTTACAACAAAAGCCACTTAAACACAGGCAACAAAAAATGAGATTGTAGCAGCATGATCTTCTAATTCAGTCAATATAAATGGGATTCACGTAAATCCGCTTACAAAGCTTATTAACCTGCAATTTTGGTGTGTAAGGTTGCCTTGGGCAGAGGGATTTACTGGAATTCTATCTTAAGCCAATGATAATTGTAAGAAAAGTATGCCTAATACTTCCATACAAGGCAAAGTCTCTAGGCTGTCAATCAGTTCTTCAGTTTACAAAATACAGTATTTCTTTCAGCATTGCAAACTGTATTCATCCAAGATTGCAGGTTTTTTTCCCTGAATTCTCACTTACTTTGGGATGTCAAAATTCCTTTTAGATGTTAAAAAGTGTTACTAGCTTTTTTACATGTTCTCTTTATGGTATTTTTTAGAGACATTCTGGAGCTGTATGGCTTTCAGCTGTACTTTGGCATCATGAAATGACTATTACAATAACGATGGTGCCAAATGGTTAATATATATAAAAACAACAGCCAGTGTTCTGTTATATTTTATAGCACTACAAAAAAAAGTTAATTTTGAGCCAGCGTGAGAAATCTTCTCACTGGGGTAGTAAAAATTGAATTTATTGTGAAGAATTTACCATGTCTTCCTGACTGGGTGTAAACTATTCTCTAAAGAATATTGTTCTGCAATTTTATAAGAGCATGTACTGCTGTCTTCTTTTGTGTTGGGTATACCAGATCTGTTTAAATAATTTATAGATTTTTTTTTCTGTTAAACAGAAGCTTGTTTTATTCAGCATACTCAGAAAGTTGACTGCTAGATATATCAGCTTTTTCTAGTGTGTGCTAGATATGTGCAATTGGAGGATTTGCTTCTTCAGGAAGGCAATTGCTCAAACAAGGAGTGAGCTGAGTTTCCCTGAGAAGGAGAGGAAGCCTGACTTGTAGTTAATGGGAAGCAGAGCTGTCTGATCAGTCCATAGATGAGATGATTTATAACTGTTTAGCAGTGATAGGGAGAATGCTCATGCCAAAGCATTTTCCAAATCTTAAATATAGACAGTAAAAATGTGTAACAAAATTCTTAGGCACCAACATTATGCTCTTGTACTCTGCTTGAATTGATTAGCTCGGCCCTACTCAGCATCACCTGTTCTTGTTGTGTGTCTTCCTCTTCTCTGTTCCTGTCCCCTGTGTTGGAGTGGGGTTGTTTTTGTGACCCCTCCCTCTGTGATTGGGAACACACAAGCCGTGTTCTCACTTCATGTTCCTTCACCCACTCTGCTGGCTGGCAGATAGCCTTCCTCTCCCTGTTGAGGTGTCAGACCAGAGGAGATCTACGGTGGGTGCCGGAGAAGGTTCTCAACTCTCGGGTCAGAAGTGGGTGAAGGAGAAGGTTATGTTTGGGGGAGGATGCCATTTTACAGGAGAGCATGATAGATGATGATGTCTGTGTCTCTAGACTGTATTTCAGCCTGGTGTGCAGTGAGTGAGGTCAGGTGTGTTAGGAATCGAGGGGGTTTTGTGGCAGACGTCCTTGCTCCCCATGGCCCTGCTCTGTCATGGTGGTGGTGTGATACCCTGGTATGGTTATGAAGAATTGGAGCAGTGACTTCCATCACTACAGTGTGACCGTGTTCTAGAGTTACTCTGTCCTACTCTGTTAAGGCAATAAGGCCTGATTTGCTTAAGTGGCAGGTTGTTGATAAATAACTGCATTTGCAGATTTATGTGGTCTGATTAACTGTTGTGCTCAGTTGTGCATTCTTAACCACATCTGCTGTACACACAAGGTCATGCTTCTCTCCCTGCCTGTCACTCAAAAAAGGGGAAAGAAGGGAGAGGAAGAGGAGGGAGACTTCTTGAATTAGATGTTGTGTGGGAGAATTTTTCTCAACCTGAGAGACTCCTTCACTTTTCAAAACAGTATGGACACAGAGAGACATGGGAAGGTAAAATGGGAAAACAGGCAGAGGCAGAAGATCTTATTATAACAACTCTTTTTCAAAGTAGTTGTTATTTGAACCAGAGCACAAGCAGATGTGAACAAGCAGACTCCTGGTACTAATAATGGCTTGCAAAGCATCCCTATTCTTCAGTGTCCTTACCATATTTTTTTCTTCTGAATATTATAGCATATATATGTATTATTTTGTGTTATTCTTGTATGAACATTACGCTTTATTGAAGATGCATTGATAATTCAGACTTCAAGGATATATATTATTATATAGGCTTTGAAATTATATACTAAAAGCTATAAAAGCTTGTTGCTCAAGGAGAAAAGAAGATGTGAAAACAGAGGCAGAAGTGGGGATACAGGGGGAATAGGGTGATGGGAATCTGTTGCTTCTCCAAAATTATCATTGAACATGAATTTTAGTTTGCTGGTTGTGTACCTTGAAACTGCATCAAAAAGACACCACATAAAACTTTTTCTTCTTTTAGGAAATCACTAGCTTTTGGGAAATTACTGCCACAGCTGTGTCAAAAATTGTCTTGGTTTGACTAATGCCAGAAAGCTCCTTATAATCTTTAAGCCAGAGGGTAGTAACCTTAGTTAGGTTAATGTGGTGCTATGTATTAAAAGGATTTTGTTACCATTCAGTCTCTATCTATCTTAATAAATAAGTCACTATTTCACTTCAGGCTGTTTCTTCTGTTATATGGTTTTCTTCCTAATTTATTCAATTCAGTACTTCTGTTTTAATTTAATTTAATGAAAGTCCTATTTCATATTGATAAAGCGTACTTCTGTTAATGATTGATTTTGGTTTATGTATTCACTAGAAACTTTTCTGTGTTCAGGTGTCTCTCAGTTGAATCACCTATGTCTTCTGTGGCAACTGCGAATACCAAAAATGTTGGAGTTTGAATTCAGTTCTAGACATGTGATGTAGAAACAGAACTTCTTATACATGCTCAATTCTATACTTCGGGTTGTTTTTGCAGAAGCCAGTATTTAGTGATTGCATGTCCTGAAGAGAACATCTTTTGCATTTTTCAAACAAGGATACATCATACTAATGGGCTTTTTAACTGAAAAATATGTGGAAGGGTTGTAACCAGAAGGTAACTAGAAAAAGAGTAACCCTGCTGATCTTATAAAATGTTATTAAAAAGCTAAGTAGAATTTCTGGGTGAGAGTGTGAGTTGTGCATACAAAACTTAGACTTTTGGGTAAAAATGCTGTTGTAAATCTTCTTGCTATAATTGATGTTTTTTAGGTTCCAGGAAACCTCTTTCACAACATGATCTGAAAGCTGTAACCAATGATGTGACCAATGCAGGAAACAGAACTATAACTTTTGTGATTGTAGCTTCCCCAAAACTTGGAAGGCTGATCAGAGTAGATTCTGATGATACCACTCACGAAATCTTCAGTTTTACGCAGTCTATGGTAAGCTTTTATCTTATAACAACTCTTTGAGGGGTAGATTTGTTACTTCAAAGGGCATCTCAGTTGCTTACTCTTCGTGTGATCCATTTATATCTGTTAAGTAACCAGGCATATGTGACCCATCAGTGCAATCACCCAGATTTGCTATGTCATTAAATATCTGGCGTCTAGTGATGAACACAAGAGGAGCCTTTGTTCCCCTCTGCTTGGATACTAGCAGGGTCTTGGCAATTCCCACTGTTTTGCTTGTAACACTATTTGTCAAGAAGAGCTGTTCTGGTGCCATTAACCAGCAGTCAGAGGTTGGAAGCTTTTAGTTTTTGGCAGAAGGAGCAGCCTTTTTCTCTATGAAAAGTCCAAGTATCAGATTCATTTCAGCTGTACACAGTCCTCATGGATGTCCCCAAGATGACTTTTATTGACTGGATTGGCTGTGGTACTAAGTGTTTGAAGTATCTTAGCTGTGATACAGGTTCTCATACTGAATGACTAAAACGTGGCAGCTTATGTAACTTGATGGAAAAATTCTTTTGCAAAAGGAATTACTTGTCTGTGTGCAGAGTCTGAATGTGACTGTATCTTCAGCATGCATTAAGCTATTCTCAGAAAATTGAAGTGAGGGAGACAAAAGGGGGTTAATCTTGTGACTTTGCCCATGGGAAAACATATGTTTACAGATTTCAAATGTAGCTATTTGATTTAGGGTGTGAAGGAATAAGAAAATCTATTGGCCAGAATTTGAAACTTGGCCAGTAAAACCTGGAAAAAGGATTGACATTTTTATTAGTTGTCATCAGACTTTGAAACAACTTGACCAATGACAGTTGCGGAATGAATCTCCACTTGGACTTTATAAGTCAAGATGAACACAGAATGGTTCTCATAAAAAACATGTTCTAATCCCATTATGTTACTGGTCTTGTTTCAAAAGTTGCTGAGTTTTGTCTTATTTTATGAAAGAGATTAATTGTATAATGACACTGTTCCCTTCTGATCCCAAAATGTGTGGTTTTTATGAGTATTAGATGAAACAGTTAAGCATGTTAGACAGAAAATCTTTCAGCTAAGGTTTTGAAATGTCACTCTTTTCGCCTATGGGTATGATCATTATGTGTGTTTATCAGTCAGAACACGCCACTTATTCTCTATAGCTTTAGTTTTTACAAAACTTTCCTTTTTACTTTGTAAATTGTGTAAGGATTTGGGCTGTAATAATATGTATGGTTTTCTTGTCTGTTGGAGATATTTCTGTTGGCCATTTTAGTTTCAAACAAGTAGAGCTAAATGACTTCTTGCAGGTGGAACTACGGTGTCCAAACCAGCTTGCTCTTCATTCTGGTAGAGAATGAGATATAAGGGAGAGAAAAGGGATCGTAAATAAACTTTCAGTACAGTGTGTTGTAATCTCAGGGAGTTAAATATGAGTGATAAAATTGCATTTAGGTTACAAACATTGTACATTTCCCATGTAATGGAGACTAAAGCATTTAGTTTCTGTTTGGTAATAAGCTTGTAAATCTGATTTGAATTGAAAAAAAAATTTGCGTTAGTGTAGGTCTTTGGGTTTTCATTGACTTAATTCTGTGTTGAGGAACATGAAATTTCACTTTGGAGAAGTACTACGTCACTGGCTTGTAGAAGTAGTTATTGCTTCTGCTGGGTTGCTGAGCTCTTCCTTGTGCCCTGTGGTTTATTGCTTTGTTGCCAAAGGAAAAAAAAAACGCTAAAGAAACAGAAATTACTATTGTATTCCAAGACATTTATTCTTGAACAGATGTTGTTCAGCTAATATAAGAAAATTATTTGCACATTAAACACTCTTGAGTAACACAGGAGTTTTTCAACATGATGTTTGCTTTTCGTTTTTCTCTGGAGTACTTTCTGTGATGTCTTAGAAGTATTTTCATCTTGCAGCAAGCCATAGCTTTTTCAATATATAGAGTCATTGCAGACATAAACACAGAAATCCTCACCAATTCCATTCTGTTCTTAGCCCAGACATTAGAATGGATTTGTAATCAAAAAACACCAACCAACCAACCAACCAACCAACCAACCAACCAACCAACCAACCAACCAACCAACCAACCAAGCAACCAACCAACCAACCAACCAACCAACCAACCAACCAACCAACCAACCAACCAAGCAACCAACCAACCAAGCAACCAACCAACCAACCAATTAAGATTGATACTAAACACTATTGAATTTAAAGGATGTATATTGTGCCTGTATTTGTTACAAAAATTTGCTGTCCTTAGTTTGAAGTCCTAGAGATTTTGGAAAATTACCCTGAACTAACATATCCTTTTGCTATTAATTTTTTTTGTGTTTGTTTGTCCTATAATAGCCATTAAGAGTTAAATCAGTATAGGGGAAGCAGAAACCTGGAGATATGCCTATATGGTTTTATCACATCAGTCTAAATTTTTTAGAGAAAAAAAAATGGGATGGTTTAGAGGCTGATGAGAAAACTGACCTTTAAAGCCCAGTTTGCCTAGTGATCTCAGTGGGGGCTGTTGCAGTAATTTCAGGATTCAATCTCTCTGTATTCACACCTCAGAATTAATACTGCTAAAATGCTTCATCAATGATAACGGCAGGGGGGTTTTGTTTTCTTTTTTCGCATCTTTCAAGCATATGTGATACAAACGTGTACTAATGAGTCTCTTCAAGGTGTTTGCAGGGTGTGAGGAGTGTGTTAAAATAGTAGATTTAGAACCGGCACCATCTCAGACAGGGATCTCTCTGGCAATTGCAAACTAACATGTGCAGCTCAGGTCTGTGGTTGCCTGGGAACTTGCCAAGGATTTAATAGGTGTAACTGTCATCTCTCCAAGCCAGTGAATGAATTATCAAGCAGACCAGACACTGAATCTACTAGATAAGATTCAGTAAGTGTTCTATTGCTGCTGTCATTAGGAATTCTATTACAGTTCCAATGTATTATAGTATTGATCTTAAAATTCAGGTATAGTTCCAGCTGATGAGAAATAATCTGAAAATAACTGCCTTTTGCTTTGGAGTCTAAGGGGATAAATGGTTTTATCTTGTATGTGCATTTGTTTCTCTGGAGATTTACTGCTATATCTTGCAATACTTTGAAGCTTGATTACTCACAGTGGACTGATTATATTCTTTTGAGTATGATGATCTGCAAGGTCAGTGCAGGCAGGGATAGGACAAACCAGATCCCTTCCTGTCTTTTAGGAATCCCCTTCTTGCTGTGATATAGAAATTTTCCGCTACGTAGTTCCATCAACCCTTTGCTTATAAGTGAGAGTAAATATCAGTGGTCATTACACTTCCTTCTGGTTTTCTTAGTCTCTTACCAAGTATCTTTTGCTATTTACAGGAAATAACTACATCAAAGTCCTTTTCCAGCCTTCAGCCTTTCATTTGCTTTTTCAGGACAAGTAATTGAGCCCTGCTAATGTCCTTACAAAGAAAACCCTAGACATATGATACTCTGATTTACTAAAAATACAGTCCAGCTGAGCTCATGATCACTGTTACCATTGCTAGTTTGAGATAGTTTCTCAATGTTATATATCTCTGTGCTCTTCAGGTAAGGCTTTTACTAAGTATTCATGCCCAGTAACATTTCACTGACTTTCAGGTGTTTATCTGGCAACACAGAGTCCATCTTACAAGGAAGAGAAATGTAGGATAATCTCAGTGTACATAAAGGCTGGATCAATGGGCTGAGGCCAATGGCTTGAGGTTCAACAAGGCCAGGTGCTGGGTTCTGCCCTTGGGTCACAACAACCCCAGGCAGTGCCACAGGCTGGGGCAGAGGGGCTGGAAAGGACCTGGGGGTGCTGGTGACAGCAGCTGAACATGAGCCAGCAGTGCCCAGGTGGCCAAGGAGGCCAATGGCATCCTGGCCTGGATCAGCAATGGTGTGGGCAGCAGGAGCAGGGCAGGGATTGTCCCCTGTACTGGGCACTGGTGAGGCCACACCTCGAGTGCTGTGTCCAGTCTGGGCCCCTCACTGCAAGAAAGACATTGAGGTGCTGGAGGGAGTCCAGAGAAGGGAACGGAGCTGGGGAAGGGTCTGGAGCACAAGTCCTGTGAGGAGCAGCTGAGGGAGCTGGGGGTGTTTAGCTTGGAGAAAAGGAGGCTCAGGGGTGACCTTTTCACTTTCTATAACTGCCTGAAAGGAGTTTATGGCCAGGTCAGTGTTGGTCCAAGTAACAAGTGGTAGGATGAGAGAACATAGGCTCAAATTGTGCCAGGGGAGGTTTAAATGGAGTACTAGGACACCTTTCTTCATTGAAGCATGGCTGAGTGTTGAACCAGAATGCCCAGAAAAGTGGTTGAATCACCAACCTAGATATTTTAAAAGATGTGTAGATGTGACACGGTGACACAGGTTTAGTGGTGTACTTGGCAGCTCTGGGTTAACAGTTGGATTTGATCTTAAAAGTCCTTAGGTTTGCAACCTAAACAATTCTATGATACTGTATACACTGTGCATGGACTAAGGTACAAAGTCTTTGAACAGCGTTCTCAAGATTTTTTTTCTGTCCTTAACACTCCTCTGTTTATAATCTGTTTCCTCTTACACATATGTCTTTTCTTTTCCTGGAACAGGTTGATGAAGGTGTGATCATGTATGAACACTTACATGCTGAGTTGGCTGAGTGGAGTGCAGAAGATTTCTTTACATTTACTGTCTCCTCTCCACCATCAGCTCTGGATGTCCAGGTGTTCCATGTTGTCATTTCATATGAAATTCCTAAGCATGATCACAATAGTCGTCTTCTAGCAAATACAGGTAAAAATGCTTCGCAGTTTGGGCTCCAATTGTTTTGGATCTGTCAGAGGTCCATTGAAGAATGGATTAAAAACAAAAGAATCTTTCTGTTCAGTAAGTGGTGACCAGAATACTTCTGAGACAGAGAGTACTGTAGGTAGTAGCTTGGAAAGCTGCATTCACTGCATCCTTAGAAATGAGATTAGCCACCCATGTTTGATGCTTCCTACTGCTGTAGATGGTATTTTGTTTTCTATAATGGTAGGTGAAAACACTATCAGAAGTTTTGAGATATTAATATTTCTTTAATCTTAGTGTATGCATCAGTCAAAAATCTTGTTTCTTATATATATTTTAAAAGTAGCGGTAGTATATTTTTAGCCATGACATGTGGAAATCAAGGATACCACAAAGGAGAAAATTTTCTGAGCATCATCAGTGTCTGATATGTAATTTCTTAAATAGTGCAGCTATAAAATGTTCAGTTTCTAAGATTCTCTTTTCATTTCTGCCAGGTGCCGTAGTCCAGGAAGGAGGTAGAGTATTAATCAACAAAACAAATTTAGATGCTTCAAACCTATTGATTAAGCTACCTGATGTACAGCGCTCCATGTATGAAGTCTGGTATCAGGTTGTATCTTTACCCCAACATGGCACGATTGTTGTTGGAGAGCGAAACGTTACCAAAGAAAAACCTCACTTCTCCCAATACGTACTGAACAAATTTGGAATTATGTACATACATGATAATTCTGAATCTCTAAATGACAGTTTCACTTTTGCCGTTTGGTTAAACCTAAAGAGCAAGCCTGCTACAAAGCCCCATAGTGAAGTTTTAGAGGAGATGTTTAATATCACTGTTTTCCCAGTGAATGATCAATCTCCAGAACTGAAGACTAAAAGACTGCACTTGAAAGTCCTGCAGGGAGATGTGTTAATGCTGGGAGAAGAGAATCTGAAAGTTGAAGACTTAGATAATGCCCCGGCTGAGCTGAAATACACCATTGTTAGCAACCCCAATAATGGTTACTTGGCAATGAAAAGCAATCTCAGTGTCTCTATAAAAGATTTCACACAGGCTGATGTTGACAGTGGTAAAGTTTGGTTTGTACAGGATGGCAGTTCATCTTCTGGGGTGTTTTATTTCAGTGTGACTGATGGTAAACATCGCCCTTTATACAAACTGTTCAGTCTGGAAGTTGTACCAATCGCTCTTGTCCTCGTCAACCTTACCAATGTTGCACTGCCACAGGGCCAGACATCTGTCACTATTACTGACGTTCAGCTTGCAGCTGTCACAAATGGAAAAAGCACTAATATTATGTATGAAATAACTCAGCCACTCAAATATGGGCACCTCATGATTGGAAATGAGCAGGTTACTAAATTTGAGCAGGCGGATTTGTACTCGGGAAGGCTCTCTTACCACCTGACAAATCTCACTGCTTCCAGTGAAGTACTGGAGTTTATGCTTTTCACTGCAGAAGGCAATCTAACAGGACAAGTGCTGAACATCACAGCAAAGCCTTTAGTACAAATTGTATCTGACCTGCAGATTTCAAATCAAGCAGTTTATAAATTTGGAAGCAGTGACCTGGATGCTTCTGAGCTAGCCAATTTGACAAACAGTAATCCAAGATTTGAAGTGATAGTGCCCCCGTCTCACGGAAGGATTGTAAAGAAAAGGTTTGTGAATGATGCAGTGTTTGAAGATACTCAGTTGTTCACCCAGGCTGACATTGATAGTGGTGTTTTGCTTCTAGACATAGACACAAATATGACAGGCATCGATCTGTTGAATGACTCATTTACATTTATCCTCAGGGCAGATGCTGTGCAGCCTGCTGTTGGCTGTTTTCAGTATTCCATTGTGCCACACAGTCCTCCACTTGTGCAGGGTTTTACAGCAGAAGTGCCTTTTGTAACCAGCACGACCACTTTCAAGGCTCACTCTACCTCAGAGGATGAGGCCCCAGCCTCCTCACAGAATGAAGAGCCTGCAATAGCACCACAGAAGACTGAACCAACGATGTGGCCAGGGCAGAATCACTGGGGAAACCTGCATGAGGATGGTCCATTGCTAAACCTGGCAGTGGGAACAAGTGTATCTGTGGAGTTGAGGACTACAAATCAGGTTAATGCCAGGAGTCCCAGAGAGCAGGCAGGTGAAAGCAACCCTTGGTACATCATTATCCCCCTGGTCCTCGTGTCTGTGCTGCTCATTGCTGCTGTTACTTCCGTGTGCGTTTTGTTAATGTGTCAGAAGAAAGAGAAGACAAAACCTCTGGTCAGAAGTCAAACAGATGCAATCCTCAGCAGTGCAGATCGATGTCTGGAACGGAGCTTGGCTGTGCCCACAGTCACAGTGACTCCTCTCCTGAAGGGGGCTGAGAGAAGTACGGCCTCAACATCTGTGGCAGTAAGACATGAGCAGCTGCTTCCTGCAGTGGTTTCTCCAACTACAGAAAGGCATCTGAAAAACAGCTTTTTAAATCTTGATCCTGAAATGATCCAATATTGTCGAAAAACAAACCCAACTTTGAAGCGTAATCAGTACTGGGTGTAGTTACACCAGTTTTGGTCATGCTAATTGGTGTAGTATGGAACAGTGAATATATATTGTTGACATACAATTTGTTCTTTATTACACTCATTTATTATAGGTCATATGGTTCTCTGTGTGTTAGATGAAATCTAAATACCTGTGAAATAATAATAATGAAAATCCTACTGATTACTGTGGCCATAACAGAAGATTTGCATTTGGTATGTCAACAAAGTTCTCTCTTAATTCAGGGGGAAATATGGCCTCATGGATTTTGAGTGCACCGTGTGTATGCAGTATTTTTTATTTCCCATGACAGGTAAAATAGAATGTTCTGTCATGGATTATATATTTTTTAATAGAATTGTTGTTTTTTTTTTTAAACTAATTTTGCTATAAAGGTCTTTTATTTCTTCCGAATCACTACTTCTCTTTGAAAAACTTCAAATTGTTTCAATAAGTACTGTCCACGCTGCTAATTTCAGTAATGTAATTTTGACCTGAAGGTTGTTCAGAGGCCTTCTGATACTAAAGAAACAAGACTGTGACTATTTTGACAGGTCACTGAACTGGATATCCAGAACTCAAATTCAGCAACAATAATACAGCAGTGAATAAGGATTCTGGTGGAATACTGTGAGATATTGTTTGTTCTTTTGATTTCTTTTTTCCTTATTTGATACTGAACTCCAGCCTTTAGTGTCTGAAAACTGGTAAAATATATCCTTTACCTCTACTTCACATGGCAAAAACTGAGTATCTGTCAGTCAGCCTGTCTGCTTAATTACCTTTAGGCTTAGATTATGTCTGGATGTGCATAAAATTTCCTGCTCCTGAGAAGGGGTAAATTCTGCTTTCAGTGAAGCAAACATAACTTTGGAGTCTGTGTACTCAAGCAGATGGCAGTAGAATCAAGTCGTGGGCTGCATACTGTCATGTGTCCTGGAGCTACTGACAGAAGCAATCCTGCAGTGCAGTATGTATCCTCTTCTGAAGTTTCAGTTCACCCTTCATCTTCCAGAACACTGAACAAATGTGTCTTATACGCTACTACCAAGTACTACATACTCCAGCTTTGCTCTGGGGATAAAATGTGCAATAATTTCTGTGCAAAGGGAATACTTTCATATTTTTGGAAACTCAAGCTCAGTAGTGATGTGCAGTCTCCAGTGAAGGTCCAGTTTTATTTCCACTGAAAACAAATAATAAAATTCCTGTTGACTACAAAGAATGAACTGACTTCAAGGGAATGGTGCTGTGATCATAACCAGTCTCTTATTGACACTGAACTTCTCATCTATTTTTCGCCTTTAAATTGTTACAGCTTCCAACCAGCCACTTTGTAAAAACACTGCTCTCAGCAGTCTCAGCACTGCACTCACTCAGTAAACACTGGAATACCATTTTTATTTAGACCTAGTTACTGCCGTTTTTGCTTTTATAGAATGGATTTATGGGCCTCAAGATCCTTGGTGCTATTCATTTCACACTACTTTATTTTGGATGATTTTTTAATTGTTGATGATAAAGTGTGTTTCTGTCATTTGTAGATTGCAATTATGGGAAATTTTCACCCACAAGGAGGGCTAGGTGTAAACTCTGCTTGCTGCTGTGTTCTGGGAGCTGAACACAGGAGCAGTGGGAGTCATCCTCATCTTTACCATCTCTGCCATGGGTAGACATGATTGTGGTGCATTTTCAGAGCCCACTTCAAGAATAGTAGTCCATGTCATTGGAAAATATACAAGCCACATCTTAAGCTGATCAAGGTATTAGAGCACTAGAGACTAAAGATATGAACCTTCATATGCTCAAACTAAAATGTATTAGAACCTTGTCACACAGTTTTTACGTCTGTCATTACCATCTCTTCCCTGAAGCAAGTGTGTAAGTTCAAGTATGTGATCAGTGTGAAGCGCTCTGGGTGGATCACTGTAGATCTGCGTGGTGGACCTTTTCTGCTTTCCCAAAGGAGGTCTCTGGGACTGTTCCGAGCAGCTCTCAGCCAGAGGGGTGGTGTTGCCAGCCACCACAGGGACACCCCTGCACCCTTTGTGGAGGCACAGCTGTATGTCTCTTGCCGTTTCCTGGAACTGCTTCTGCTAACACCAAGCAGACACCAGCTTCCTCCAGATCCCAGCTGTCAGATGCAGCCTGCCTCCAACGCCTTCTAGATAGTAGCAGCAACCTGATCCCTTTACACCTTCTCCAGGCCACACTCCAAGGAGGAGTAAAGAATTTTAATCCTAACACTTTGCTGACACATGAAGAAACCTGCCTTGCATTTTTCTACCTCTGAGACCTGCCTGTCAACAGCAGAAGAGACCTCATGCTCCAATACCTGCCAAGCAGGGTGCCTACAGTTCAGTACCAAAGTTTCACTGCTGAAAACTCCTGGAGTCTGGTGACAAAATCCACACTGTCAGGTTGTGACAGGCTGAACAAAAATACAAAAATGAAATGTATTCTTCATGAGATTTTGCTAAGTGTATTGGTGTAAAGACAGGTGTGCCTAAATTTCTGGTGCTCAGTGTACAGTGGAGATGGAATGTAGGGCTGATGTAGTGCTGGTGATGAAAAAACTGGGACCATGACATAATAGTCAAAAAAACTGCAATGCAATTACAACTCTACAACTGAATGGGCATTCTTGAGCTTGAGCATTTGCATGGTAGGAGAAAAAAATACTCCATGAAAACATCAAAAAAGGTGCTAGAATTTGTGCTGGCTCTTTTGGCTTTGGTCTACGGGGCTGAAATCTTGCTCTGTTTCCAGAATGGTTTTGGTTGACAACAGATGTTCATTTCAAGTAGATTAGCCTTTATGGGATTGTATCTTGAGCATCTGGCTCAATGCTTGAAGTGTTGGGGGGTTTTTTTCAGTTTTGGTTTTGTTTTTATAGTTAAAATCAGCCTAAACACCTAATTAATCAGTGAAGTGTGCCACGATTCAGTTTTCTTCCTCAGTTTTTGCTGCTGTGAGACAACTGTGCCAAAGTGCTTGCCATATTATGTAATGCTGTGATGAAAACTTTATATGGGTGTAAGCTTATTGTTAATCAGTGATTACTTGGTCTAATGCAAAATGCAGAGGTAATATTGTAACTGATAACTACGTATGAATTTAGCTTTAAAATCCCACCCAGAATCCCTTGTTAAAAAAAAAAAATTAAAAATCTGATTATGTTAAACTTTCCCTGTGGACAGTGCAGAATAGTCTTTGGCAGGGGACAGTTTATCTTGTTCGTACATAGATATTTAATACAGATGACAGAAGTCTGCTCTGGCTTAGCTAGAAGTCCAGGTTTGAGATGATAAAAACTAGCTAGGATGAATCTCATACTGGGTTTCCTAAATTGCAATCAATCTAGAAAATGAAAAAACTCCATTTCATGCTTATGGATTCTTTTGTGATTCTAGGAACACACATATTTCATGGTCAGAATCTGGCTTGAATATTTTGGTTGTTTCACTTGGCCTTGAAGTTGTGTATTTTATTTAGTGAAGGTGGGGTTTATGAAGGATTCCCCTTTTTACCAAATGGAGTTCTAAACTGCAACATGAAAGTGCCTTGAAAACATATATTAATTCAATAAACTGTTTTGTTTATAAGCCCTGCACTTAATGTTTTTGTGCTTTCTTTAAAGACCTGTGAAGTGCAGAGACACAAGAGAATCCCATTGCCAGTAACAGCATTCTTCTGAGTTTTCTAATGTTGTATTTTTTAAATAGCACCTTTGCTGGGATGGCTGCTGTGCTGTGCCCAGTACAACTCAGTGTGTGTGGCTGGAAAAGGAGAGACATCTCGTTGTGCACCTAACCTGGCCATGTCTAGCACTTGCAGGAATGTAACATCAAAATAAATGCATTGATTTGAACTTGCTTAGACAGGACTGCACTGGGTTTATTTCAGAAAGATTTTATGTTATTTAACTGCACCTGATTTTAAAATACCAAATTCTGAAAGACATTCATGTTAATATATTAGTGCTGTTTCTTCTTTGATTTTCGTCTTGATCAAAAGTACCCCCTCACTCCAGCCTCAGACTAAATGCACTGTTCAACCTGATTTTTTTTCCCTATTAGAACTTAGCTGTTTTGTAGTTGTTCCTGTAACCTGAGGTAAGGAACATCCTCTTGAGACGTCAAAAATGCTGGTGGCCCTGGGAACAGCTTCCCCTACACCATGAATCTGTGCCCTGAGCACAGAAGTCTGTCAGCAGTAGAGAGTTGTGTCCCCCTCCTACACCTCAGAAAATACTAGTTTGGGAAGAAGAGAAAATAGGACAGACATTGTCATAAACCCTTTACATCTTCCTTTTATTAAAATACTGTAAGGTCTAGCTACAATTTTTGCTGTAGTAGCCTTTGCTACCTTCTACAATGCCAAATTCAGCAGAGAATCTACTTACGTGGCCTCCATCCTGCTTGCACCACTTTTTTCAAGCCAGTCCTTGTGATGCTATGTTGAAGTACATTCTGTGAATATTTTTAAACAGGCTGGAAATAATTGTCCTGGCATATTCAATGGAAACTGTATTAATTTATCTTCACTCATTTCAAGTTAAATAATTCCTGCCAGAGCTTGTATATCCCAAATGCAGTCCCAGAACAAAATGTTCTTTCATTGCAACTGGTGAAATCTATATTTTCACATCTGTTTGTAGGGAGATTCTGCGTGGTAAAATGCTTGCTTTACGTGATCATTTCCCCATTTCCAGTCTTGCTACTTGGTTATTTTTGTGGGAATGCTTTATACATGCTGGTAGGCACTGCTACACGTGAAGTTATTTGCAGACTGAAGTTTTAGCCACAAAACATTTGCGTGCCTTCACAGTGAGAGGGGCCTTAGTTTACATAAATTTGTTGGGGAAAAACAAAGGAGGAGCAGATTGAGCATTGATATGGGATGGGAGTATCAGAACTCCTTGCAAGAACATGGGCAATAGATCAGAATAAATTTGTATAATGTAAAATATGTGACTGATCACGGTGATTTGCTCCAGCTCATTCACTTTATCTTGCATAGGTATTGTATATGTGGTGCATGAAAGCACATTGGTGAGGAAATTCTTGAGAGAATAAAAAATGAGTAATCAAGAGCTTGCAGTTCATATACGAGTACAGACATTCAAGTACATATCAATGAAATTGAATCTCTAAGGGAGAGGCACGTAGGAAGTTGTTTTGAGACAGGCAAAGCCCCCAGGGAAGCTGCTTTGCTGGCAGTGAGCGCTGAGGAAGGGGTTGGTTAGAGAGGCAGGGGGAGGAAGGAGGATTACAGAGACAAACTTTCTGGATTAGATGGAGTTTCTGAAAACAAGGGAAGGTCATGTGGAAGTAGACCTGTGGGTTTGTTTGAAAGGCAGAGGCGATGTGCTGGGCTGTGCCTTAGGCAAGCAGGCTATAATCCACCACACTGCTTGGGAAGAGAAAGTGTCAAGATGAGTTTTGTTCCCACTAGACGGGCGAGTCCTGCTTAGAGAGGGGTGTCAAGATCTAAAAGATCAGTTTACCTTTTTTTTCCCTCTGTAGCTGGCAAAAGCTCTATTAGAAATAATTTTTAATGTTGACTTAGGAAGTTTCTCTCAAGAAGTCCAGTTGTGGAGTTCATCAGATCACTAAAATCCTTCTTTATATAACCACCACCTAGACTGGCTGAGTTAAGTTGCTGAGGGTGTAACTCAGATATCAAGTCTGTTGGCATGAATGTTACCACAAAAATAGAGTTGCAGTGTTCCTAGTGTATTGGTCAAAGTGCAGAAAGGAACAGGGTGAGCTTGCTTTGGATTTTGACTGATTGTAACTGCAATTAACGATTAATGGTAAATCTAGCAATCTGCACATACTGAAAGGTATTTGTAAGTAAGGCAACAGAGGTCTAGGTTTTGAGCACTGAGCAAACTGCACAGGCAAAGGTGGACCTGAGCTTAGTCATTGAAAGAAATGAAAGTATCTGGAGAGCTGATCTCATTTACACATGGCTGCACAAAATACTGTTGAAAACAGTATTAGGATAAGATCAGACCAGGTGCAGAAGTAAGCAGAAGTGGAATGAATCAACTAGAACAAACAACTGCCTTCTTCGTAGACTGTCTCCCTCAATCTTTATTAGCCATTTAAGGTCCTATACGCTTCTAGGAATGCTGCAGTATAATCATCAGTGAGTGCTCTTTTTCCTTCCCTAAATCACCTTGTTCCTGGTTGCAGCATTTAAGTTCCTTTAGTCTTCTCTGTGGTGCTGATTTCTGGGATTCAAAGACATCTCCTTGGTTCAGAGCATGGGATCTGCCCTCAGAAGACCAGTACTTCTGTGTGTGCCATTCAGGAGCAAGGAGGGAGGTAGTGATTGGCCACCACTGATCTCTGTAATGGCCTACATCTGAACGCACAGTTTAAACTTAAAGACACATTAAACCCATTTCCATTTCATTGGTTCCCCGGAAAGCCTGGAAGGTTGTAAAATGGTGGGTTTGTGGTGCCTCTCAGTGACTCCACAGCTCAGGAAGCAGCAGCTTGTTTCCTCGACACCGAGCTCAGCTTGTGCTGTGTTTGGCAGACCTTGGACATTTAGCAGACGATTTCATGTCACACTGGGCTGCTGCACGGACAGAGGATGAGAGCCTTCACTGCCCAGCCTCTCTGCACTACTCCCGCTGTCAGAGAGAGGTCCTCTCCTGCATCTTCAGTGCAGCTGCAGAAGAAGGAGTTGCTCTCAGGGGCTGTCGGGCAGTGGAGCCCTGATCTGGTTTCACAGATTCCCTGCTGCCACTCTGGTGGGGAATTCTCAGCCTGGCAGCTGTGAGCAGAGGGCAGTACTTCTCTAAGAAACCCATATGTACATACTCTGCTTTAGAGTTTTAACTTCCTTTAAAAAACCCCAACCTTTTATAAGAAACACAAACATAGAAGAAGAATATATAAGCACATACATAAATCAGACCCTCTGTCAGATATTGTAATAGATGTAAACACTGCATTTCCTCCCAGGCACTGGAGTTACAATCTGTGTAGGATGGATGTACATACGGAATGCAGTTTTGCCCATTACCTCAGTGACAATTTAAGTCATTCTCTGTTGTGGGTGCTATCAGTTTCTTTAACAAGTCTGACTGCCTAGGAATTCAGTTGTCTCAGTTAAGGAACTGTTACGAGGTTTAATTGCTCATTGGCCACAAGTCACTAGCACGTGTTTATTTTATGGGAAAGTTCTATGAGAAGATGATCCTGTGCATAGATTTTGGAACAGACCGTTTCTAGTACTTCAAATGTTTGAAAGTCTTTGTAACTCCAGACCTCTTGGAGCTGATAAGTGTATTCCAAGCAATAGCATGGCTGCTGTTGGCAACTTGTCCAACTTTCACTGCTTTGGAAAAAAACACACCAACCCTGCTACACACAGGTAACTGTAGAATAGTTTGAAATAAATAGCAAAATGTATTTTGTCTTCACACTCTTTTCTGCGATGCAAGACATGGACCTATTTCTTTCTTAGCTAATGATATAGTAAACAAAATAAAGCAAAAATGATGAAGCCAGTTGTTTGTGCAGCCAATGCAGAGTCTGCTGAGACTGAGTGCCTTTCTTTAGTAAGCGCAGAGCAGCTGTAGCTGGAAATGTGTTTTGGATGCTGTGTGGCTAAATTATCCAACTGGTTATACTGACAGCATGTGCTTAAGAAATACCAGGTGGGTCCAGCAAGTATCTCAGGAAGGTATTTTATTTTCTTGTTTATAGTTTCCATAGAGGAATGAAAGTTGTTGTTTTCCTATTAGGAGATATTTATATTAACAAAGTATTTCACTGAGCTCAACTTTTTGTCCCACGCTAGAATAGATGACACAAGTGACTAATAGCTTCCGCACAAGCATGTGATTTGGAAAGAGGGAGATGCCTGACTCAACGTCTCTGCAAACTGCCTTTGAAGATTCCACAGGCACAGGAAATGGCACGGCCTCTCTTGCTTTTAGGGCAGACAAACAGGACTCCTATATTCTTTGAAAATAAAATGGGTGCTGGAAATGTGGATAGTTCCACAGCAAACCTGTAGCCTCTCTGGTTGGAAGTGACGGCTCTGTGTCAATTTGCTCCTTCAAACCTGACTCAGAGAGATCTCTCATGGAGGTGTAATGGGAGCAAGCACTGTTGGCACTAGGGTGTTGCTCAGCCTGTGAAATCTCATGGGTTGGCCATTGCCACTGATAAAAAGGAAGAACATCTAGAGAGCTCTTTCGCTCTGAGGTTAAAGCACAACAAGGACCTGGAATCACCGAACCTGCACAGTTGATGACATACACCAGCATTCACCAAACCTCCAACACTCCGGTAGGAGCCCTGGCAGTGCCTGGTTTCACTGGAAGGTGCTGAAATCAGAATGGCCTCTCTTTGGGCTTGCCTTGATTTACACTCTGCTGAGTGATGGAGTAGAGAGCCCAGGCTGGCAGTTCAGGGTATCACATGATCCAACTCTAGCCTACATCTTGCCACTAGGTATGCAAATCCCGTATACTCTGGGAAAGTCTTGATGTGGTTAGGTAAGAGTGGAGATTGGGGCATTCATGTAATATTGGGGCAATTGAGATTTAAACCTTCTGCCTCTGACTGAAAAAATGTTCCCTTTCACTCTCAGAAGAGAGTCCAAACCTGTAAGCCATACAGCTTCTTTGCAAAAATACTGAAGAAGTAAGAGGACACTAAACAATCATGTAGGGTGCTCTCCAGAGAACTAGGGTCAAGACTTCAGTAAGCCAGATGAGTGTTCTCCTCTTTCCATTACTGTGTGCAAAATGCAAGGGAAAATATGTTTTCCTCTGGAGGAACCTCCAGGGCCTTCTGGGGAGAGCTGCTGAGCTGGCTTAGCTGTTACCTGAGTCACTACTGGGGAGTGTGGCAGTCCATGGTGAATGGAGACTGGCCCTACCCTGCAGCCCACAGCTGGGAACCAACGTGTCTTTCATGATACAGACCTTGTCCCTTTTGTTTGGCACAGGCAGCTCCAGGCCCATATCAGTAGCTACTATGAAAACTTTTTTCAGATATCTAATGCTCCTTTGAACTGTGTGTATGAGTCCACGTGTCTGACACACTACCTTGCTTCTTTACGTAAAGCCACTGACTCCCAGCATGTTGTTGTCTAAGTATTCAGGTATTCTGCAATAAAGGCATTATATAAATGTTCTTCTCCAGACAACCACCTGTAGATGTTAAAACCAAGGGGTTTTCTTCTCCTATTGTTTTACCACTCCTTTTTCGTTGTTATCTTCAGTTCTCACATAAACAGCCCCACAGAAATCATACCATCACACTTTCATGCAGCCTCAAGCAAAGCAAATTTTCTGACATTTTACTGCCACACAGCAGTTACCCAACAGACACATTTTGCTGTTGCTTTTGCAACAATGCTTACTTTGTTTTCAGGTTTTGATGGGTTATATTCAACTATGTCTTCTTTGTCTTGACAGATTGTTTTCCAATCGCTGCTCCATCTACTGTTTTCTCTAACATCCAAAAAATGGGCCCAGCTGGCAGCAGATGTGATTCCAGGGTAGCGTCTCTTTCTCAGATGAGTACAACACAAAGTCACACTCACAGACCCATGCTGTTTTGGAATCACTTTGCAAGAAGTTGTTTTGACTTGCTTTTAAAAATGCAGGAGACAGCCTTCACAGAACACTGCCCAAACTTGCTGCAGAATGAACTTCCATTAAAAGCCGCTTTTAGAGTGTGGGAATAATAACATAAGGATGTGGGGTTCAACTTCAGAATCCCTTGTGACATCCTATCAAGTTTCTCAGGTCAATGCATTTCAAAACCTGATTCTGTATTTACCTGAAAGCGATACAAAGAGCTACACATGTCTAAGCTACAAGTAGACTAGGGGCAATATTGGCACGAAGAAAGGCCCCTCATCAAGTGTAAATAAAAATGATTTTTTATTGGAAGCTGATATAAAATTTAATCAGCTCAAATATTTTAGTCTGCATATCTTTTACATGTAGCAAGGACAGTGTGAGGGGATGACTATACATTGGGAAAAGCTGGCATAACAGGTTTGTTAGTATAATGCTATCATCTCTCCATTGAGTTTTCTGGATTTCATGGAATTTCCCAGTGTCTTGTCTGTGCTGGTACTCCTTATTATAATGAAATAACTAACTAAAGCCACTGATGATCTGGTACTGAGTCCAAAATTTATCAGTGATTCGCCATTCCTTGTTCTCATTAACAAGGTCATTTCTTTAAAATTAATTGGTGGAAGATGAGGAGCAGCATGATGAATGAAGTCTAGCTTCCTGTGGTGGCATGTTTTATAGGCCCTGGTTCTGCCCTTCCTCAGGTTCATCTTCAGCTCCTTCCCCCTAATCTTACACAGAAAATGTTCAGCGTTTCCTGTTGCTGATTCAGAGCTGCATGTGTAGGCTCTGCAGAGGGATCTGGACAGGCTGGATCCATGGGCTGAGGCCAGTGGTGTGAGGTTCAACAAGGCCAAGTGCCAGGTCCTGCCCCTGGGTCACAACAACCCCAGGCAGTGCCACAGGCTGGGACAGAGGGGCTGGAAAGGACCTGGGGGTGCTGGTGACAGCAGCTGAACATGAGCCAGCAGTGCCCAGGTGGCCAAGGAGGCCAATGGCATCCTGGCCTGGATCAGCAATGGTGTGGGCAGCAGGAGCAGGGCAGGGATTGTCCCCTGTACTGGGCACTGGTGAGGCCACACCTCGGGTGCTGTGTCCAGTTCTGGGCCCCTCAGTGCAGGAAAGACATTGAGGTGCTGGAGGGAGTCCAGAGAAGGGAACGGAGCTGGGGAAGGGTCTGGAGCACAAGTCCTGTGAGGAGCAGCTGAGGGAGCTGGGGGTGTTTAGCCTGGAGCAAAGGAGGCTCAGGGGAGACCTTATCACTCTCTACAAGTGCCTGAAAGGAGGCTGGGCCCGGTGGGGATGGGCCTCTTCTCACAGGCAACCAGTGACAAGATGAGAGGACATAACCTCAGTCTGTGCCAGGAGAGGTTCATGTTGAATATCAGGAAAAATTTCTTCATGGAAAGGGTTGTTAAACATTGGAATGGGCTGTCCAGGAAGGTGGTTGAATCACTGTCCCTAGAGGTGTTCAACAGATGGCTGGGCATGGCACTTAGTACCATGGTCTAGTTGCTGAGGTGTGATCAGTCAAAGGTGCTCTTGGAGATCTTTTCCAGCCTTCATAACTCTGTGATTTTGTGATTCTGTTATTCTGTGTCTTGACAAACCAGCCAAAATGTGCCTACACACTGGCCAGGTGGCTGCTGCCTCTTCAAATAGAGACATTCAGTTGGATCCGTCTTTGACTCACCTTGAGATACTAAATTGGGCTTCTTTCCTCTTTTAGGCTGCTAATTTTCCAATGAACTTGTAAGAACTTGATGTCTTTGAGAATGTTGCACCTCTCTCAAACTTGGCTCAAGTTGGATGTTGCACTGAAGCTGGAGCTGGGAGGCAGACAGGCAGATGGCATGGTTGTACAGGGGTGGTTCCTATGGAAAAACAAGCCAGAAAGGAAGAAATACAGTTCAGAGGTCAATGAATTTTACGGTGGTTCATATATTAAAAGACTGAAATGTAAAACAGCTACACAGAAGGAACCTGGTAACATGATATTTTTGTAGATAATTGAAGAATGAGGAATTGTGTTTTAAAACATGTTCTGTGATTGTCAAAGATAAATGTTATTAACATGCTGCTACAGTTTCCCCTCCTTTCCTTCTTCCTGTGGTGCTCTTAGTTATTGTGTTATTGTTTTTCCCCCACTTCTGACTCTATTTTTTCTTTTCTGTGCTTCAGTTGCAAGAGGAGAGTGGACTCTGGAAAAACCTCCGACCACATTCACACATAACCATATCTGAGGAAAAAGACAAAAAAAGACAAAACAGAGTTTTTCCTTGTCCTAGAAATCACTGACACTAAACAGGAATGCATGGCAATCCAGATGAGAGTAGAAAACCTGATCGGTTTAACCTGATCTGTAGCCCAGTGTTTTAGATCAAAGAGGATAATCCTTGGGTCTATGAGCTTAAGAAGGAAGTATTATCTCCATGTGGCATTGATGGGAGCAAAATGAAACAGATTGTTCAATGTTGATGTCCATGTTTGAAAAGGTAGTTGAAGTAGGAAAGGAACCTATACCAGTGTTATAGTGAGGAGGGATATTTGAGGATATAAAATTTCTCCCTCTTGTGAGAAGACTAATAAGCCATGGATGTTTTGCTTTGCAAGAAAATGACCAAGATCTGTCTTGATCCATGGCTTGTGGGAGGTTAACAAGTAACAGAAGTAACAAGAAAAGGGAGAGTGAATAGGAAGTTTCTGGTGCACAGCTTAAGTATTGCAAAAACATACACGGGAACATCATTGTACTTTTGTTTATTTGGAGGTCTTCAAATTAAGCCTTCAGATTAAGCCTTTCATAAATATGAAGACCCGAAGACATTCATAGGCTTAACAAGACTTAAAGTCTGAAAAATTATGAACTCAAGGACAGAGTAAAGCCTTGTCAAGCTGAACTGCCCCACTGAAAGAATGAAGTAAAAAGGAATGCCAGCAGCCAAGGAAAGAGATCTAGTCACCTCATCTTGAGGAAGGGGGGAATGAATGTCTGGCTTATCCTGATGCCCGAGTACATCCTCATGGGCACAGGACATGAATTCTCCCCTTCCTGACCTCTACTTTCTCCCATCCCAACAATCTCCAATTTCTAGGTCCAGTGGGGTGGGTACTGCCTGCCTGAACACATGGACTTCTGCAGTGGTGGGATGACCATTCAGGTCTTGACTATTTCACGCTTTGCTCTGACAAATAGGCTGGTGTTGAAGGGTCTCCTAAAATAGCAGAACCATAGTATGCTTTTTACCTCTTTGAATCAGTCTATGGTACAAGCATTCTGCTAGGCATTTTGGAGTCTAATCAAAGCCACATTAAATTTAAATGCTGGCCCCAGTGTACTCAGTCTCTGTCGTAGCAGATGTTTTTCTCAAAGACTAGTGAAGTTTTGGGTTGGGAGGGAAGTTAAAGGCTTGGAAGGAAAGAGCAAAGCTGGAAGGGTTGCCTTGTACTTCCCATGGCTTTTGTTAACCAATACTTTTTTTTTGAAGAGTCAAGAAACCATCTGGCTGCAGCTGGGTGCCTGTGCAAAGCCCAGCAAAGCCAGTCCTCACAGTGCTGTGCTCCCTGAGCACAGCAGCTCTCCTACTGACCAATGCAGACACATTTAGCTCCTTCCCCACGTTTAAACAGAAGAAATCACTATTCCTTTTCGAAATGAAATGACATTAGCATGTGTTCCTAAATGAACCTCTCTACCTCAGTGAGCAAGGCAAGGAAGTGTCTACGATACTGAAGAAATATATTCTACATGTTTTGTCCTGCATTTCCACACTATGTATACAGCTCACATTCTTGGAGACATGCAGAAAAGACATTTCTCACTCTGTTTTTAAATTTGTAAAAGGCGTTTTTTTATTATACAACACCTAACTGCTTTTTAGTGTCCTCAGGATTGTAGTCTGAACAGGTACCCAAAGAACAGGTGTCCATATCAGTGGAAATTACCAAAGTAATTGAAAAAGAGGCCAGAATCTCTGGGGATATGCAGGGTAAGTTACCTTTCCATAATGAACTTTTTCAGACTGTTAAACTGTCTAAGGTTTTTGGTTGGGGTTGTGGTTTTTTGGTTTTGTTTTTTCTCAGACAAAAATGTTGTGAAACACCCTGATGCCAAGTTTTTGGTATTGCTGTATTTCTAATCATAGAATGGCTTGGGCTGCAAGGGGCCTTAAAGATTGCCTAGTTCCAATGCCCCTGCCACGGACTGGGACACCTTTCACTAGACCCAGTTGCTCAGAGTCCCACGTGGTGGGTGCTGTATGCCAATCCTGAGCTTCTTAATCAGGAAATGAATGTTTGTGTAAAATTATATGAGGGAAAATACAAATAAACCCGAGATGATTTGTTTTTAAAAAGCTCATTTGTCTTATTTGTCTTTCAACACTGCTATTTTGAATTATAATAGTTAAACTGTCCAGGGTGAAAACAAAGAAAATTATTGCAATAAGGGAAATAACAACGATACTATTAATTGCAACTCAAGAAGTAAATGACATGAGCCTTTCCCAGTATAAAAATATGCAGAATCTTAGAAGCATGATATGTCAGCAAAATCAATAAAATCAGGTTTGAGAAAATTCTTTAACATTTACATCACAAATTAACAACAAAAAATTATTTTAAGCAAGAACAGATTTGTTGTGGGTTTTCTACCTCTGTGTGGAATTTAAATTAGGTTAAATAATTCAGTAGTTTTCTGCTTTTAAGAGCCATTAGATGATAATACCATCCCAGCAGAAACCTGTTTGCCAATCAATTAGAAAAACTCCTAATGTGTTGTTTTAAAATGAACCAAATTATTTGGGTTACACTACTAATGGCAAGAACTATATATTTGAGGTACATATTCAAAGCAGAGTATTTCTATATTTGGGGAATTATAGCAGGTGTAAGAACCTTAATTTTACTCATAACTTGAAAATATGTTGAGTGCGACCTTTAGCTTTCAAATGTTAAAGGCAGACTAGCTTTCCCCTCTCAACTTCACAATAAATAAAGAATGACACATACTTGTGGTTAGTTCTGCCTGAGATCTCTCTGTCATGAAACAAACCCCTTTCATTACCCAGAATTTACTGCTGGTCACTCGCTTTTGCAGCTTTTGTTTCATTTCTGCTTACTTCAGTTGAAGTTGTTATACTAGTGGCTTCTTAAACAAAAGGCACATTTTGTATTCCTGTATTGATTAGAGGAGCAGAGGATTCAAGGATTCAAACTTAGCAGCAGGCACGAACATAAAGACAAGCAATTAAAATTTTGTCTATACACTTCTCATATTTCCGTTCAATTATTTTCACAACTTTTACATCATGTGCAAAATGTGTAGATCTGTGATTTATCTGTGATCACTTGCTCTGAATAGGAGGAAGTAGATAATAAGAGGTAGCTAAATATGCCTATCAAGATTTTAGAAATCCTAGCTTCTAATCCGAACTTGCACTGATTTACTCAATGTCTTTAGTCTAAGTTCTTTAATTTGGAGACAATTTGCACACATATTTAGGGCTTAAAAATGAAGATCATCAAAAAACAATGACTAAATAAACACCTACACATTTTCTTTTTTTTGTCACAAAAAATATTTCTTGACTCTGAGTGATCATCATCATCTTCACTGATTTGACACAAAGATTTACATATTAATGTTTTTAAAAGGATTTTTGATGTTTATTTTGATTGAATCAATGGCATTCAGCTGTATTACAGTCTCAGAAAAGGTGGAGAGCGTGAAAAGTGAATTGCTGCTAATAGGAGAACATAGGAGTGGGAGACATGAAAGTGATCTGAAGGCAAAGGTCCCTGCAAGGGACTTAGCAGCAGTCTGGGGTGCCAAGACAGGGGCACAGCCTCAGCTGCACTGCCTTTTGCAACTCGTGTTCTCACTTCCTCTCGTGCAAATCGCCCCAGTAGGCAGCAGCAGGCAGATGGTCCGTGCCCTGCAGTGGCATCCACCCCCTCCTTTCCCACCACAGTGGGAATAACCCACCTGTAATACCACAAGGGCATGAGGTCCCACACCTGCTCATGTCTTTTTCCATCCCTCTCCTTGCCTTGCTCCTCCTACTCCAATCACATAGCCAACTCTGCCTTTCTCCTCCTTGCTTTATGCCACAGAGCCCTGGCCTGCAACATTAACTCCCTTTAGCTGAATTTAACTGGCTCAATCTTCTGTATATCCAGCTACTGCTATTTCCACTAGTGACTTTTTCAG